>BROF01000467.1:48509-60242 GCA_024346535.1 Eptatretus burgeri | reverse complement strand
TATTTCTGTTACTGAAAATCCTGACGTGATACAGCAAAACGGTTATGATTTTTGAAATCAGCGTACCCAAATTAGTCTAAATCACTTTACACATCTCCAGTAAAAATTTTTGTTGTTCAGTGTAATCAATCCAATCTTGGCGGTTGTATTGTACAGTAAGGTCATCTGCCACGATTGAGAGGATGCAATGCTGTGTCTGTGCTGCTGTGTCATGCCATGCCGTGTCCCGCATGATTAAGCCAAAGAAACAACCATCTACTCACACATGTGCATGGGCGATTTGAGTTATGGCACGGTACAAATGGCATCCTGGGAAATTGTTACATGGGATGATCCCATAATACACAGGACACCGAGTCAGCCTGCAATGGTGGGACAAAGCATTAGTCACCAATTTTGTCTGTGGTGTCCGAGGTGCCTGGGTGGTGTATGTGCTGTGTAGTTGCTGGAGTAATTGAACTGATTTGTCAATGAATAAACAAGCAGTCATAGACTGGTACTGACGAAATCGTCAACTTGACCTCTGACGTTGTCTAATAAAAGCTGTCTCTAGAGAAGGTAGCGACGCAAACCAGAAGTTTCTACGATGATTCTGTACCAAACCATCAAAAATCGAATGTTTGACCTCACTGTGACCTTGACCTTTGACCGATTTTGACCAAAATCTAATCAGCACTAGCCATCACCTTCCTGAATCACGGGGTGTAATTTGAAATTGGTAGCTTCTTCCGTTCTCGAGTTATCGTGCCTCCAAACAAACAGACACACACACACACACACACACACACACACGCAAACAGATGATGGAAGTCATCAATATACTTACAAAATCTTTAGATTTCGTAAGTAAAAATCCCTTACATACTGGTGCAATCAGGTCAGGTATGGGAACATACGCCGGAGCAGCGCGTCGCTGCATCCACTTTCCGCCGGTACTCCAGGGGCCTCCATCTGGCAATCACCCAAGCAGATGCCTGGCCATACCCATCTTCTTGAGATGCTGATCAACCTGCTGCAACAACGAGGGATGTGGTTGGCCCAATTGCCCCCTCCACTCACGAGACTCCCTCGCTGAGAGAATTTGGTGAGCAGGGTCATCGTCAGGAAAACAAGCCACATGTCAATACAACTGCAGCTGACACTCACGGACTATGCGGGTAACAAATCTTATTCTCAGCAACCGCTCGTTGGACACAAAGTCCGACCAGTGAGAGCCAAGGATTCAACAAAGCGACCTGGCACAAAAGGAATGAAGTCTCCATCTTATATCCCTGGCCAAAGTCCAGATCTCACATCCATAGAGCAAGCATGGAAGCAGCAAGGACCTGAAGACTCAGACTTCCGTGCTCCCACATAGATACCGGCAGCACCACACCCCATGATCCAGTGAATCCATGACTCCCCAGGCCCGACCCAGACGACTGTTGACCTCTGGCTCACAGCCAGCAGAGACATATATATCACTGCCAAGGTAAGTGAATCTCTCTGAGACCTCAACCTCATCACCACAAACAGGTACAGGAAGGATAGCAGCATCCAAGATGTCATTGAAAGCCTGCATCTTAGTATTTACCGAGGAAACCTGTAATCCAGCAGCTCTGACTCCTCATTCAGCACCTCGAGGGCCACCAAAAGGACATCTCGAGTCTCTGCAATGATGCTGCATCATCTGTGAAATAAAGGTCAGATATCTTGACATTCCCAAACGATGCACCGCAGCTTGATCTCTCCAACATCCTCCCTAAAATCCAGTCCATACAAGTGCTGAAAAGTGTGGGGGCCAGTATACACCACTGACAAACTCCACTAACAACTGGAATTAAGTCAGAGATGGTACCACCACATCTCACAACACTCTCAGTTCCAGAGTATAGTTCAGACATCAGATTGATCAGTTTTGGTGGCACCCAATGAAGACGAATAATCCTCCAGAGGGCACACCGATTCACTGAATCAGACTCTGTGCAGAGATCAACAAAGGCTACAAGCAGACCCTGCCAAAACTCTCGTGTGCATTTGTTGAGGATTGAGGAGCAAGCATACAGTCAATCATTTACCTCTTTGGTGTAAAGCCTGACTGCTCTGGATGCTGGTGCTCAAGCAGATGGTGGCTAACTCTAGCAAGAATTATCCGAGCAAATACCTTGCCCGGCAATGGCAGCAGTGTCAACCCTCGATTGTTGTTGCAGTCTTGTGATCACCCTTCCCTTTCCAGAGAGGGACACCAAGGCCCCTCTTCCAGTCAGTTGGGATGATGCCTGTGTTCCTGGCAGAGCACAGAACTGCATGCAATGACACAAGTGCAGCATTTCCACCAGCCTTGAGAAGTTCAGCATGGATGCCACAGATCACAGGAGCTTTGGCCCATTTTAACTTGTTCACTGCAGCCTGTGTTTCCACAAACGAAGGTGGACCAGAGTTGATTGGAGGGGCAGCAATAGGGATAGTCACACCACTGACATCCAACTCAACAGCTGGTGGATCAGCCTGGTCCAGATGCTCAAATGAACCAGCCCAGTGGGCCTTCCCTTCGGACTCCTCTGCCAAGAGCCCAACACCCTCCACTCTAACTGCAGTACACCGAGGGATGGGCTTGGAGGAACGCAATATCAAATGCCCCTGTAAGCATGACGAGAATCACTTGACCACAGTAGATGCTCTACCCATCACAGATTCCTTGCACATCAGTCCTCCCTTAGTGCACGTACAGTTTTACGCCTCGGCTCCCTGAACAGCTCAGCTCTGCCATTCGGCCTGGCCCTGTGACTCTGGTCAATGATATCCAGTGTCCCTTGAGAAACAAAATTCTTATTCGCCCAATGGTGAGTTCCAATTCATCCACTGGCAACATCAAGAATGGTGTTCTTGAGGGCACTCCACAAATCTTCAGGATCCCCAAAGCACCCAGACCCCCCAACTCTCCACTCAGCCTGTTCACCAACTCCTCAGCTGCCCTCTTATCCTTGAGCTTGCCGTCATTCAGCCTAGGCTGGGATGGTACCATTCTCCTAGATTTAAGGTGCAACTTCAGAGTTGCTACAAGAAGTCAGTATTCAGGAACTGCGCATTCCGGTCGACCCTGTAGTTCTGGATCATCCTCCAGTGATCATCAATGAGCACATGGTCAATCTCCTTTGCCACACCACCCGCATTGGAATACCAAATCTAGTGATGAGTCTGTAGGTGCTAAAACCATGAACCAGCTTTCCAAAGTCCATGACATCTTGCAAAGTCAAGGAACTTAGTGCTATTCTGCTTCACAGTTCCAGACCGATGAGGATCAATACATGACTCATAACCATCCCTATCAGTTCCATTCGATGCATTGAAATCCCCCAAGACTGGAAGAGTATCTCGCCTGGGGCAATGATCAACCACAGGCTCAGGCGTGGCATAGAATGTGTCCTTCACACTAACATCACTCACCTCAGTCGGAGCATATTCAGAGACCAGGGAAATGACACCGAAGGAGTGACAAATCCTTCGTCTCATAATACGCTCGTTGCACGGTGTTACCTCAATTATCATTGGAGTCAGCTCATTGGACACAGCTACAGCTCTTGGGCATGGTAACCATCAGGGCGATCAGACCAATAGTAGGTGTAACCACCTGCCATGATCTCTTCGCAATCTGGTGTCTGAACCTCAGAGAGTGCTGCAACACCGATGTCCAAATGCTTGAGCTCAGATGATAACAGAGATAGGTGGTCATCCTCTCTTCGGGATAGGGCATTCCAGGAACCCATCCAAAGGGACAGCCTCAGGTTAACCCAAGGGGATCACCGTCTGGTGGATGACACCTCAGCACCACCCTGACACACACTACCGGAATCTGACCCAGGAAAGTTGCCCTGTGGTTTCCCTCCTATCATCAAAGATTGGGGATCCCGCAGGCTTTGACCCAATCCTGTTATCCGGTGAGCTGCCCTGCAAAGGGCAGCTGCACAGGAGGTACTCCCATGGTGTGGGTTTTCAGATTTTTTTGTGCTTTTCATACGTTTTGCAGAATGAAGGGTTTTATGGTGGCCAGAGTGCAAATCCTGCAACCATCCTCCTAATAAAAAGTAACCTAACTGTAGGAGGATGTCCGCATACAACCTCCTCCGATCTGATTGCATCAGAACAAGCTGATTCTTCACACGGTCACAGATTTTTTAAACCCCAATATGGAGCCGTTCAAAAATTTTGTCGTGCCATTTTTTAAAGGAGGCGTGTCGTGTGTGCTAATCGACTTGATTAAACCTTGCTAATAATTTTATTCAACATATAATTCTATTTTTCTGGTTCCCTCATCGTGAGTAACACTCAACCCAAACAACACCAATGGAAATCTGATGCAACAAACCCGGGCAGTGAATAATCATCAGAGGCCTCCAGGCCTTACGTCTTAGGCCTTTCAGAAAACGAAGATAGCTGCCATATTATTTTGGCTGGGTGCCATGCTGGGTGAAGTCGAGTGAAAAATGTGGGTGGGGTCCAACAGCTGTAGGACCAGTGCGTGCACATTTCAAAAATCGACCCAACACAAGAACCACAAAACAACAACTATGCAGAGCTCTTGTCAACCTGCGACACCACATTTGTTAGTAACAAATCAGAATGCTTCAGTGGAATGTATTTCAGCTGAACGTCATGAATACGGATAATGCACATTGCACTTCTCATATGATAGTGATGAGAACATTCTGCTCCATTTTGAACTCAAATGGTAATAAGACTGATTACACAGCTGTAATTTGCTCCCTCCCTGTCGTAGTTTTCATAGTGCTGTGCATTATGATCGAGTCACACTGGTGGATATCCATGTGTGGGCATAAAATTTTTATAGGGCTGTTTTCTTTTCTAAAACGTGCATCTGCACATTTACAGTACAGAGAGCTTCAATATCATAACATCTGAACAAACATAAAGGCTGAAAATGAAGCACAGCAATAAAAGTTTGGAACTCACATTTGTTGCAATTGCATGTCTTTGGCAATATCGGACGATTTTTGTTTTCCAGAGATTTATTTTGAACTTCGAGAAGTTATCCGACAAACCATTTGGTGATATCCAAAAAGGCAAGGGATATATTGTATAAAATCCAAATCCTTCCTCATTCATCTGCAGCAGTGAATTGGGTCTCATCATAACCTATCTTATAGAGTTGCTAGCTTAAATGGCCAACATCACAGGCATTGATCAGCTATTTGTAAAATATAATCTTGAATGGCATTTGCGTTCACCTGTTTGCTTTCACACCTGAACTGCTAACTGTCCAGCTTGATATGTTTGTCCATTTTCTATCAATGTCCTTGCAATTTATGCAAAAGTACACTCATGTCTTTCTCCTGCATGTGATTTATACACAAGCTCCACAGTGAGCCTTAAGATCACTGCAACAACAACATAAAATAATTCATTCTTTCTCCCCAATTTTGCTTTTCAAAGGGAAGCACAACAAAAGAAAGCTTTCACTGTATCTTCCCATTTCTTGTAATTGGTATCAAACAAATGAAACAATAATTTCATTCATTAGTTTCCATGGCATCTGAAAATAGTGCAATGTAATCTTACCAGAGGCCAGGAAAAAAATATCCTGATAAGAGCAAGCTGCTGCTTTGTCGACCATTGTTTCCAAAACCTCTATGACCAGCACCTGAACTAGAATGTGATATATTTTAGCTTGAGTTGCCATGGCAACATCAGTCACTGTGCACCCGAGGACCAACAATGCGACTCCCTATTCAATGGTAAATGACAAACTATCCATGAACATATATAATCTCAGTGGTTGAAAGCTGCACAAAGTGGATAACGATACTGTTTTGAACGACCTTCTGTCTTTAGCAATCATAACTTATCTGTAAAAGACAAATGTTGAATAACAAAGCAACTACCTACTTTACTAAAGCTGACCACTGCATTTGGCAAACGGTCTTTGTTGGAGAAAGTGCTAACGGAAAATGATTTCATCACATTGTCTAAGAATTTGAAAACCTGTCCAACTGTGAATTCCAAATCTAGGGTAGTATTTCTTGCACCATGAAGGGTTGATAGTAACACAGGAGCCTTAGAACACAATACTTTGAGATGGCACCGTGCTCTCCCTCCAGACCAACAAGACAACAAATGAGTGAAATTTATGGAGATGTGTGGCTTACCACGGGAGTAGCGAGGCTGGCTGGTACAAGCTTCTTCTGAGCGTGGTTCTCTCTTGGCTCTATGACAGCTACTTGGCTCCCCTTCCTGAGCGGCGTACAAAAAGGTCGGAGTGAATGGAGGATGGCTGGGAGGGGAGCAAGCGGTGGAATAATGAAAGAGTTGGTGAAGGAAAGGTGTATTAGCTGGAATACTTGAATAACCACCACTCTTTGGGAATGCTTTTGTTTATATATCTGTTCAAAACTATTGTGCTCTTTGAAAATCCCTATGGTTTGTAAATTGCATGCAATCGCCCCTCCTGCTCCTCCACATTTGGTTTATTCCTTTTCCCTGTGCAGCATAGGGTAATTCAAGTGCTCTCTTTTTCTTTCTCTCTCCATGAGCACTTGCATCCCACAACGTTTTGATGCTTGGTTATGCAAGTCTGCTGGTGGTGTTAACATGCAGAATACCACTGATTGTTTTTCAACATAGTCTTTGTGACAATGAAATAATTTAATCATAATCTTAACTTCACATGCTAACAGGGTCAGAAGTTATTTTTTTTTCACTGCCAATGTGTGCAAGATACCAGGATTGAATCGACGACATCACACACCATTGGCTACACTGTTGTTTTCTCCAAACAAATGATTGCATCGGCCACTGACAAACCAATATTTTGAGCCAACCTTTGTGACCCCCACACCTCTTTGTTCATCAACCTTTGGCAGAATCCTCCAAGACGATGTCCCCATAAAAGGATTGATCAAACATGCCTAACCCAAACAATAATTCGTTCTGGTTCGATGATGACATTGCATCACAAAGTGTGCACTCCCTCAGGTGGATGTTAAACTGGGCATCCCATCTGCTCGCATTAGTTGATGGCCATTAAAGACCCACCCCACTATGTGCTTAATTAAGAGTGGATGAGTTAACACTGGCATACTGAACAAATAGCAAATTCCTGCCAACATCGGTCGAACGTCCTCCCTAGCCAGCCAGTTTATGATGACCTTACACTTTCGCCTCACCTGATACCTAAAGATAGGAATACGAAACGTAGGTGAGCTATTGTGGGCACCCTGGACTAATTCGAAGTTCCTGCCCTGACTGACTGCTGGGAAGGCAATGGCAAACTACCCAGCATATCCTGTGCAAATTAACTGCTTCAACAGCACCAACACTGTAAAAGGTTATGGTGCATATACTTCCATCATTGACCTTTGTGATGGTGCTTTAACATTGTCAAGGGGATCAGTCCTTAAATGTGGAAGATAATTGCCAGCAGAACAAGGGTCGAGTTTCAAAAACGTTTGAAAACCAAGGATGATTGTTATTTTTTATTCGATTAAGCTCAGGTAATAAATATTTATGTAAAATTCGTGATGGTATTTGTCATCAAGTTTAGAGGAATCGACTGCACAGCATTGACAATGACACATTCAAATTCTGATTGCAAAAGAACACAAGATATGTATATCAGAAGAAATTAATGTGTATCACAGATAAAAACATCTTCCACAAACTTCAAAACATACATGGGCATTCCAAATGTTTTACGAACGAGATCCTCATAACAATTTAATACAGCTCGGTGTGAACATGCAGAAGACTGCACAGCATTGATACACTATTTTTGAAAATCTATGCGCAAATTTATTTCTTAGATTTGTTATTACAGGCATTTCAGGATTATAATACATGCAGTGCCTGGGTAAACAAACAATCTGCATGTTTCTGAAGTTATTGATCATTACATATCCCAACCTGGTTTTTGTTCGACTGTTGGTCTGGGTACCATTTTTTACTGGAATTGAGCATGTGCATATTTTAATTAAAGAAGTTTGTTTTCTTACGAAGTCTTGACCTGCTCTGTCCTTTCTTCAGTGTACATTCAATAAGATGTTGATCATCGTGAGGGTAATTAAATGATGACAAATGTAAAGGGTAATCTTCCTGTCCCTTCTTGCGATCAGATTGTAGTGAACGCGACAATTATGGCCGCAGCACAGCCTTCGCTGAGTTAATCAATTGAATCTCTAATGACTGTCTGCACAATTTGGTGGTTTTATTTTATTTTATTATTACAGGGTGATTGAAAATGATTGCAACTTTTCAAACATCTGCCATAATTACCTCCACCACCCAAGGTGGATGGAGGTTATGTTTTCACCCCTGTCTGCCTGTCACTTGTGAAAATGGAAGATTTTTCAAGTATATTGGTTGGTCTTGAGTGTTATTCTGTGTCTGTCTGTCTGTCTGACTGTCTGTTTGTGTGTCAATCACCTACAGGTCACAGTTTTAATCCGATCTTCATGAAACTTCACCACATGGGAGTTCATCATAAGAATGAAGCCTATTGTTTTTGAAGTCAAAAGTTCACATTGGCCAAGGATCAACAACTTTGTCACATTTCTAAAATCTTCAATTTTCATCCAGTTGACGAGAAATTTGAACAAGATTTTCATTATCAGATCACTGAATTCAAACACCAATTATGTTAGAGGTCAGCATAGGCCGAATTTCTTAAATTGTCAATTTTCATTCAAACGACCTGAAATTTGAACAGGAGTTGCCTATTTGGTCATTTAATTCACCCACCAATTCTTTTTGAGGTCAACATTGGCCAAAGTTAAACAACTTAGGTGAGATTTCTAAAATCCTCTATTTTCATCCGATTGACTTGAAATTTGAAGAGGATTTGCATATCAAGTAACTGAATTCAATGAACAAGTATTTTTGAGGTCAACATAGGCCAAAAGGTTAACATAGGCCAAAAATTCGACACAGGCCAAATTTCAAAAATTGCCAACTTTCAACCGATTGACTTGAAATTTGAAGAGGATTTGCACATTTGGTCATTGAATTCAACCACCAATTATTTTTAGATCAAATTTGTTTTATGGATTTCGCAAGTATCGTACTGTGCATGACTTTTGTTTGTTTGTGAACAGGATATCTTAAAAAGTTGTTGACGGATTTCGACGAAATTTGGTGGACAGCTTTAGAATGTGACATGGATGAAATTATTAGATTTTGGTGATGATCCAGATCAGAATTTGGATATGAGAGTATTTTTTTTAGTGATTTTTCACCATTGAGAGATTGGGCCAAAAATGACATATCAGGATATCTCAAAACATTGTGGACAGATTTGGCCAAAACTTGGTGGGCAGGTTGAGTATGTAACAAGGAATAATTGATTCGACTTGGGTGAAGATCCGAATCCATATCCGGATCCGAGAATTTTAAAGTCATTCTTCACCATCAAGTAATGGGGCTAAAACAATATATAGCACGATATCTCAAAAAATGATGGACGGATTCGGACGAAACTTGGTTGATGAGTTGGGTTGGTGACAAGAACAAGCCGATTAAATTTTTATTCAGGTCCGAATCCAGATCTGGCTTATCAGTGGGAGAAATAACGTAAACCAATCAGCCTGGTGGAGGGATGCGCTCTGTCGAGTGCCCTTCTAATTTTACTAATGTGACCCTCTTTTTTATTTTCAGGTCACCAAAAGAGCAAGGTTGAACGTGTTTTCCTCACAGAAAATTCATCTAAGTCAAACAATTTATCTGTGCCCCAACGAACACTCACATTAGAGACCTTTTTGCGATGGTCATACATTCCAACCCAAAGGCAATTTCATAGGATCAATCCAAATGCAAGAATTCTACTATACAAACCCATCAAACATTTATGTTGTTGAAAAGACGAGAATGGAAGGGTGAAAGACCAAATTAAAAGACACAGGTTATGTCAGGCATGGAGGCATGTGTCGGAGCAGCGCATCACTGCATACATTTTCCGCAAGAACTCCAGGAGCTTCTATCTGGCCAACTCCCAAGCAGATGCCTGGCCCATCTCCATCTCCATGAGAAGCTGATCCACCTGCTGCATCCACGAGGCACATGATCGGCCTGTTGACCGTCTCCAGTCATGAGGCTCCCTCGCTGAGAGAATCTAGTAAGTAAGATCTGGTCAAGTCAGGTATGGGAGCATGCGTCAGAGCAGCACGTTGTTGGTGGTGGTCGTATGGCAGCTTCGCTGCAGGGGTAGCTATCATTTCTTGAAGCACGACTGTGTTGCTGATGCAGTGCCCCTCTAGCAGTACACACACTGGAACTGGTACTCATTTCACCGACCTCGGAAGGATGACAGGTTGAGTCAACCCCCTGGTGTATTAATTCAGCGGCAGACGGGGCTTAAACTCAGGACCCACGGATCGCAAGCCGCCACCCTAACCACTGAGCCGACACGAGGCTAGCAGCACGTTGCTGCACCCACTTTCCACTGGAATGCCAGCGGCCTCCATCTGGTTATTCCTCAGGCAAATGCATCACCCATCCCCATCTCCTTGAGATGCGATTGACCTGCTGCAACCACGAGGAACGTGGTTCGCTCATTGGCCTCCTCCACTCACGAGGCTCCCTCACTGAGAGAATCTGGTGAGCAGGTTCAAGGACAGAAAGACGAGCAACATACAGCTGCAGCTGATGCTCACAGACTATGCAGGTAACAAATCTCATTTTAATCACTCTCAGCTGCTGCTCATTGGATACAAAGTCCAACAAGTGATATCTAAGGATTGTCCAAAGAGACCTGGTAGCAAAGGAAGTAAGTATCCATCTCAGATCCTTGGTCATAGTCCAAGTCTCACATCCATAGAGCAAGACTGGAAGCACCAAGGACCTGAAGAGTCGGACTTTCGTCCTCCCGCATAGGTACCGACAGTACCACACCCCATGATCCAGTGAATCCATGACTGCTCAGGCCCAACCCAGACATCAATTGACTTCTTGCTTACAAACAGCAGAGACAAGAATATCACTACCAAGGTAAGTGAATCTCTCAGTGACCTCAACATCCTCACCAGAAACAGGTACAGACAGGATAGCAGCATCAAAGATATCAGTGAAAGCCTGGATCTTAGTTTTGACCCAGAAAACCCGTAATCACAGCGGCTCCGACTCCTCATTCAGCATCTCGAGGGCCCTCAAAGGATATATGGAGTCTCCGCAAAGATTACTGCATCATCGTGAAATCAAGGTCAGCTATCTTGACATTCCCAAACGATGCACCGCAGCTTGAACTCTCTGACATCCTTCCCAGAATCCAGTCCATACAAGTGCTGAAAAGTGTGTGGCTCAGTACACACCGCTGACAAACTCCAGTAAAAACTGTAAATATGTCAGAGATGGTACCACCACATCTCACATCACTCAGAGTACCAGAGAATAGTTGAGACACTCGATTGATCAGTTTTAGTGGCACCGTACAAAGACCAAGAATCCTCCAGAAAGCATCTCGATTCACTGAATCAAACTCTTTACAGATGGACGGGCTTGGAGAGATAGGCTGCAAGCAGTCCCTGCCAAAACTCTCATCTGCGTTTGGTAAGGACCTGAAGAGCAAGGATACGGTCAATCGTTGACCTCTTTGGTGTAAAGCATGACTTTTCTGGATGTTGGTGCTTAAGCAGATGGTGGTAACCCCTATCAAGAATTATGTGAGCAAAGACCTTACCTGGCACTGAGAGCAATATCACCAATATCAATATCAATATATATATATATATATATATATATATATATATATAT
>BROF01000467.1:10711-38514 GCA_024346535.1 Eptatretus burgeri | reverse complement strand
AAATATAAACAATTGCAGATAAAAAAAAGAAATCATGGAATCGTTTTGTTGAACAAAATTTAATCTAAATTTTTGACTCATCAAAGTAGCCAACTTTTTCAGATATAACAGCCGAACATACTCGTGGCATTCTTTCTACAATGGAAATCAAATATTGTTTGGAAAGTTCTTCCTAACACTGTTGCAGAAGTTCACACAAATGTGTGGCACTTGTAGGTTGCTATGCTTTCACCCTTCTGTCCAGTTCATTCCAAACCAACTCGATGGGGTTTAAGTCTGGAGACTGTGCTGGCTATTCCATGACTTGAAGCCTACCGTCTTGTTCTTTTCTTTGAAGGTAGTTCTGACATAGCCTGGAGGTATGTTTTAGGTCGTTATCTTGCTGCGGAATGAACACCTGAACTACTCGGCATAGACGAGAGGATATTGCATGGCGCTGCAAAATGCTGTGGTAGCCCTTTTGGTTCAGGGTGCCAGTCACTCTGTGCAAGTCGCCGACTCTGGATCCAGCAAAAGAGCCCCTGATCATCACACTTCCTCCTCCATGTTTGACAGTTGGTGTCACACACTGAGGAACCATCCTTTCGCTTACTCGACGGCGTACAAAAACACTGCATGATAAACCGACTATTTCAAATTTTGATTCATCGGTCCATAAGACCTTCTTCCAGTTATCAGTAGTCCACTGGCCGTACTTCATAGCCCAGGCAAGCCTTTTTTTCTTATTTTTCCATCTTAGCAATGGCTTTCTTACTGCCACTCGACCTGCCAAACCTGCAGCTCGAAGTCTTCTCTTCACTGTTGAAACTGAAACTTCCTTACTTCGACCAGTGTTAAGCTGTGCTTGAAGCTGCTGTCCTGTGAGCTGCCTATCATGCAAGCTGTTGACTCTGAGAAACTTGTCTTCTGATTGTGGTGTGGCTTTGGGTCTGCCAGACCTCCCTGTCAGTTTCCTCCAGTTTCCAAGTGCCGTTTGATGGTGTATGAAACTGTACTCACTGACACCTTGGCTTTTTGCAATTTCTCTGAAGGAAAGACCTACACTTTTAAGGGTTATTAGGGTCTGCCTGTCTTCCTTTGTTAATTGTCTTTTTCTCGCAATTATTATAGCAATATACTACTTCCTGCAGTGCAATATTGTCCAAATAATGCTTCAGAGGGTGTCACAACACAGTCTGTTCCAACACTGCTTTTATACAGACAGAGGGTTTGTAACTAATCAACAAAATTGGGACACCTGTAGGAATTGTTTGCATCAACTTTCAAGGCTTAATTTACTTCCATTGCTGCAGAGCTGCTGCAGTTGCTCACCCATTACTTGTTCCCTGAAAAGGGCCTTTTTAACAACTCTGAAATTTACATTATTTTTCCGTTTTGGTAACCTTACTTTTTTTAACCACTGGCAGTTTACCGCTTGGCTTTGTACCATTTCAAGTTATTCACTGGACTTGAACTGCTTAAATTTCAGTAAACACTGGAAAAATGGGCGTGTTATAAAACTTTTGACTGGTAGTGTATATATATATATATATATATATATATATATATATATATATATATATATATATATATATATATATATATATATTTTTTTTAAATAGAAAAACAAAGAATATAAATGTTATAAAAAAAACACCTTAAAACCAACAAACACACATTCAATCTTTTCAAACAAATATCTCCATTTGAATGAGAAACAAAACATTGTAATGTCTGTTCTTAGGATGTCTTAAAAGAGAGATATAAAAAAAACACCTTTTGTGTTGAAAGGGGAGTTGTGTCTGTTGTTCTAAGGAGAGTTATAAAACACTCCTTTTGTGTTAAAAGAGAGTTATAAAACATACCATCAATCACAAAGACAAGTAAACAACATTGAGAGAAACTTGAAGAGAAATAAGAAGAAAATTGGATAAGACGGAGACATCTTTGAGACAAAACCATTTGAAATAACAACTCTTCAAAGATGTTTTAAAGATCGGATGGAGGTAAAACTTATAAGATTTAATATTAGTGTAAGATCCATTAGGGAAGCGATTCATATCTCAAATGAGCCAATCATTAAGGTTGTTAGTAGAATGTTGAAAAAGCATAAATCATTCAAAATATATCTTGGAGCCTCCTTTACCTTCTCAAGAGAAGATAATGTTGTTGAAGAAAAATATAAAATAACAAATCCACCACACCTTATTACATCAACTGATAGCTTCCTTAAGTCTCATATCTTTGAAAAGCTTATTGGATTTCATTTAGAAGACCAACAAGGTAGTGGGTTCAACATTGGGAATGTTTCATATATCGATCTTCATATTTTTAAATCCGCTCCACTCAAGGCTTCTTAGATTGATTTACCTAAGGATATAAAGAATAAAAAGGCAATAATTAATATTAAAAATACTGATAATAAATGCTTTCTCTGGAGTATCTCAGCACATCTTTATCCACAGGAAAGGGACTGTGAAAGAGTTTCAAAGTATAAGAAATATGAGAATAAATTAGAAACTGGGGATCTTGGCATCTCCAGAGGAGAACCCATGAGCTTTAAAGATATAACAAAGTTTGAGAATATGAATCACCTATCAATCAATGTTTATGGTTTAACTGATAAAAACAAAGTCAAAATTCGAAGAGTTAGTAATACTATATCCAATGATAATTGGTCAAATGACCAGCATGTGGATCTCCTTTATTTCACTAATAAAGAAACCGCTCATTATGCTTCTATCAAAAACTTTTATAGATTGGTAAGTCATCAAGTTGATAAATCAAAGCATAAATCATATCCTTGTAAGAGATGACTAAATATCTTTCGATCTCAACAAAGACTTGATAAACATTTAAAATATTGTTCTAATCGTAAAGCAGCAGTTGTTGAGATGTCAGGACCAGGAGAGAAAGTTGTATGTAATGAAACAAATAAATATATGCTCAAAAGCGTTTATAAAACAAGATAGGAAAATGTCATATTACGGGTGAAGAATATGAAAGAGCAAAACAAGTTTGGAAAGAGTTTGAGATAAAGAATATGGGTTAATATCATGACCTTTATTAAATAACATGTTTTATTACTCGCTGATGTGTTTGAGAAATTTAGAGAAGTTTGTTATAATAAAGATTCCTACGGACTTTGTCCTGTCCATTATTATACATCTCCTGGACTAGCCTGGAGCGCTATGTTTAGAATGACGAAACAACCCCTTGACCTTCTAAGTGATGTTGATATGCTCTTGATGATTGAGAAGGCTAAAAGAGGAGGAATTTCACAAGTTTGTTCAAAGAGATATACTAAGGCAAATAATAAATATCTTCCAGATTTCTCACCTGATAAGCCCACATCTTACTTAATGTACTTTGATGCTAATAACTTGTATGGCTGGGCAATGTCTGAATCTCAACCCTGTGGTAACTTTAAATGGGTAAAAGAATGAGTTCAAATCTATCTTAGATGATATAATCTGCACAAGTCAAGAAGATTTAGATAAATGGGATTATGGGTATTATTTTGAAGTAGATTTAAACTATCCTCGAAAACCTCATAACAAACATAAAGACCTTCCTTATGGAGCTGAAAAAGAGATCCC
Organism: Eptatretus burgeri; assembly: GCA_024346535.1. NCBI lineage: Eukaryota > Metazoa > Chordata > Myxini > Myxiniformes > Myxinidae > Eptatretus > Eptatretus burgeri. Next base: position 34,936 of record BROF01000467.1, on the reverse strand, counting down.
CAATCAAGAGCTATTCGGTGGTTATCAACAACATTTCTTTAGTTCTTCAAATGAGTTTAAATATATTCCATCAACTAAATTACTAACAACATTGTTTGATAAAGAGAAGTATGTTTTACATCAAAGAAATCGAAAGCAATTTATAGATGCAGGACGACAAGTTTAAAAGGTACATACTTTAAAAGTTTAAAAGGTACATTCAAGTTTAAAAGGGAACTAATGTTTCATCAAAATCATTGGTTAGGTAAATATATTGATTATAATACGAGGATGAGAACAAAGGCAAATAATGATTTTGAGAAGGACTTTTATAAGCTGATGAATAATTCTGTATTTGGTAAAACAATGAAAAATATAATAGACAAAATGTAAGACTTGCTACAACTTGGGAGCAGGTGGAGAAGTTGATAAATAAACTAAGCTTTAAAAGAGTAGAAATATTTACAGATAATTTTTGTGCTGTTCATTTGAATAAAGAGAGTATAAAGATGGAGAAACCGATTTATGTGGGAACATCTGTTTTCGATCTTTCACAGTATTTAATGTATGATTACTTTTATAATAATTATCATAATCGATTATAATCTTCATAATCTTCGATTATATAATAATCTTTCGATTATAATCAAAAGAAAAGATATGGTGAGAATATTGTATTGCTATATATGGATGCGGATAGCTTCATACTAGAGATTACTACAGATGATGTTTATAAAGATATAAAAGAAGATGAAGATATTTATGATTCAAGAAATTATGATCCTAATAACCCACTCTTTTCAAATAAGAATAAAAAGGTTGTTGGAAAATTTTAAGATGAATGAGGTGAAAAGATACAAAGTTAATTTGTAGGTGTTACATCAAAGGCATATGCTTATAAATACTTAATGAGAGGATGAAATGAATTCAAATGTGAAAAGAAACTTAAAGGTCTAAAGAAGAGTGTATTAAAAGAGACCATGAACTTTCAACATTACTTTGAATGTATACGGAAGAGAAAAGATGTTTTTGAGAGATGAATCTTATTCAAAATTATAAAGACGAAATATTCTCAGAGACTGTTCATAAGAATACTCGAACAGCATTTGATGATAAAAGATATATCATGAGGGATGGAATAAATAAATTACCTTTTGGGTTTAATGTATAAGTATTAATAAATAAGTTGCTTCCTTCGGAACTGACTAAAAATGGGGTTGGGGGTTTTAACGGGCTACCGCTGCATTGTTTTAAATTTATGAATTAATTAAGTTATTCCTGAAAATAAAACATACTCTTATTATGGCTACTCAATTTGATTGAAGAGATGATCATATGAAAGGGGGTGAAGCCCAACCCCTGGTTGGGGGGGGGGTGTTGCCTAATAGTGTTTTGCCTAATAGTGTACACAAAGAATCCTAATTCACATATAAATGGTCTTATTTGCCTTATAGTGTTTTTAACAACACATTAGCATGTTCTTTCCCCATTTTTTTTGTTTGAAATCACGATTATAATTCAGAAAGCGTGTTTTTCAGAAAATAGTTTGTATTTTAGCTTGTTCCAAGCAAAAGAAAATATATTTTATACAAGAAACCTAATTCATGCAAAAATGGATGATTTGCATAATGCAAGTGTTTTTAACACAAGATTAACATGTTCTTTCCCTGTTTTTTGTTCAAAATAACTATTCTAATTTTGAAACATGTTTTTCATCAAATGCTATGTATTTTAGCTTGTATTAATGCTTCAGTCACATTTGGCTCGGCAGCCGTAGGGTCTAAAAAATCTACGGCCACTAGCAATTATAGGGCGGCCGCAGTATTTCCACGGTCACACAATGTAGCAGTCACATATGTTTTTATTTTTTGGGTAGCCGCACGGGGTATTTAGAAATTGTGGAGACCGAAAACGTGGGGGTGCCATACGGTCTTTGATTTGATGTTGCATGGTGATCTTAGGGCGTCCCTGCGGCGGCCATAGAATTTTCAAGGCACACGCAAGGTAGCCTCAAGGTGCCCGCAAGGCGACCGCAAGGGGGCCCTAAGGCGAACGTGGAAATAGTGCGGCCGCCGTAATTTTTTGGGGGTTGGCAAAATTCATTTTTCATTGATAAGAGCCTACGGAAAACGCACGAATAACGCAAGCCCACCATACGCCCTATGTAGGTCATGGAACACATCTACATCATGGCTACAGCTTGTCGAATTGCTACGGCTAACCTAGAAATGAAAAAAGTTATAACTCCACGCTTTAATTCCACGGACAGAGACCCCTATGGTCTGTAAAAGATAGTAAAAGATACTCAAGTGGCCTCAGGGCCACCCTGAGGCCACCTCAGAAACTCTGCGGCTGCGACACGTTTCTGTCAATTCAGTGGGGGGGGGGGGGTACGGCCGCCGTATCCTAGCCGTAGAGCAAATGTGACTCATGCTTAAGCAAAACAACACATTTTACACAAGAAACCTAATTCATGCAAAACGGTTGAATTTGCATAATTAATACAAGTGTTTTATACAGCTCATTAGCTTGTTCTGACCCTGATTTTTTGCTGTAAATCACTATTCCAATTCAGAAATGCATGTTTTTCATCAAATAGTGTGCATGCTTGGTTGCTCCAAGCATAACAACATATATCACACAAGAAACCTAATTCATGCAAAAATGGTCTAATTTGGCTAAAGCAAGCATTTTTAAAAAGACATTGTCATGTTATGACCACTGTTTTTGTTAGAAATCACTATTCTAATATAGAAACAAGTGTTTTTCATCAAATAGTGTATATTCTATCTTCTACCAAGCAAAACAACACATTTTACACACGATATGTTATTCATGCAACAATGGTCTGATTTCAATAATGCAAGTGTTTTTTTCCACACATTAGCTTGTTCTGACCCAATTTTATGTTCAAGATGTCATTAACCACGATCCGGAAACTTGTGAACATAACCACCGTCCAGAAATAAGCAACATCCAGACATGTGCGGAGATAACCACCATCCGGGCATAATCACTGCCCCAATATGTTTCAGAGACAGAGAGAGACAGAGACAGAGACAGAGACAGAGAGAGAGAGGTGAAGGAGGATGCTGCACTGCATTCGGAGGGATGGAGTGAGGATGGGATAAAAAGAGAGAGGTAGTGGGGGTTGGGGAGTTAGCAGAGAATATGTTGCACACATTATGAACAACAACAACAATGCGCGCGCGCGCGCGCACACACACACACACACACACACACACACACACACACACACACACGTTCAACAGGTGGAAAAAATGTTTTGCCTCTGTGAGAAAACTGGACAATATGGTGAACGGCTCAGAAATCAGGTGTTATCAAACCTATTTTGCTTTGAAACTCACAAAGATAAAGTACACGAGTCACATAAAGTAACCATTCACTTTAGAAAAAGTCATGAGGACAAAGGGAAACGTTCATACATTGCGAAGGTTAAAAATTAAAACCTCCAAGATGCGGTATGAAACTTTGCCACCACAGTGCCTGTAACCAAGCATGCAGCAATACACACACCTGCTGAGAGTCCCTAAATTATGAATCCAAATATTCCCATATATGTACTTCTACCTTGTAGTAACTGCTGATTGTACATCCTGATCAGGACAACAACTGTACCGCCGTCCACTGTGGGGCACTCAGCAAGTGGCTTCAGCACTTAAGCAAGCAATCCAATTTAAATGGTTGGCTAGCGATAGGTTAGGGCAGGTCAGGTATGGGAGCATGTGCTGGAGCAGCACGTTGCTGCATCCACTTTCCGCTGGAACTCCAAGGGCCTACCTCTGGCCACCCCCTTGACAGATGCCTGGCACACCCCCATCTCCTTGAGATGCTGATCAACCTGCTGCAACCAGGAGGTACGTGGTCGGCCCATTGGTCTCCTCCACTCACGAGGCTCCCTCGCTGAGAGAATTTTGTGAGCAGGATCAGCGTCAGGAAAACGAGCCACATGCCCATACAGCCGCAGCTGACACCCACAGACTAAGCAGGTAACAAATCTCATTTGAGTCTCTCTCAGCAACTGCTCGTTGGACACAAAGTCTGACCAGAGATACCAAAGGAATTATGTCTCCATCTCAGATCTCTGGTCAGAGTCCAAGTCTCACATACATAGAAAAAGACTGGGAGCACCAGGGACCTAAAGACATGGACTTTCGTCCTCCCGCACAGATACCGGCAGCACCACAGCCCATGATCCAGTGAATCCATCACTTCCCAGGTGCGACCCAGACTCTGTTGACCTCTGACTCACAGCCAGCAGAGAAATGAATATCACTTCCGAGGTAAGTGAATCTCTCCGTGACCTCAACATCCTTGCCACAAACAGGTACAGACAGGATAACAGCAGTCAAGATGTCATTGAAAACCTGGATCTTACTTTTGACCCAGGAAACTCATAATCCCTGCAGCTTCAACTCCTCATTCAGCATAGCAAGGGCCCCCAAAAGGATATCAAGAGTCTATGCAAAGATGACTGCATCATCTGAGAAATAAAGGTCAGAGATGTTGACATTCCCAAATGATGCACCACACCTTGATCTCTTTGGCATCCTCCGCAGAATCCAGTCCATACAAGTGCTGAAAAGTGTGCAGGCCAGTAAATACCCCTGACAAACTCCAGTAATAACTGGAAATTAGTCAGAGATGGAATCACCACACTCTCAGTCTCACAGCACTCTCAGTACCAAAGTATATTTCAGACATCACATTGATCAGTTTTAATGACACTCCATGAAGACCAATAATCCTCCAGAGGGCATCGCGATTTACTGAATCAAATGCTTTACAGAGATCAACATAGGCTGCAAGCAGCCCCTGCCAAAACTCTCGTCGGTTTTTCGGTGAGGACCCGAAGAGCAAGGATACGGTCAATCGTTGACCTCTTTGGTGTAAAGCCTGACTGCTCTGGACGCTGGTGTTCAAGCAGATGGTGGCGACCCCTATCAATAATTGTCCGAGCAATGACCTTGCCCGGCAATGACAGCAGTGACACCCCTCAGTAGTTGTAGCAGTTTTGAGGATCACCCTTCCCTTTCCAGAGAGGGACAACATGGCCCCTCTTCCAGTCAGTTGGGATGATGCCTGTGTTGCAGACAGAGCACAGAACTGCATGCAATGAACTGAGTGCAGCATTTCCACGATCCTTGGGAAGTTCAGCATGGATTCCACAGATCCCTGGAGCTTAACGCAATTGCAACCGGATCAGCGCAGTCTGTGTTTCCACAAACGAAGGTGGACCACAGTTGATTGAAAGGTCAGCAATAGGGATAGTAACACCCCTGACATCCAACTCGATAGATGGTGGATCAGCCTGGTACAGCCGCTCAAAGTAACCTGCCCAGCGGGCCTTCACTTCAGACTCCTCTGTCAAGAGCCCACCACCCTCTGCTCTAACTGCAGTGCTCCAAGGGACGGCTTTGGATGAACACAATGCGGAATTCCCCTTTAAGCAGGACGAGAATCACTTGACCACAGGTGATGCTCTACCCCCTCGCTGATTCTTCGCATATCGGCCTCCTTGTCCAGCCTGAGCGTATGTAGAGTTTTCTGCCTCACCTCCCTGAACAGTTCAGCTCTACCATTCAGTCTGGCCCTGCAACTCTGTTCAACGTGGTATTAAAGGCACTTCACAACTCTTCATGACTCCCCAAAGCACCCATACCCGCCAAATCTCCATTCAGCCTGTTCGCAAACTCCTCAGCCCCCCTCTCATCCTTGAGCTTGCCAACATCCAGCCTATGCTGGGATGGTACCATTCTCCTGGATTTAAGCTGCAACTTCAGTATTGCTACAACAAGCCTATGGTCAGTATTGAGGAACTGGGCACTCCTCTAGACCATGCAGTTCTGGATTACCCTCCAGTGACCATCAACGAGCCCATGGTCAATCTCCTTTGCCACACCACCAGCATTGGAATACCAAGTCCAGCGATGAGCCTGTGGCGCTGAAACCATGAACCAGCCACCCAAATTCCATGACTTCTTTCAAAGTCAAGGAACTTGGTGCGATTCTGGTTCACATTTCCAAACCCTTGGGGACAAAAATGTGTCTCATAACTATCGCTATCAGTTCCAATTAATGCATGTAAATTGCGCAACACGGGAAGAGTGTCTCGCCTGGGGCACTGATCAACCACAGACTCGAGCTTGGCATAGAATGCATCCTTCATGGTGAGATCACTCGCCTCAGTTGGAGCAAATAGAGACCAGGGAAATGACACCCAAGGAGAGAATCATTAGTCTCATAATATACTCCTTGACTGGTGTTACCTCAATTATTATTGGAGTCAGCTACATCAACTCCTTTGCATGGTAACCATTAGAGCAACAAGACCAATAGTAGGTGTAATCACCCACCATGATCTATCCGCAATCCGGTCTCCGAACCACAGAGAGGGCTGCAATACCGATGTCCAAACACTTGAGCTCAGATGATAACTGAGACAGGTGATCATCCTCTCTTAAGGGGCTGTCACACCTTGATGTTTTAGCCAGCGTATGGCAAGGTATCAAATGTATGTAAAATGCTGGCATACGCTGAACTATTGATGTTTTTTAAAAAAAGTTTTGGGCGTATAATAACGTGTTGGACCTATGCATAACGTATTAGTGACATACACAGAAAGTTTCACTCACATATAGAAAACTTATACAAAACGAATGCTGAGCATGTTGGCGGCGTTCACAACCTATGCCCAACTATAGTGTAACTTATGCATAGCGCGCAGCAGCGTCTCGCCGACGATCATGTGGTGTAGGCAATTAATAGGCTGCGGATCGACAAATCAAATCATAACCGCACTTGACATCGAAGTGTGAAGCCGCTGTTACACCTTGACGTTTTAGCCAGCGTATGCCGACGTATGAAAAATTTGCTGAACCAAGCTGGCACACGTCGAATACGTTATGGGTAAGTTTTGTATACGTTAAGAGCACGCTGGCATACGTCATCATACGCCGAGTACGTCGATAAATTTTCAGCATATTGAAAATTTATCGACGTAGTCGGCGTATGACACATGTTCCGCATATGCTGGCCATAAGTTGGAGGCACGTTATGCGATCATTGACACACGCCGACACACGTTACTTGTAAGGTACTCATAAGTAGAAACACGTCGAGATAATGGTTAGCGTCAGTGTTCCAGACTCCCTGGTTTTTTGGGGTTTTTTTTTCTTTTCTTTGGTATGTCGGTGATGTTGATATTTCGATTTCTAGTGCAGTGATGATTTAAATCGTTGAGCGGCAGCCTTTTAATTATATTATATTATAACCACACTAGAAATTGAAGTGTCAACATCACCGTCCTACCGAAGAAAAAAAAAAAACAGGGAGTCTGGAACACTGACGCGAACCATTACCTTGACGTCTTTTGACTTATGAGTACCTTCCAAGTAACGTGTGTCAACGATCGCGTAACGTGCCTACAACAGGTTGCTCATAGGTTAGAAATAAGTTTCGAGTACGCTAAACATAACCTCGACGTGTTTCGACTTATGAGTAACTTACAAGTAACGTGTGTCGACGTGCGTCAACGATCGCGTGACGTGCCTACAACTTCTGGCCAGCGTTATGCGGAATGTGTGAGTCATACGCTGGCATACCTCGAAAAATTTCAAGCATGGAAAATTTGTCTAACAGCTCGGTGCACTACGACGTATGCCAGTGTACTACGACGTATGCCAGCGTGCTCTTAACGTATACAAACTTACCCATAACGTATTCGATGTGCCAGCGTTTTAGCCAAATTTTTCATCCGTCAGGCATACGCTGGCTAAATCGTCAAGGTGCGACAGGGCCTTTCGGGATAGGTCATTCCAGGCACACACCTGAAGGGACCGCCTCAGGGTAACCCAAGAAGACTGCTGCCTGGTGGACGACACCTCAGCACCACCCCAACACACTACCGCAATCTGAACCTGGCAGGTAACCCCATGGTTTCCCTCTTATCATGAAAGATTGGGGGTCCCGTAGGCTTTGCCCCAATCCCATCATCCGGTGAGCTGCCTTGTGAAGGGAAGCTGCACAGCAGATACTCCAATGGAGTGGGTTTTCAGATTTTTTTGTGCTTTTGGAATGTTTTGCAGAATGAAGGGTTTTACGGTGGTTGGAGTGCAAATCCTGCCACCAACCTCCGAATAAAAAGTAACCCAACTGCCGGATGACATCCACAGACACAGTTTGGCACGAGATATGGATGGCTCTTGGCTCACAAGGAGCTCCTCCACCTTTTGACAGGTTTTATTTTTAATCCTGCTGGGTGTCCATATCATACAACCTCCTCACCAAGAACTTGGTGGGGGAGATGGTTTAGTCGCCGACAACCCCACTATGAAACAGGTTAATGCAGGTTTACATGGTACCTGCAGCAAGTCACAGATCTAATCTGGCCAGACATCGCTTGCTATGGCGACGCCAGAATGTCCAAACTATGTCTGAATTCGACAAATGAACACTTTTTTAGGAGTCAGAATTGCTGTTAGGTTAAATTCTGGAGCTTAAATTTTGTAATTCAGCTTAGTTTACGAGATTCTCGAGGTTATGTCAGGTGCGGAAATGAAATAAAGCCACGGATGCTGGCGAATTTGGGCATTTATAAGCATTGCAATGTACCCAGTGATTCCTAGCGATAATGATCAGGTATTCGATAATATGAGTGAGGAAAGTGAAAAAATATTTGTCGTTGAGAAATTACTGTGGCCTGTTCCAAGTCAAGACAAGGTTGAGAATGTCAAAAACATGATGGCTTCAGGCCCCAGTGAGGTAATCCAGGTTATGCCTTGAGACCCCAGAGAGCGAGGTGGCCAAGGATGTGCCTGATAAAGGTTATAATTAAATGTGGCCATTAATGATCTTCAAAGGGGGTGTTTTAATAAACCCAAACACCCAACTTTCACTCCTGTACTCCCTTGAAGTTCCCTTAGTATGCAAGCAAAGGTCGGGGTGCCAGGTTTTTTGGCCTTGGTGTTATGGAGGACACACACACACACACACACACACACACACACACACACACACACACACACACACACACTTATCCAAGCATGAGCAACTTGAAAAAAATTACAAATTCCCACCATCTTTAGTCGAATGTAAGGTCTGGCCAGAAAGTTCATGAAGACTTGAGCGAAAAAGTTACCCCAGCTGACCCCACAATAAGTTGGTAATATCGGTGCTTAATAAAACATATGCAGCACATCTTGTACAAAGATACGAAAACACAAGAAAGTGTCTCAATAACATGGGAATTCTTGAGATGAATGACTCCAAAACGTTTACCCCAATGTAACTCAATCATTCAAAAAATCCAAGGCCTTATATATGGATAATAGAACCATTTGCTCTATCATCTTGACCTCGCTCCAAGTGTTATTTCAGTGAAACCGTTCAAAGAAAATTTGCATCACTAGCTGTGATGAAAGATGACATGAAAGGAAAATAAAAACTGCACTTTTATTGAGCTTCCCAGCATTATCTTATTGCACTTTAGTGATCCAAATGAAGGTTCACTCGAACCACTATTCTTTTTGCTCAATAATTAATCTCGGAGGCAACACGATATCTCTCTTAACAGCATGCGAAGGACAAAGCTATCGAGTTGATTATTGCCCTTCACATGGTGCTGAACACTAGAGCAGACACTACTTTGGAGGAGTACATTTAATTGCTTGTCCTCATGGCATTTGGTGAAATTAAATTTGAATGAGGTTTTAGTCTGATCCCCACTGTCAACGAATTATTGGTGCACTCGTTCCTTTCAGAAAATCAAACAGCTGCTCATTGTCAAAATTTGTGACTTTTAAGGTTGGAATAAAGCAAAACCAAAACAATTGACTCGTTATTGAAATGAAATTGAAACACAAATGGTATACATTATTCGAATGTTGACATTCATAAAACAATATGTAGCAGAGAAGGTGCTGTCAGACCATTAAGGTCACATTTTCTTTGTCACATGGATAAAATGCATGCCTGCTTGAAGGCAGGGTTTTTCACGCAACTCCCCTAACCATGTATTTTTAGCACTAGAAACTCGATGTGGTGCTCACAGCACACGTCTCAAGGCAACCGCCTACTACCCAAAATCCTCACCGCCAATTCCTGCCCTCGAGCCCCACTCCTCCCACACTTTCCAAAAAATATACTCAGCTTCTTTACTGTCTTCGTTTCAGCGACGTTTCACTTCCCACAGCTGGAATGGTCTAAAACTTCAAAGTTGACCCAAATTTTGGGTCCCTGTAATGTTGAACCAAACTGCGTACTGCGTACTGCATACTGCATACTGCGTCCATCCCTCGGAGCACTGCAGTGAGAGCAGAGAGTGGTAGGCTCTTGACAGAAGAGTCTGAAGTGAAGGCCCGCCGGGCAGGTTACTTTGAGTGGTTAATGTACCATGCTGATCCACCAGCTGTCGAGTTGGACGTCAACGGGGGTGTTACATGAACCTGCTGCTGACCCTCCTCTGTGCTCCAATCAACTGTGGTCCACCTTTGCTTGTGGAAAAACGGGGGGCTGTCGTGAACCGGTTGAAACAGGGTAAAGCTCCAGGAATCTGTGGCATCCATGCTGAACTTCTCAAGGCTGGTAGAAACGCTGCTGCGCTGCACTGAGCTGCACTCGTGTTGTTGCATGCAGTTTGGTGCTCTGCCTGGAACACATCAAGTTATGCTCCAAACTGATTGGAAGAGGGGCCTTGTTTATTTTGTTTTGTTGCCCCCTCTCAGGAAAGGCAAGGGTGATCGCCAAGATGGCAACCACTACCGTACCGACCGAGGGGTCGGTGCCAGGCAAGGTTTTTGCTCGGATAATTCTCAGGGATAGGATTCGCCACTATCACCATCTGCTTGAGCACCAGCGTCCAGAGCAATCAGGCTTTACACCAAAGAGGCCGTCAACGATTGACAGACCCACGGTATCCTTGCTCTTCGGGTCCTCACCGAACGCAGGCGAGAGTTTCGGCAGGGGCTGCTTGCTGCAGCCTCTGTATGTTGATCTCTGTATAGCATTCGATTCAGTGAATCGGGATGCCCTCTGGCGGATTCTTCGGTCTTTGGTCTTCATCGTGGGGTGCCACCAAAAGTGAATGATCTGATGTCTGAACTCTACTCTGGTAATAAGAGTGCTGTGAAATGTGGTGGTGCTGGTGCTGGTGGTACCATCTCTGACATATTTTTTCCTCGAGTTGTTATTGGACTTTGTCAGGGGTGTTTACTGGCCTGCCCCCCCCCCCGGACACTTTTCAGCACCTGTATGGACTGGATTCTAGGAAGGATGTTGGAGAGATCAAGCTGCCGCTGTGGCTGCGGTGCATCTCTCTTTAGGAATGTCAAGATCCCGGACCTTGATTTTGCAGAAGATGCAGTAGTCATGTCATCTTCCTGGTGGAGACTTTAGATATCCTTTTGGGGGCTCTCTTCATATTGAGGTGTCGAATGCTTGGGAAGTTGGAGCCGCTGGGATTTCGGGTTTCCTGGATCAAAACTAAGATCCAGGCTTTGAATGATGACATCTTGGATGCTGCTGTGCTGTGCTGCCCTGTCTGTCTGTTTTATGGTGAGGATGTTAAGGTCGTGGAGAGATTCACTTACCTTGGCAGTGATATTCATATTCATATTCATATTCATGTCTCTGCTGCCTGTGAGTCAGAGGTCAATAGACGTCTGGGTCAGACCTGGGGAGTCATGCATTCACTGGATCATCGGGTGTGGTGCTGCCATGCTGCCAGTACCTGTGTGCTGGGAGAGGACGAAAGTCCGAGTCTTTGGGTCATTGGTGCTGCCTCGAGTCTTGCTCTATGCGAGATGCGAGACCTGGACTCTGACCATGGATCTGAGACGGACACTTAATTCCTTTGGTACCAGGTCTCTTTGCAGAATCCTTGGTTGGCTCTCGCTGGTCAGATTATTTTTTTGTGTCCAACGAGCGGTTGCTGAGAGACACTCGCTCGGATGAGATTTGTTACCTGCATCAGTTGTCCGTGAGCATCAGTTGTGGCTGTATAGACATGCGGCTTGTTTTCCTGATGCTAATCCTGCTCACCAGGTTTGACGCTAATCCTGCTTGCCGACCCGAAGGCTGGACGAACCCGTCGCGAATGGCCACGGCACAATGCGCGGGTTCAGAAGACCGCTCGAGTTGGCTTTTTATTTAATTATTTATTTATTCACAAAGCACTACATTAACGATCTGCCTGCTGACAATTTGGTTGAGCTTGACTCTAGCCCGAAGCGAACCGGAAGCAAGATCCAGTCGCCGCCCTCACTTCGATGATTCTGTGAATCTGAAGGGACGAGGTTCTCATGACCACGAGCCCCCGAGGCGGAAGGCGAGAGACGTTCCATTAGCGGAGCCGCCCGTCGCGTCCGAAGTTGCTTGGAGAATAGAATGGTCTCGACAGGGGTGGAAGCTTAGTAGTGGTTGAGGAAAATGGTCGGGGTCACCGAATTTCCGAATCCGTTTACCCGGGGTTTTGTCTTGTAGCCTGGTGGGTGTTCTCTGAGCAGATGCCGCCTATTGGTTCCCAAAGTGGGGGCGATGATTCGGTCGGATGGATGTGGCGGGGTGCGCCTTTAAAGACAAAGTTGGGTGATCGCGTCGTCGAGTGACGATTGCAGTCCCTGAGATGCAATCAAAATAAGTTCATCCTACGTGTGGGCCTCGGGGCGGTGGGATAGGCCGCCCAAGTCGTTACGGACGCCCCTATTGAGGGCATCCGGGCGGACCTGGAAATCGGCCTTCCACCTGTGAGACGGGGAGAGGACGAGGCCTGGTATCATGCCGGGTCGTCTAACCCGAGCACACCCTATAAAGGGTCGTGGCGGCGCGCCCCTTAGCTTCGGTAGTCAGGTCACGAGGTGCGACACTGTACGGTGCGTGCCGAGTGACGAGGACTCGTAGGTCCGACGCCACGTGGGATCGTCTTACCCGACCACACTCTATAAAGGGTCGTGGCGACGCGGTCCATAGCTACGGAAGTCGGCCCTCACGGCACGACAAGGTACGGTGTTGTCAGAGCATGAAGCGGGGCCCCCAAACGAATAGCAGGTGTCCAAAGGTGAGCATCAGGGCTGACTGGCACCCCCATGCGGTCAGTCGAGCTGGAAGTACAGAAAAGCAGTCACGTGCAGGAGTAACAGAGGGGAGGGGGAGATACCGGACACATGGCATGCATTGTCTGAATGTTAAGGCACTGGGCATACGGCATGCATTGCCTAAACATTTTGGCACCGGGCATGTGGAGCACCCGTTATATACCCGCACAAGGGTGGGGTGCACTATGAAGGACGGCAGTGCTACGCGATGCCCTTCCGATTATGTGTGTGTGGTGTATGCACAGTATGTTATGTCATGAATGACGGTCTAGCTAAACTTACGGGTGCGGGGCGTCGATGACGCCGTTGAAGCTGCGAGACTTGGACTCTGACCATGGATCTGAGACGGACACTTAATTCCTTTGGTACCAGGTCTCTTTGGAGACCCAACCTATCGCCTTTGCCTGTCTCTGTCCATACCCACTCCCTGAGTTTGTCAAACCAAATTTAGCCCCATCATATTTTTTCCCTTTTTAATTCGTCTCCCTAACCCCCTTTATTGTCTCTGTCCGGCTAACCTATTCTGTCACCTAGCCTACTCCCAACCCCTATGTTCCCTTCCTGGAGGGGAATAAGGGAGAGCCAGTGTCCTGTCCTGAGGCCCAATTAAGCCTCAGAATGGCCTCCTCAGATCTCAGCGATTTAACCCAAGGTGGGTCCCGTTGAAGCTGGCTTAAACCTGACCGAACAAGGGGGGAACATTCATTTGACAGGTACCCTAGTTGCCACCCCTTGAGTATGTGATTGCGTCATTATACGGCCTAAGCACCCAAAACTTTGTCGATATTCTAGCGGAAGAAGGAAGAGTGTGTGCTTCGTAACAGTATCTGAAGTGTCGGGGTAAGGGGATAATCAGGCGGGGAGTGAGGGTGGGACAGAACCTATCCACCCTGGACACACACTTATCGACATAACTGATCTTCGGGGAACCTGAATGGTGTTGTGTGAATTTCCACAACCGTAACACTATCTCCTCCCCTTTCTACAGACTCGCCCCGAGTCGTCAAATTTTTGTGTGCCTTCAGGTATGATTCTCCCCTAGTACGATTTACCTTCGGATCCCTGAGTGTGACATTTGGTGTATCCATGTCCCAAAAGTAAATAACCTACGGGCTGTGTAACTAACTAAACAAACTCACTCGTACAGACGACTTAACTAAAATTGCCGGCGCGACGACAAACATGCAGGGGGAGCAAAACTCATGTACAATTTTACCTTAACTTACCCTTATACATTTTACACTAAACCATGGCCCAGGACTGATGTGGGAAAAAGGGCATGGCAAAGTTATTCAGTATTTTAGGGTGAGCGCTCCGCAGCTGAAGGTCAGATGTCTTCGGAGCCTGTTCAAAAGGCCCCGTTGTCTGTCACAGAACCTTTTCATGTCTTCAGCTGCTGGAGGCAACTCACCCCAACCCGGCATGCCATATGTTATCCCACAGGCCATTCTTGAAGCAGGGAGCCAGGCTGCCCAAATGCAGTCTCTGGCTCATGAAACAAATGCAGGTCTGAACAAAGAAGGTGGCTGGCTGCCCAATGCAGTCCCAGGCCTCTCCCTGAAATGAGCGCAGTTGAGCAGTGAACACAAGCGGTGCACGGGCTGCACCAATGCAGTCCCCGTGTGCAGCTGCCTGCAGGGCAGTCCCTGCAGAACACTGGATGGGCACTGACACAAGCAAACACAATGGTCGGCGGGGCTGCCTGCAGGGCAGTCCCCGCAATTTGCGCGATGATCCTGGTGCACATGGTAATGGATGGACACAGGGGCAAATGCAAACAAGGGCAAGCAGGCATGGGGTCAAGACAGAGGCAGGCAGACAAGGCATGGCAAGGCAAGGCCGGAACAGGCCGCTAGAGCAGAAACAGGCCGGCATACGAAGCTGGCCAGCCTCTTGTCTCATTCCATGAGGTTTCTGGATAGTCTCCGCGCCTACCAGCTCCCTAAAACCTAGGGAGTGCCCTCCATGGCTACTCCCCCTCGATGCTCACGTGGCAGGCTGGCGCCACGGGCCCCTTTCCCCGGGTGCCCGTGCCCACAACACTGCCCACGTGGCTATTGGCGCTATGGGCTCCGCATCATACGGGCCCACCCGTGCCCACTACGCTATCCCGACCCCTCTTGGACCCTTGGCCTACCGCGGCTGACTAGCCCGGTGCCCGGGGTGCCCACTAAGTGATACTCACCGTTCGCAGCCATGCTCCCAGCTGTCAACAGCCTTCTGCACCCCACCAAATGGGTTTCGAGCCTACATTCTCACCAACAGCAAAATGACCTCCATTTTGTCAATTTGGCTAACCCACTAACTACCATTACTCTGACCCCGGGGTCCCTTGGGTGGGAATCACTCCTCCCCCCAATCACTCATCGCACCATGCATACCACATTCACTCCATTCACTCAGGCCCGCTGGCCCTCACTCACTCAACATGTTTGTTTCTGATCACAATATAATACACAATATACATATACTATATACACAATATATATATATATATATATATACAATATACATATACAATATACATATATATATATACAATATACATATATATATATATATATATATATATATATATATATATATATATATATATATGTTCGTATTACACACCAAGATCAGACACGTTTCCAAAGGGAGTTGTACATCCACCACTTCATAAGCTTGCCATGTGGGATTACAAGTGCACAAAAGTAGCCTCCTTGGGGTCCCAAATGTACAGCGTGAAACATGAGCAAACCACGTTGCCAAACATATACTTACATAAATTCGGTTCTGAATACAATCACACCAATTACGAATTTTAATCGGGCACCATGTCACGATTTTTCTGATAGAAACACTCAAACACCACTAAAACACACGTGGCATGAGATTGCTGTAATCCTTCTCAAGTTGCATGATAAACCCCCACTAGCCCATTTTGTTTACTTTCTTCCCCCATTACACCTTTAGAGGCTTCTCTCCTGCAGTCCATGGTTGTTCCCCACTGGCCTGCTCTCTGGATGATGTCCCTCTTTCCTTTGTCATCTTCCTATTCCATGAGCTTTACTTATGTTTGTACCAACCAGGCCTCAAATGAGGACACATGATTTAAACACATCAGAGCACTTTAACATACCTATAAATTTGCCATCCGAGGGAAGGAGGCGGGGGGGGGGGTGTGGGTGTTGGGGAATGAGGTGCGTTGAGAACGAAAACTCTGTCATCTATGCTCACATTTAACAGGCTTACCCTGCATGCTGGCAGGATTGCACCGGGAGGTGCGGTATGTGTACCTTGTTCGCTGGTAGGTAGATTTAGCAGACTGTTCTATTCGTCATTGCTATTACTTGTCCCGGATTTCATCATTGCCAATCATTTTACTCTGATCTGAGGAAGCATCTTTGGCCAGACTGCCCAGTTTGGCTGTCTGCTTGGATGAAGAATATTTGTTTTGCACTTTAGCTGCCTGTTCTATTGAAGCAGATTAATCAGAGCTGTGTCTCTCTGTTTGGACAAAGGAGATTCCTTCAGTGGCGTGGAAGCTATTAGATCCTCTTACTATCCCGAAGGATAGGTGAGTGGCATGGAAACTCTTGGTTCCTATTACCACCCCTAAGGATGTGTCAGTGGGAGGGAAGGTCTGAGTTGTTATTACTATCCATAAAGTATAAAACCTCTAAATAACAACAGTAACAGCACAAAATCTCACAATACAACTTTTATAAAGTGGAATCATCGATGAAAAATTTTAAATTTTAATTAAAGGCCCTGTTCATTTGCTCTTTTGATATGTATATATATATATATATATATATATATATATATATATATATATATATATATATATATATATATATATATATATATATATATATACATATCCTGTCTCAAATATGTTGTTATCAGGCATTTATTGTACCAGGACTACTATATTTTGATCAACCCTTCAAAGAAAAATAAAATAACATGCATTATGTGCAAGCTTAACTAATTATCATTTGTTTTGTTTTGTACAAGATGGTAGAATCATCTTTTACTCTACTGTAGAAGGAAACTTGGTGACAGTTTTGAAGTTGAACCAGTGAGCGTTTCAACACACAAGCACAGATGAGTTCAGCAACCAATATTATCACACACCGAAATGCAGGCCTCATCGTTGGGACAGCTCTTTCCATGAATAATGTCACATTATATCTCGGCTCATATTGCACTGACGAGAGAGACACTGTTACTTCCATGCTAACGAGCTGCCCTTGCTGCACTGCGAGAGCCCACGCAAAGACTCATCACATAATGTTTATTGGAATTCATGGAGTGAACGAACAAATGCTCAAATACAATCAAAGGATGATCAGATTTTTACCTTATTTTGCCATTGATCATAATTATCCCCAGTGGGCACTCAACATTGTTTCAAAGATGTAGCTTGGTTGAAATGTCTTGATGCTGAACAAGAATTTGCCTATTTAACGTCAGTTCACGTTATTTTGACTTACTTTTGTTGTTTCAACGTATTTTTCCTTTTGCAAACATTTTGTTGTTGTTTTCTTTAAGATGTTGAAGCTTATGAAAAAAAAAAGCTAAATCAACTGGAAAGTTTACACATTGAAAAATAACATCGAAATAGACATATGGGATGGACAGTTTCAGTGTGACAAAAAGTAAAAATGATTGAATAAAGTACGGATGTAGACATAATGGGTGGTGGGATGTCACCTTAAAGGCTGCAGGTAAGAACATGATTGAATATCACATAAAATTATCTCAGGACTCGTGTAAGTACAGTATACCAAAAGATGAAGCTAATTCATTTTGAATAGCTCCATATTAACAATAAAATGTCGGAAGAGGCCAACAAAGACGTTTTGATGTTTTCACTGAACAACCCCTCATATGGGAAAATAGCCATTAAACGAGTGGTAATAGTATTGTAACACCCTTGGTGTTGCAATAGTCTTGCATCCCCTTGAGTGTGATACTAAGAAGTTGACTGAGGACACCAATCTAATATCACAACTTCAATGCAGATCCATTTTTTTTTAATGCAAGAACATCTTTGAAGTCCAAGTGGTCTGAAATTCCGCATTGGGACAGCAAAGACAGAAACGCACACCACAGAGGCTCCAAAGTATGTACCATGTGCAATGCCAATAGCAAGTAACAAAAAATAACGAGACCCAATCATGTCTCTCACCTATCATTTTAGGGAATAACCAATCAACTCTCACCGAATCAATTACCCCAGATGGCTAGGATTATCAAATGAATTAACTCCCATGCTCTTCAAGCTCAAGAAAACCATGTAAAGCAACCACGACCTTGTGCAGCTTTTCTCCCACACTCTCC
Source organism: Eptatretus burgeri (assembly GCA_024346535.1). Classification (NCBI taxonomy): domain Eukaryota; kingdom Metazoa; phylum Chordata; class Myxini; order Myxiniformes; family Myxinidae; genus Eptatretus; species Eptatretus burgeri. Next base: position 16,514 of record BROF01000467.1, on the reverse strand, counting down.
TCCCATACGAGGCGAGGTGACTCGCCGGATTCGAACCAGGCCACTGGAACGGACCGAAGGACCACAGCATTGGGCGTCAGGAGTGAGATCAGAACCCCAACACTCGCTTGACACCTAAAATGCTGTTGTCAAGGAATGAGATTTGGACATGAGGCAAAGGAAACTGTTGCCGAAGAGCACAGATTGGCACAAAATTTTAAATCACTACGAGCAACCAACCAGCCATGGCCAGGTGGACCCACACTGGACGGAAGCCACTGCAGCTCCGATGGACATGGAGGTAGAGGGAGCAGCAAAGGGCGCAGTGGTTCTTCCACTACTTGGAAGCTCCATTAATTCCCCCCACCTCCTCCTCCCCCCCCCAACCAGTAGTTAACCTGGTGCCCCAAATCAAACCAGAAGTGTGAAGCAGCAGGCTGGGTCACCGCAGCAGCAGGGAGATAGCCCGATGTAATGGCTATGCTGGCAAGGATGATGGCGAAGATGAAGGCAAACAGTGAGAAGCTGAGGCAGGACATCACAGCAGGCCAAGCCAAGCTGATGGCCAAAATTGATGCGGGTCAAGCCGAGCTACAAGCCAAAGTTGGGGTGAGCCACAACAGCCTGACAGGATTGTTTGTGGATGTGCAGGAGGCAGAGCAGGAATTGGCGGTCAGTCAGGCCAGAGTATTGGAGGGGATTAGGGGCACAGCGAGGGTAGCCAGGGGAGCAGTAAAGGAGGGGCCAAGTAGGGGTGGAGTGGGCATAGATATATTAAAACTGGGACAGAGAGTGAGGGAAATTGTTCCAGTAAGGGGGATAAAGGAGCCTGAACAGAGATAGGAGGAGAATTTAAAACGGAGACAGAGGATATAAAATAAAACAGAGCACAGAAATCGTGAGTAGATTAGAGATAGTGCCAGAACAGGAGTCAGGAGTAATTAAAGTAGAGAATGGGAGTGTCACAGAAAATGTTTCTTAGCGATGGTCAGGAGATTAAGGGGAGAGTTAAAGCAGGTCCGAGCAGAGGAGATGAAAGGACGTGCTGGATTAGCGGCGATCCGTGGAGGGAGAGCTGATGGAGAAGCACGATTGTTGGGTGGAGGCAGTGGCCTTCGCAACAACATCAAGCAGGCGTGCTGACACACAGACAAATGGTGTGAACAGGGGCGAGGTGGGAAGAGGGGGGAGCCTGTGGTCCAGGTAATGCAGGTAATGGTAGTGTGGAAAGGATCTCTTTCCAGGGTGGTGTGCATGACTCCCAACTCATGTCAGGGGTCAGCGTGGATCACTGTGGTGGAGACGAATCAGCCGGTTTGCGAACTGTGTGCTTAAGCACTAACCATTTGCGCACCTTGAGACTGAAACTGTGAAGCCCATGAATAGTGGCCTGAGTATGGTAGAGCCTGTGTGCATGCAGGTACATATACCTGGTGAGCGGAGTGAGTGTGGCACCTGTGTGATGCACATATCAGAATGGAAGTGATGAAAGAAGGAATATTTACAGGGGAGCCGCCAGTGATGGATTGGTTAGTGGCAGACTCAGAGAGGCTTCCCAAAGGTATAATGAACATGACTGGTGAGCAGGGATTCCGCATATGGGAGCATGTGTGTGCAGGCTCTTAAGAGTAGTTAGATTGAGGTTAACATGCTCTCTCTGGACTTTGTGGAACGTCCAGTGTGTTAAAAGGAAACTGCAGTTTGTGTGCATTTCAAAGCCTCCATAAGCCTTACAGGAAAGGAAGAGGCCGTAAGGAAAATTGGGGGAAGGGATGTATCCCCCGTGAGCCCGACAGAAAGGGAGGGGGAATATGGAAGATACATTTGCATTGTGTCCCTGAGTATTGGCAAAAATGTGGGGGCACCAAGACGTGCAGGGAGAGGTCATGTGGGGGACCCATGAAGGGTGCGCAACAGTTTGTACAGCAGGCACATCTACTGCCGAGCATGCACAGAGGTTCCTGCAGGGTCCACAGCCAAAGTGGGTATGGTGACTGTGGCTACAGGTCTCTATGGATGTCATGGGGTTCAGTGGAGGTCTCGTGACACGTGGGTCAGGTGTGGTGACCGCAGCTTTTGGGTTCTCCGTGGGGAATCCAACAGGTCCAGCAGGGATAAATTAGTGGATAGAAGACCAAGCAGACAGGCTGAAAGGGAATGGCAATTAGTGCAAGAAGGGATTAGAGACATTATAAAATTGGTGTACAGGGTTTGAGTTATTTTTCTGAATTGGCTGACTTTAGTATAGAAGCCCTTCCTCCTTCTTCCTCTTCTCATCCAAACAGGACTGGGAATGGGTGAGGAATGGATGCTGAGTTGATGAGCTGAATAAGGCGTGTTCGCCAAATTGTTTAGCATTGACATTGAGTGAATAGTGTGAAGAGGGGATGTATGAAGAGGAGGAAGCACATCCCTCTGTAGAGAGAGAATCCCTGATTAGTTCGGTACATAGAGGGGATTCAGCCATTTTGGAATGGGATGCCGTTCCGGTGTTGGTGCTAGAAAGTTCTCAAATGCAAAGGTGCAAGAGTCATTGATGGTCTGGGGGTGTGACTCATTCGTGTGTAGGGATTTGGAGATGGACATCCTGGGCACTGAGTGTGCACTGACCCAGCGTAGGACATGGGGGCTTGAGATGCGATCACAATTTTTGTAGGTAGGCCCGGTTACCCTGAGAGTGGACCCGAGGTGCCACATGTCAGAGAGGGCTCCCAATAATTCGGCCATAGCAGGTAAGCTTGGAAGTCACACCTGCGGCCTGGGGTGTTGCATTTGAGGCAGGCATAGGCCTGCAGAAAGAGCCACAGCTCCCAGATAGAAAATTGTGCAAAAGCACAGGGTGAAAATTTGACGGCCAGGCTCACACTTATTAGAATAAGCACGTGAGATGGTGGGTAAATTGGTTATCTCAAAACACACAGTAGAGGAGAGTTAATGAAGGCGAATTGTGTTTCTGTGAGTGTTAAGACAGATTGAGATGCTTCCTCTTCACAATATTTTTGATGTCTGTGGCCGCTGATGATAGACGGAGTTGAGTAAATGGCTTAAGCAAGGACCCCTTGAGTATCCAAATTGGTAGAGTAGGGGAAGGCATGCCCCCACCCCCACCCCCAATCAGGCTACTCCATCAGCGAGCCATGGGAGGCCATGGCACCTCATCATTTTGTGTCACAGTATATGCCTTGATCTTCCTCCCTGGATAGTTTAGTTGGAATGAGATTAGAGGGCCCCGGAGGTATAACTCAGTTTAGAGGGATTTAGAAGGGTAGGAGTTAGGTGTAGGGTATTGGGATTGGTGGGGCTGGGAAGGAGTAAGATAGGTTCGGGCTGAAGTTGACTGTTCTTCCTGCTGCCGCCTCATGTTCCTGTCACCATCGAGGACACCATCTGCTGACGGCTCATTGGATCTGCTGGTTCATACCACCTGCCAGCTACTCTCCTGCCTGTCAGCTTTGCCCGTCTTGCTACGAGCCTTCTTGTCCTACAAGTCATGACATCAACTAATCTTTGCTACATTATCATCTGCTGCAATTTTGCTGTCATGTCACCTGCCAGCCTGTTGCTTACCTGCATTGTGCCATTTTTTGTTCATGGCCCATAAAGGCCCGAAGTTGCACGACCTGTGTGAAAGTCACCTGGGCCGAGTTTCTTTTACTTGTTGGGTCACAAGGACCATTTGCTTTTTTAAGTGGGCCAAATGGGCCATGGGAAGCACTAGGTGCTGGCAGATCCTGTGGTCACTGAGAACATATATTTTGTTGGGAACCAGGGTCCTGATAGACAGCCTTGGGGGATGGGTCTGATACCGGGTAGGGGGTCCAGACTTCATAAACTTCAAAGACAATTAAGAAGAAGAAGAAGATGTCCTCACTCCAACTTCTGGTTTTGTACATAAATTACATCCGGATTTAAAGCTGTTAAGTATGTGTATTAGTGAGTGAATGTGTAAGACTAGCAGAGAGGCACATTACACTAGGGATGGACATTCTTTTTGAATTTTTCCATGCAGATGTTTCCAGACAAGGGAGGGGAGTTGAATTGTACGATAATTGGGATCATGCCCAACCAACCTTATTTGGTTGGTTTTTGAGATTTCATCCCTCTATGTTTTCACATTTTTCTTAAAATGTTTTTTTTTTCTTGTAATAAATGTTAGCGTGCATTAGAGTGAATTAGAGTGAATGTTAGTGTGCATATGCTCAGTGTGTGCGTCTCCTCCATAACTCAAAAACCATGAAACCTAGCAGCCTGAAACTTTGCATGCATACTCAGAGAAAGAACTTCAAGAGAGTGCATGAATGGAAATTTGAGGTTCGGGAAAATGAAGACACCCTTTTGAAGGTAATTAACGACATTATTTCATTATCCTTTTTCAAAGATCATCCGTAGTCACCTTGCTGGGGTCAAAATTCACGTTTTTTTCCCTTTTTTGTTCTGCTCAGCAATGCCTTGACTTGGAACAGGCCGCAGCGGTTTCTTTATGATAAAGCGCTCAAAAATGTTTTTTCAATTTACTCACTCATATAACCGAATGCCTCATCTCCATACCATCGAATCGCTTATAAGTGCTGAGAGACACCAGTGTCCGTTGCTTTTCTTCATTTCTGCACATATGATAACCTCTAGAATCTTTTATCCTTAACTTTTTTGTGTGATCTGCTTTCATTAGTCACCTGTCACTTCAACATCGATACACATTAAAAAAAAATGTACACATCTCACATCCACCGACTGTGCTGGGCCCACGGTGCCATGGTGCCTCGCCAACAGAAAATATGATGCAATTTCATTTTTAGACAACATCGCTATATTTAACCTTTTTATGCGATCTGCTTTCATTATCCACTCATCACTTCGACATCGACACACATTGAAAATATCACACACATCTCACATCGACCGGCTGTGTTGGGCCTGAGGTTCCTCGGGTGGTTCCTCGCCCGGTGAAAATGTGATGCAATTTCATTTTTAGACGACAGCGCTTTGTTTAACCTTTTTGTATGATCTGCTTTCATTATGCATTCGTCACTTTGACATCGATACATTTTAAAATAAAAATAAAAATAACGTCAATCAACCTCATGTTTGGAGTTCCTCCATGTTGGTTTGAGCTGTGAAAAGCAGAGACTGGCATTTTGTGTTCTCTGTGGCTTGATATAATCATTAATTTAATTTAGCTAATTTTTCACTTGAATTCTACATTTAAAGAACTATATTTAAAGGGAAACCTTTGTGGCTCTCCTTTTTGTGTACTTTATCCATGCGGAAATTCGTACGGAACTTTGAACAGGCGAAGCTTGCCGCGCAGGAGTGGAGGCTACTCATTGGTGATTTACTAAGCTTGTAGTGAAACCAACCACGACCTTCAAATGTGAAAAAAAATTTAACCGATGCTTTAATGGAGCCAGGCACACATGGAATGTATGACGTCAATAATTATTGCTTGGTTAACACATTACCTTGGTATGGCCAGGAATTATTGCTTGGTTAACACATTACCTTGGTACGGCTATCCTGATGCAAACTACACAATAACACAAAAAACGAAACAACACAAGTAAAACTAAACAAAAACTAGAAAGAAATGAAAGATGGGTGATGCTCACTATCTGGTTTTCTCCAATTTCACGAGTGGTGAGTTGGACCAGGGAGCACAAGTGAATCCACATCCCACATATGCAAATCTGTGCATTAAATGTTTACTGTAGAGATATATATATATATATATATATATATATATATATATATATATATATATATATATATATATATATATATATATATATATATATATATATATATATATATATATATATATATATAT
>BROF01000466.1:485649-503443 GCA_024346535.1 Eptatretus burgeri | reverse complement strand
TTTTTTTAGCTTATTTCACATTCTCTTGAGGAAAAATGTAATGATTTGAGATTAAACATAATTCTGTGAGTCATTGTAATCACTGGACAAAGTGTAACGTTACTAACCATGATTTTTGTTCATAATTTTCAAACAAAGCTAGAATGCGAAAGGATATTCAGGGTAGCTATTGCCCTTAAAGCTAGAAATGAAAAAATAGAGTTGATATGTTTCAAGCTATACCAATTTTAGCAAACTTTTCATTCAAAGATGCTCATCAATTTTTCATGTCCTTTTTTTGTAACGTTACTAACCGGCATTAAAAGCAGTTCTTTTTTTCTAGAATGTTTCATGAAATGATTTCATTCTTTGCTCTGTTCTACGTCTAGACTAGGTTGATCTCTGGTGACACTAATGAGACTTTACATCCACAGATAGAGAAAGGACTCTTATCTAAATAATGAGAATGTCCCTAAAATGTAACGTTACTAACTGCGGAATTGCCAATATATACATATTGTTGCGGATCCGGGGTGGTGGGATTCTCGCCCGACTCTTTGGCACCACCCTCACCACCGCCGTCTCCGGGGATTATAAAGCCGGCTGGCTCGGCACAGGCCTCGGGTCACGCGTCTTCAATCGCGATACCAACGTAATCATTGTACCTTACCAGTTGTGGAAATAGAACCCCGGTTACAGACTGGTTGTGTTAGATGCCGAGCGTTTTCTGCCAGCCTGTAACCATTTTGGTTTTATTTGCCAATCGAACGGATCACTCCTCGACGCGACACGAATTAATCCATAGCGGCAACTTCATTCAAACCAACCAGATTTTTGGGGAACACGACACAAGCAAAACATTCACGACAATTCTTTTATTAACTGGAGGGGGAGCACTCTGTGGAGTGCAAAACCTCTGCCGCCAATACTGCTGGGTCACTTAAGTGAACCTGATATCATATTCATTGCAGGTCAAAACGGATCAAACTCTATTGAACCACGATTGAATAAACTAAACTCGATTGACACGCATGTAGAAATCCCCCCCAAAAAATCGAAATTTTTTTGAAAAAAAAAGTTGCAAAATTTTTTTTCTCTAACAAAATTTTTTTTGGGAGGGGCGGTTGGAAATCACTTAAAACATCTAGAAATGCAAAAAAAAATTCAAATATTTTAAAAATAAAAAAAAAATTTTCAAAAAAAGTTGCAAATTTTTCTATTTTTTTTTATTTTTTTGGACCAAATCCAAAATCTAATGGCATGATCTTTGGACCATACCTAACCGCCCCACCAAGTTTCGTCGAAATCCCTCCAGGAGTTTTTCCGTAATACTGTTCACAAACAAACAAACAGACGGGTGAAAACAGTAACTTCCGTCCATCTTCGATGGCGGAGGTAAACAATCTTTAACCCGTTCTTAATGAGGGAACTACGGATTACAGGTTTCGAGGGGGTCGCTACCGAGATATGCCTTAAACAACGTGCAAACAAGACACAAACAGATTACTTGGTGATGTCTCATGGTAGAGAGGACAGTGTCAAAAGCACGAATGTCGCTCGCAACAAGCGGATGTCCACGGATTCGAGCCTCCAGCTCGAACGCGCCGCGTGTCAAGTTTGCGGCGCCGTACTCTTCCTTTTCTGCACCACATGCGGTCCCCGCATAAGGTCGACGATGGGCCTCAGCTGATCCCTTTCAAGGTCCAGCATACAAATCCAGGCCTGGCCTGTTCACCAGACAAGGCCCAAATCGAGGTGCCGGGCTCTGGCAAGCGGATCGGCAAACGTGTTGAGCCGTTTGTGTGAGCAGGGACCGTCAGAGGCTCCGTCGTTTCCTCTCTTGCCTTCCCGCCTCGAAACCCGACTTCTCAACTCCGTCCTCTGTTTCTTTCTCTGTCGAATCACCTTTTCTTTCCTTTTCCACGCTCGCCTCTCAAAGCCGGCTGCCGTCTCTCTCACGGCAGAATGACCTCCTCATAAGAGTCGATCGCCGACTCGACGTGCAGGCCGCCTCTCCCACTGCCCCAAAAATGCAGACTCGACGTGCAGGCAGCCTCTCTTACTGCCAAAAATGCAGACTCGATGTCCAGGCAGGTTCAGCGTCTCTCCCAACAGATCCAACACTGTGCGTCCTTCGCTCGCATGCCTCGAGAGCGACCGTTTCCACACACTGAACCTTTTTATGAAGCCTTCGTTCGCTCGCTTTGAAACCACCCTGAGCACACCTCGAAAGCGATTGTTTTCCAAACTCTGCACTGTTTCTCTCCAGTTTCTCTTTCGTTCGCTCGCTTCGACACACGAGCACGCCTCTCAGTGAAGCCGACAAACTCCTCCCCTTTGTTGAACTTCCTCTTTTTGGCCACACCCTCTCAGCCGATTGGGTGGGGCCTCGTCCGGGATGGGGGGAGAAAGAAGAGGGAACTCCTTCCACCACCACCGCACAAACAATAAAACAGCCTCTTACAACTCCCGACACACATGTAACGTCCATTTTACCATACAACCTAGCTAAACTTGCATTTAATGGGGGTTCTGAGCTAATCCTATATTTAGTAGTCCAATGGCCATTTCTGTAACAATATATATGTATGTGTTGTTCGACTTTCGGCTGCTCCCGTTAGGGGTCGCCACAGCGGATCATCCGTTATGATCCGCATACTGTGGTTTGGCACAGGTTTTACGCCGGATGCCCATCCTGACGCAACCCTGGTCACCTCTTACGACACAGGGATAAGGATTGGGTTTCACCATGATTCCGGGCTGTCCTACACCCTCTCATCGCACGGCCCAGCGCAGAGCTCCCTTCCTCAAGCGATCCTCCGAGTAGCCGGATTACAGGCACACGCCACTACACCCGGTTATTATATATATATATATATATGTATGTATGTATATACAGTGGGGGGAACAAGTATTTGATACACTGCCGATTTTGCAGGTTTTCCCACTTGCAAAGCACGTAGAGGTCTGTAATTTTTATCATAGGTACACTTCAACTGTGAAAGACGGAATCTAAAACAAAAATGCTGAAAATCACATTGTATGATTTTTAAATAATTAATTTGCATGAAATGAGTATTTGATACATCAGAAAAACAGAACTTAATATTTGGTACAAAAACCTTTGTTTGCAATTACAGAGATCAGACGTTTCCTATAGTTCTAAACCAGATTTGCACAGACTGCAGCAGGGATTTTGGCCCACCCCTCCATACAGATCTTCTCCAGATCCTTCAGGTTTTGTGGCTGTCGCTGGGCAACACAGACTTTCAGCTCCCTCCAAAGATTTTCTATTGGGTTTAGGTCTGGAGACTGGCTTGGCCACTCCAGGACCTTGAGATTCTTCTTACGGAGCCACTCCTTAGTTTCCCTGGCTGTGTGTTTCGGGTCGTTGTCATGCTGGAAGACCCAGCCACGCCCCAACTTCAATGCTCTTGTTGAGGGAAGGAGGTTGTTGGCCAAGATCTCACGATACATGGCCCCATCCATCCTCCCTTCAATACGGTGCAGTCGTCCTGTCCCCTTTGCAGAAAAGCATCCCCAAAGAATGATGTTTCCACCTCCATGCTTCATGGTTGGGATGGTGTTCTTGGGGTTGTACTCATCCTTCTTCTTCCTCCAAACACGGCGAGTGGAGTTTAAACCAAAAAGATCTATTTTGGTCTCATCAGACCACATGACCTTCTCCCATTCATCCTCTGGATCATCCAGAGGGTCATTGGCAAACTTCAGACGGGCCTGGACATGCGCTGGTTTGAGCAGAGGGACCTTGCATGCGCTGCAGGATTTTAATCCATGACGGCGTAGTTTGTTACTTGTGCTTTTCTTTGATACTGTGGTCCCAGCTCTCTTCAGGTCATTGACCAGGTCCTGCCGTGTAGTTCTGGGCTGATCCCTCACCTTTCTCATGATCATTGAAGCTCCACGAGGTGAGATCTTGCATGGAGCCCCAGACCGAGGGAGATTGACTGTTATCTTGAACTTCTTCCATTTTCTAATAATTGCGCCAACAGTTGTTGCCTTCTCACCAAGCTGCTTGCCTATTGTCCTGTAGCCCATCCCAGCCTTGTGCAAGTCTACAATTTTGTCCCTGATGTCCTTAGACAGCTCTCTGGTCTTGCTCATTGTGGAGAGGTTGGAGTCTGATTGATTGAGTGTGGACAGCTGTCTTTTATGCAGATAACAGGTTCAAACAGGTGCAGTTAATACAGGTAATGAGTGGAGAATGGGAGGGCTTCTTAAAGACAAAACTAACAGGTTTGTGAGAGCCGGAATTCTTACTGGTTGGAAGGTGATCAAATACTTATTTCATGTAACAAAATGCAAATTAATTATTTAAAAATCATACAATGTGATTTTCAGGATTTTTGTTTTAGATTCCGTCTTTCACAGTTGAATTGTACCTATGATAAAAAAAATTACAGACCTCTACGTGCCTTGTAAGTGGGAAAACCTGCAAAATCGGCAGTGTATCAAATACTTTTTCTCCCCACTATATGTATATGTATATGTATATATGTATATGTATATATATATATATATATATATATATATGTATATATATATATATATATATATGTATGTATATATGTATATATATATATATATGTATATGTATATATATATATATGTGTATATGTATGTATATATATATGTATATATATATATATGTATATATATGTATATATATATATATATTGTTGTGGATTCTCGCCACTCCGGCGTGCGGACAGCCACCTTTATCCCGATTGCGGCCGCGCGCGCCCACCGAACATGGCAATCCAGTCGCAGCTTTTCGGATCAGCGCTGAAACCCAGCTACGGGTGTTGTTAACCACATCATAAATCAGCCAACTCTTCTGTCCACGCGCGACAGGGTTGATTGCCGAATTGTCGATGTACCTAATTATTCGCGCAGACAGAAATGCCGGGGATTTGCACCTCAACGGAGCCTGCACGAAAACGAGCCGCTTCAAGCAGCTCGTTCCGTTTGCGATTGCCGAGCGGTTTTATATCGCCAAGCCCCGTCGGACCCGATTATCTTATCGGTGTTAAAAAAAAACAGCTAATATTCCAAATGCAATTACGGCAGTTCAATGGAGGAAGGGACGCAACGAGCAGGTGAATATTCAAACAACAGGGAACATTTATTTCCAATGCACATATGCAAGCAAGGCAATGAATGGTGGTAGGGGACAAGACACGAGCAAGAAAACCTTCAGCTGATGTCTACTTATTATGTACATGCACTGAGTCAGTTCACTACTTAGTAGACAAGGCGCCACAGACTTTCATGCAAAAACCCCAAGAAAGAAAGAAAGAAAAGCACCGGGCTCATAAACCTTTATGATTGCTCGGAGCCGGGATGACCGCAGGGGCTCTGAGAGACCAAGCAGGCGACCTGCCACCCTCTTGGTGACTCGCTGGGCGACCCTCGATGACACTGCCTGCACTCGACTGGACTCCACCAGCTCCCAACTCAACTCTCGACTCCAACGGCGATCCGGCTGGCGACTTCTCTCAGGCTCCAACTTGTCTCTCTCACCAACTCGCCAACTCTCTCACCAACTCGCCAACTCTCTCACCAACTCGCCAACTCTCTCACCAACTCGCCAACTCTCTCACCAACTCGCCAACTCTCTCACCAACTCGCCAACTCTCTCACCAACTTGCCAACTCTGGCGCTCTCCACACCGATTCCACTCTCGGCCAGCGAACGCGGCTTTTTATCGCCGTCCGGGCATTTTTCCCCTCCCTTCCCGGCGCGCAGGGGAAAATTCCAAGAGTTCGGCTTGGCTCTTTTGGTATGATAACCATCATTCTTTTTTTTACGCCATTCTGAATGACCCGCCCCAACCGTCACTTCTGTTTACCCGTTCCAGAATATCGGGGCGGGAGTTGTCGAGTTGTTCTCTTTGTTTGTAGAGGAGGGTCGTCCTTCTGGAGAATGTGACTCCTATGGCGGTGTTTGTGGAGATGGTGTGGTTGTTGAGATGTCGTGGTTGGCGCTGTGGTGGGGATGGCGTGGTTGCTGAGATGCTGTTGTGGTGGTGGAGGTGGCGTGGTTGTAGTGGTGTCTTTGAAGAGATGCTGTTTGTTTGAAATAAAAGATCGAACAGAATAACGGCTAACTCAAAGATGCACAGCCCGGCACACAAATAAATCCCTTTATACATCGGTGGGGAATTCTAACCTGGAACACACACTTACCGAAATAACTTACCTCTGGGGAACCTGAATGGTGTTCTGTGAATTTCCACAACTGTAACAATATATATGTATGTATATCGGTCGCCAAAATAGGTGACCGTAATTGTCAGTAATTCTGTCTTTGTTTGGATGTTTGTTCGTTTGTCATCAGCATAATTGGTAGTAAACGTGGGCCGATTTTGACCAAACTCGGGTGGTTGGTACATCTTATGACCTAGTGCTTTGGAAATTGTGATGGTTGCTAGGGACGCTTTGGTTCCCAAGCAACAGCCGAAAAACCTTCAAAATCGGTACCGTTCATGCGAAATCAATTTCGAAAGCCATTATCCCACGTAGGCTTATGAAATTTGGCATGCATCATCTACAGGTGATGCACTACCAAATATATTCTGGTTTTTGTGATATATGGAATAGTTTACCTGCAGCGCCCCCTACAAATGGGGTATGCCCGAAAATTGGCAAATTGAAAGCCCCCTAGCGACCAGGTGAGTGCATCGATCCGAATGAAACTTTGCAGGTTCAAAGCACGCAATGAGTGCTACAACTTTGCCTCGGACTTATTGACCGATATTGCTTAGGTCAGGGGTCAAAGGGCAAAAATCGATAATATGCGAGAGCTGGAGGTGCCTTCACGCCAAATGCTACTCCTCCTAGGGTTATGGTCATGAAAATTCACACTAAGGCCAAAAAAAATAAAAATGTTGCATTGGCGTAAAGGGTAAAAAAAAAAAAGGGTAGGTCGGTCGGGATCTTTTTTTTTTTTTTTTTTTTCCCCCCTAATAAATCCCAAAATTTTTGGATAATAAATCCAAAAATTTAATAAATCCTAATAAATCCCTCCCAAAATCTCCCCCGGCTCGAGTACCACCCTTTTTGTCGGCGGGTTCTGTCCGAAACACTTCCGGGTTTTTGCGATCGCGATCGCAATCAACAAGATACTTGAAATCGATAGCAAAAAAACAAAAAAAAAACGTAGGGTCGGCGGAATTTTTAGGGTCGGGCGGGTTACGCCAATGCAACATTTTTTTTTTTTTTTTTTGGCCTAATCATCTGGAATGTATTGTGCACAAACAATCGTGCCGGATTTTCGATTTCTATCTTTGTTCACCCTCAGCACCCCCTCAAACTTTGTGGATTTTCGATATCAAACCGCATTTTCGGTACTTTTCATTCAAATTGATACCGAGTAATTATCAGTAGATGGAACTCGATGATATTTGGTATGCATAAACTTAAGGTGATTCTTTTTCCGCTATATGACATCCATTTTTTTCTATATCCTATAGTTTCCAAATGGTAACCCTCGCAACTTGGGTGTCCGAGGGCCATTGAGCATTCCCGCTGAAAATTCAAAGTACACTAGCTCCAAGACGGTTGAACCGAATCAAATGAATCTTTACATGCTTGTAGACCGTAATGAGTACTACAACTTTGCTCATTTGCATAATGACCAATCTCGAGTAGGTCAGGGGTCAAAGGTCAATAAGTGCATTTTTCGGCCGAAATTACCATTCAAAGCACCCTTGCTCCTACACGGATTAACCGATATGAATGAAAGTTCATAGGTACATAGTACTCAATGCTTACTACAACTTTGCTTCAGGACATATTGACCTATCTCTGCTAGGTCAGGGAGTCAAAGGTCAATGAGTGCATTTTTGGGGAAAAATGACCATTGAAAGCCCCCTTGCTCATACATGGGTTGACCGATTTGATTTCAATTTCATAAGTACCTAGTACTAGATTAACTCATCAGGGGTCAAAGGTCAACGGATGCTCAGCGACCCGTGGCGCCTACCGGCTTGTATATATTGTTAAGGAAATGGCCCTTATTGGACTACTAAATAAAGGATTATCTCAGATTCCCCATTAAATGCGTGTTTAGCTAGGTTGTGTGGTAAAATGGATGTTGCATGTGTGTCGGGAGGTGTAGGATGCATGCTTTTATTGTTTGTACAGTGGTGGTGTGCCAAGGGCTCCCTCTTCTTTCTCCCCTCTCTGGACGATAGGCCCCGCCCAGTCGGCTGAGAGGGTGTGGCCAAAAAGAGGAAGTGAAGCTCAGGGGAGGAGTTTGTCGGCTTCAAAAAGGAGGAGGAGCCAGTGGCTCGCAGCGAGCGAACGAAGACCTCGTGAAAAGGTTCAGTTTGGCAGAAGTACAAAACTGCAGTCGGTTGAGAGGGTGCTTGTGTTTCGAAGGAGTGAACGAGACAGAAATAAAGGCTTCGTAAAAAGGTTGAGTTTGTGAAAACGGTGGGGTTTTCGAGGCGTGCTCGGGGTGGCTTCGAAGCGAGCGAACGAAGGCTTCGTAAAAAGGTTCACTGTGTGCAAACAGTCGCTCTCGAGGCACGCTCGTGTTTTTGAAGCGAGCGAACGAAGGAGGCACAGTGTTGGATCTGCCGGGAAAGACGCTGAACCTGCCTGCATGTCGAGTCTGCATTTTTGGCAGTAAGAGAGGCTGCCTGCACGTCGAATCGGCGATCGACTCTTTTGAGGAGGTGATTCTGCCGTGAGAGAGACGGCAGCCGGCTTTGAGAGGCGAGCATGGAAAAAGAAAGAAAAGGTGATTCTACAGAAAGAAACTGAGAGGACGGAGTTGAGAATTCGGGCTTTGAGGCGGGAAGGCAAGAGAGGAAACGACGGAGCCTCTGACGGTCCCTGCTCACACCAACGGCTCGACACGTTTGCCGATCCGCTTGCCGCAGCCCGGCACCTCGATTTGGGCCTTGTCTGGTGCACAGCTGAGGCCCATCGTCGACCTTACGTGGGGTCAGAGCGCGCGGAGACCGCGTGCGGTGCGAAGGGGGCAAGAGTACGATGCCTCCATTTTTGCCACGCGGCGCGTTTGAGCTTGGGTTCGAATTCGTGGACATCCGCCTGTTGCGAGAGACATTCGTGCTTTTGACACTGTCCTCTCATCCATGAAACACCACCAAGTACTCTGTCTTGTCTTGCATAGATGCTGTCTGTCTGTCTTTGTCTGCACGTGTTGTATAAGGCATATCTCGGTAGGGACCCCCTCGAAACCTGTAGTCCGTAGTTCCCTAGTTAAGAACGGGTTAAAGATTGTTAATAAAAACATTGTCGTGAATGGTTTGCTTGTGTCGTCTTTCCCGATGTTCCCCAATAAATCTGGTTGGTTCGTATGAAGTTGCCGCTATGGATTAATTTTTGTCGCGTTGAGGAACGATCCGTTCGATTGGCATATAAAACCAAAAATGGTTACAGACTGGCAGAAAACGCTCGGCATCTGACACAACCAGTCTGTAACCGGGATTCTATTTCCCCAACTGGTAAGGTACAAGGATTACGTTGGCATCGCGAATGAAGATGCGTGACCCGAGGCCTGTGCTGATTCGGCCAGCGTTATAAACCCTGGAGACGGCGGTGGTGAGGGTGGCGCCAATAGTCAGGCGAGAATCTCGCCACCCCGGATCCGCAACAATATATATATATATATATATATATATATATATATATATATATATATGTGTTCATATATGAAAAAAATCTGTATTCAGTGTTCGCTCGCTTCCATCTGGGCTGGCCAGATAGATTCCAGGTATGCACATTAACTT
This sequence comes from Eptatretus burgeri, assembly GCA_024346535.1. NCBI lineage: Eukaryota > Metazoa > Chordata > Myxini > Myxiniformes > Myxinidae > Eptatretus > Eptatretus burgeri. The sequence continues at coordinate 493,680 of BROF01000466.1, read as the reverse complement.
CTGTGCTGTTTCGCCTGGGTTTTAATCTCTGCTCAGCTTTAACCTGTTACCCTGGTGTTGTGTACGCATAGCAATTCATCAGTCTATGTTGTCCATTGGAAGGATGTTTTTGCAGAGGATCTATCTGCCTGTACTTCTTGTTAGTGGATGTTAAAGACCCCATGGTGTCTTTTACGAAGGGTGGGCAATGTTTTGTTTTTTTGGGGGTTTTTTTTGTGTTGGAGCTAACACACCCTAACCAGAACGTATAACGAAGGGCGCATGAGACAAGGGTGGAGATGGAAGCACAAAACTGTAAGGAACAGAAACATTTGGAGATCTGTGGAAGGGAGAGGGATGGGGTACATGGGGTAAACAAGATGGACACTGCAGGGACTTTCAGGAAGGAAAGCAGGGAATTTTGAAAGAGGTGTTTCTGAGGTGCATTAACTGGGGTACAAAAGATCATGCTTTTGGATAGGGGAAGATAAGAGATGGTGGTGAACAGCTGTTTTGAAGACCTGTAGGGTAGAGTGGAATTGAAGAGAGTGTGGGAGTTTGTTCCATCGATCCATCCATCCATCCATCCATCCATCCATTGGGACCATACTCTGTACATCGTATCAGACTTTGAAGAAATCACAAGCTGGCCAAACAATGATGTCTTTCAATCTTGACGAACCTCTCACTCTCACTATCTTTCTGAAAGGACTGTCTGGCAACCCCTCCCTTCTACTTTCTTGACAATCCTATTGAGGAAGTTAAGTCCTTCAAACTCATGGGTCTCAGCATGAGCCATGATTTTTCTTAGGCAAACTACATTTCAAAGTTTGTCTTCAATGCCAGCTTCCAAATAGGCATCCTCCATCAAACAAGGTCTTTACTTGGCACACCTGAACTCCTCTCCACCTACAACACTTTCATCTGCAGCTTGATGGAGTACTGCTTTCCCCTCCGGGTTGGTTCCTTGTCTCGCATCTTGGTGAGCTTGACGCAGTGGAAACCAAGGTCTTTGAGATTTATACGGGATCTTCCATGATGAAACTGAGTCTATGGGCTTATCACTACATCATCGCAAAGAGGTCGTGGTCTCTCTCATCTTCTCACCTCCTATCTGGTCTTGCAACCTGCAACCTCTGCTCTTTCTGTGCCTTGTCTCCCCTCCCTTGTGTTGTGGAACTCTTAATATTCAAGGTTCATCCGAGGCAAAGTACAGTTCAATCAGAGAATATTTATTCCGCGTGATATCACGGAGTGAAGGAGCATCATACAATGGTCTCTGCTAAATTGGAGTTAAAAACATCATCTATATATATATAATGTCTACGGAAAGGTGGGGGGAAATTAAAAGGGGCCTGAGGAGCAGAGCAGGAGGAGGAGGAGGAGGGGAGTTGCGTCATAACGACCCATATCTGACCTTGACTGAGCCAGTTTAACATGAGAAAAGCACAATGGTACAACTGTAGGCAAAGCAATTCTGGGTAGTACATAATCATATAATGGGCGGAAGCCTGGAACTTCCAACACACTTTTCTCCAAACATATTCTGTTCATACTTCCAAAATCTTCACATTATATGTTCCATGTATTTACGCAGGTGATAGCAGATTCAAAAAATCTAATATGGATAGAATTTTCAAAGAGGGAATTGATGACGTCACAATCAGTAGCGTTTGGTGGCAAACCGACGGCCAGGTCCCAGACGACGTGCTTTACTTAACTAAGTCCATTAGTTCAGGACGTTTGTTCAACTCAGCATTTACGACTTTTATCCTGCCATGTTGTTAGTCTGTTGATGGATGTAATATAGAAACGATGAATATGTCAAATCGTTCGTGTTACTCATCCGGCCCTGTCAAGACCAACAATCTAAAGTGACCGGTCTCAAACGCTACCATGGGCACCCAGACACGCCACCAATATGAACTGAGCTGTTGAATGCGGCGCAAAACATCCAAAGAAACCACCGTAACCGAGTATTGTGATCCATCCTCTCCGAGTATTGTGATCCATCCTATTGTGATCCCCCATACCCGTCGTAGACAGGTATCTGCTAGTTCTTTAGAAAGGCCTGTCACGTAGAGAGAGAAGACAAGCGACAGACAAAAGCAGCAGATACAAGTTCCAATAAAATCCATTTGATTGCAATATGTTTGATTAAAGGTTCCAATAAATGAGTTACAGAGAAATGAAAACATGTCAGTAATTGAAACTGTAATCATTAAAGAAAACAGGTGTTTAAATAATTGACGACAATTTGTATGCTTCAAGTAAGCAGGGTGTACGTAGTAAATCCACATTAATCATTGAACTACCATTTGAAAAAGAAGTCTGCTTCAACACCTGCAAGGCTCACCTGGTTCACCTCAACCCTCTTCTGGTGAAACTACCTAAATCCAGGATCACTGCTCATCACTCATTTGTTGGGTTGTTTTTTGTTTGTTTTTCACTTGTGGAATGAACTTCCACATTCTCTTCAATCTCATTCTTCCCTCCAGGTCTTGAAGACAGCTATTCATGACAACCATTGGATTGCCTCCAAACCAAAACGGTCATCTTTCTATCCTTGTTAATCCTACCCAAATCCCTCCAAAATCCAATTTTCCAGTTATCCCTCCTGTCAGACCCCGCTAGTTGTGGGGGATACGTTCCTGAAAAAGGCTGTGAATGTCAGGGCATTGTTTTAAAAATAAAAATTAAAAAAAAACAGTTTTTATGTGGTCTCGGCTTGTGGAAGAGCGATTACACAGGACACAACGTAACAAAGGGGAAACAACAACAGGGCGGAGGGAGAAAGCAGTCGGAGACGTACAAACAAGGGATGCAGGTAACTGACTGGTAATGGAAACACAAAGGGTGGACAATATGGATACAGAAACAAAATTGTGTTTGACCAGTTTGTGTTTTTTTTTGGAAAGGTCTGAGGAGAGGGAAGAGGCTGCTTCCTGTCTGTCAGAAGGATGAGAGATGTCATGGTATAGAGTGGAGTTGTCAGAAAAGAGATAGAGGATTTGCAAGAGTCATTTAGACAATTGATGAAGATTTAAACCATGAATACGTGAATCGCGAATGTCGAAGCAGGTCATACTTTGTGCCTGTGAATAGTGAATTGGGGGATCCAACAGTATATGCATTTCTATAACTGAGGAATCGCTACTGGGCAAATGTACCTCGTCATTTTGCATTATCTGTTAAATATACTTGTATTATGAGGGGTGTATTAAATGGTCCCATAAATGGGAATTTCACCACAGATCAAGATGTGCCAACATTTATATTTTTAATCAACTATTCCTTGACTTTGATGCACTTGGTCCACTTATCCTCCAACCAGTCCAAGCCATTAAAATACAAGTTTTTATCTTGCTTTATACCCATATATCGGTTGCTTCAGTTGGTTCTCCCATTGGTGGCCTCGCAGGTGGAACTTCAATTGTTTAAACAGGCGAATGTCATTGGGGACCAGGTCTGGGCTGTATGGGGGTATGGGGTACGGGTGTGGAGAGGGTTGATATATCTGCTTGTAACCACAGTCTCGAAAGTTGGTCTTCATAACGAGGACCTTGTATGCAGGTGTGTTGTGGTCCAGGAGCACGCTTTGAGTCAACATACCGAGCAGTGTTTATCTTTGATGACCTGCTGCAATTTTTTGCATGTGGATGGTGCAATATTCCCTTGTGATTGTCGTTTTGACAATCGCTATAAATCGCGGTTACAGTAGTTGGCTGCAAGATTTGTGTGCTCCTAATCCTTTGTACTTCCATTATGTGTATTCCAATGCTGTTGTGGTCCCAGTCATTAGAGTTGGTTGAATCTGCTGGCCATCATGACTTATCATCTAGCGATTCCCATCCATGTGCTTGAAGTCAGCTGTTCACTTGGTTGCTGTAAATTATTATCAAAGCACATCTTCATCATACACAGCCAACCACCTTGTTTTTGTTGATGTTTTTGGAGCTGGTGCCTTCTTCACATTAACATTTAATGACATCTCAATGCTCTCTTAGATCTATAATTGTATGTCTGCAAACTTATGAAGTCTACTGTGGAAGAACGAATGATGTGAGATTCATGGAACTCATGGCATGCAACAAACAAACACAAATTTAAGTTTATAAAGATTAAAAAGTGTTCCAATGAATACCCTTTTCCTCAAACTCTTTGATTGCTTCTCATTTATTTGTGATTTCAACTCGTGTGATGTGTTCTGTATCCCACACAAGTTGCATAGGGCTTGCTTTGTACCTTTGGCACAGAGTATGTCCATCCACATCAACCCAAGTTTCCTGGTGTGGATACATGAGACTGATTTGTGCTGTACCTCTCCCTGTCCAGTCTCAATTGCTATTCTGAGATGGCCATAGTGTGGGCCATATATAATCCCTCATTACTTTGTCCAAACTACTACGATGCCTCTCTCAAGGGTTGAAGTCTTCCATGATAATCATTACTTCCAAGCATCAGAAATTGCAAACCTGTTGAGAAAGTGATCTATACTCAGATGAAATCTTAGTTTTTCGGAGGCTGTTGACGTAAAACTGCACATGATGATCAATGGTGTCAGTCGTTTTATCATATTAACTGGGAGGGAGTTAAGGGGAGCTTATGGGATGGCATGTTGTCCGTTAGTCCGTCCACAAATACTTGCAACTTCACCCGATTTCAATGAAATTCGACCACAACCTTCATTACCCGTGATGGCATAAAAAAATAAGGGGTCTGAAGGGGTCCACAGAAGGAGTTTACAGGGGAGGAGGGGGAGTGGTTTGCTTCTCCAAAGACGTGTGTATCGTTTAAGAAGAAAGAGTTTTCTTCTTAAATGATGCACACAATTGCGATGTAAATTCATGACTACCTTCATCACCCATGACGTACCAAAGTTTGTTCATGACATTACAGAAATCTGCTCTCAGGTAATTTAAGGGTGGTTGCCCCCCAAAATATGTATTTACTTTCTTTTCTGAAACCACACACACACAATTTTGATGAAACTTGACCACAACCTTTATCACCCATGAGGTACCAAGTTTTTTTTTTTTCATGGCATTAAAAAAAAAATCCATAGGTATTTACTTTCTTCTCCATTATATATTTTGTGGGTCATCCATGCCTACCACTGGTTGCCTGGTTATCTTATCCAGCCACTACCAGGTGAGCGTTCAGGAGTATTGCCCCTATGTTTAATATCCCTGTGAGATTTTTGTCATCATTCCTGTAGGTCCAGCTATCACTTTTACAACTTTGGCATTCTTCAGCTTCCAGGATCTTCTCACTTCATTCTTGAGGTCTTGGTATTTGGTCATTTTCTTGATTTCTGCATTATTTAGTCCAAAATCACTGGCATCAACACCTCAGTCAGGAATGCCTACTTCTCTCTCTTTTTTTTTTGTTACTAAGGCCTTAGTTATTTTATAACTTGGTTTACGGATCCGCCGATGGTATATTTGCCGAAATGAAATATAAATATAAAACACATTTTTAGCCTTTTTAGGTCATCTCTTCGAGCATGACCTAATAATATTGGTGTTGAGAGGAGAGGTGACGATCCGTCCGTCCATCCACAATGAAGTTGAAACGGGAGATCTGGTCATTGGTGATCCTGATAGAGGTCGATGAGACGTACACGATTGTATGATTTTCAAGGTCACCGAAGGTCAAGGTCACGAGGCCTTTGAAGTTGCGAAAATGCTGATTTTCAAATTCTATCTCCTCCGCCATTTCTCAAGCGATCTTGAATTTGATTGTGGCATATGAATCTATGGGACAATATCTAAATTTGGTCAGGCCGGATTTTCGATATTCGCTTTCATTTTCATGTCACGTGACTTCAAAGTTGGCAAAAAATGCGAAAATGACGATTTTCAAAATCTATCTCCTCCGACATTTCTCAAGCGATCTTGAATTTGATTGTGGCATATAAATCTATGGGACAATATCGAAATTTTGTCGGGGCCGGATTTTCGATATTCGCTTTCATTTTCGCGTCACGTGACTTCAAAGTTTGCAAAAACTGCTCTACCTTCAGGAGGCTATATATTTTCTCGCAGAGATGACAGTCGCTCCCGCACGGGGGTAATTTTATATTTATACATTTTCCGCCGAAGGTGCAAAAGTCTCAAAACCCGAAATGTAAACGTCGGCATTTATTTTCAAAATATAATTTCGTCCGCCAAAATCCGAGTCACCTTTAACCGAGCTGCGCAGTAGAGCTGCGCAGTCGTCTTCGGTCATGGCGTCTGAGCAGTGGCCAGCGTGGTTCAGATTGACTGTTGTCTCTGGGGCGAAAGTGATTGTTTGGTTTTTTTTTCTATACCTTGTCGAGGCTCGTGTGAGAGCTTACACACGATGCACATCATGGGGGACATGAGACAGAGGAGGGAGTGGGAAGGACAAAACAGTGGGGAACAGAGACATTAGGAGATCTGTGGAAGGGAGAGGTATGGGACGGGGAACATGGGGAATAGAAGATGGACATTACAGGGACTTTCAGGAAGGAAAACAGGGAATTTGAAGGAGGTGGGCTTGGTTGGATTATCGGGGGTCGAAAAGATCGAGGATTTGGATGGAGGATGATAAGAGGTGGTGGTGAACAGCTGTTTTGAAGGCCTGGAGGGAAGAATGGGAATGAATAGAGTGAGGGAGTTTATTCCAAAGGCAGAAAAAATAAGAGGAATGAAAGAGTGAAGGTGAGCAGTGATTCGTGATTTTGGTAGTTTTCCCAGAAGAGGGTTGTTGGCGGACCTTGAGCACCCTGCAGAAATGTGGTGGGGACAAATCGCAGAGAGAGCTGGGGGGGCGGGGGGCGAGGCTGGAGAGGAGACAGTGGAAGACAGAAAGACCACCGACCAACCTGCGGTGAATGAGTGAGAGGACCAAAGACTCAGCCTCATTGCGGGAGATGCCAATGATCCGAAATGCCTTGGTTTCTACAGCGTGAAGCTGAAGAAGGTGGGAGGCAGGAACACCAGCCCAGAGTGGAGAGCAGTACTCAATCAGGCTTTGGGCAAAAGCTTTGTAAGTGGTCAGGAGCTCAGGTGGGCCGAGGAAGGACTTTGCACGACGGAGGATTCCCAGTCGGCGACTGGCTTTGGAGGCGAGGTTTGAAATGTGGCTTTCCCAGGAAAGGTCATGGCAGATAGTGAGACCCAGAAGCTTGAAAGAAAGGACTTCTTCCAGAGGATTATTGAGAAAGTGGATGAGGGGGATTTTCTAAACGGTCCTTTCGAAGAGACGTAGTGAGAGTGTGAGATTTGTCCGGATTGAAAGACATGTTCCACGTGTTGGATCAGTTTGTGATTTTATCCAGATCTGCAGTGAGCGAAGAAGCTGCTGCTTGCCGGTCTGAGGGATGACCGATGGTACGGCAGAGGGTGGAATCATCAGCAAACGGATATAGAGATTTTCCAGAGTCGGAGAGATCATTGATGAAAACCAGAAAAAGAGCAGGAGCCAGAACGCTACATTGAGGAACTCCAGCCTGGACAGGAAGAGGGGATGAAAGAATTCCATTTAGGGCCGCACGGTGACTGCGACAGGAAAGGAAGTCTGTGAGCCATGAGTTGTTAAGAAGTATGTCAGCGGTATAAATTCGAGTGACTGTATTCGTGATTCAATCACGCAACATCTTGACGACAAATATTCTGGCCGAACTATTGCATCAATTCAGTGCAGCAGCAGCGATGATTCGCACGCAACTCTCGATCGTGCCGATTTTGTTTCCATCGAAAGTTGTACACCGCTGTTTGTATTGAAAGATTTCGGTGCCAAGTACGTCAAAGTTTCCCTGCGAGATGCTGATATTCAGCCTTCAACGGACCAGAAATCGGCTTTGATGTGCTCATGGGGATGGGGAGATGGTGCGATCAGATGCCCACTGAAAACTAAGCTGGTTATGGCTCTGATTGACCATTTTGAACATGTTGACTCCGAGTAGACACTTTTTTTAATCGTATTCAGTACTATGCACTGGTGTGCACGCACACATCTACGACTTGGACAGTAATTTTCTCAGCATTGTTTCCATTTGTTTGATGATCCAACAGGTTTCTATAA
>BROF01000466.1:437654-466198 GCA_024346535.1 Eptatretus burgeri | reverse complement strand
ATATATATATATATATATATATATATATATATATATATATATATATTACTAATAACTATTCACAAGATATTCCACAAAAAACACTGCATACCGAGGTTATACTTGCTGAGACTAGAAGGAGGAGGCGGTTTGATGGAGCTGAACGAAGTGCACAGATCAATGTGTGTCGGACTTTCAGAGTATGTGAAAAGCTCAACATATTATCAGATGAGATTTGTACACGAGCAAGAAAACAACAAACTAGAAAAGGGATCCTTAATCCATTTAGCAACAAACTTCCACAAACAGGTGCAAATGAAGGATACGACATAGGAAAACGAAACACAAACAAACACAGCATCAAAAAGAAATGTCAGCAGATATACTCTAACAAATGGGTGAATGTCAAAAGAGCAGGAAAAAAAAGAAAAAGAGCTTGCAAGAATAGGGATCGACAAGGAAGGCTCATTGGAATGGCTAAGAGGTCAAATTAGTTGGGATGGCGAATGAGTCATCAGCAATGCTCAAGGCCAAGGACATTACGCGAATGCCTTTTCGAACAGGCCCTTGCTGTCAGGTCAGGCCAGATTAGATCTGTGACTTGCTATACACGTACCATGTAAACCTAAACTAACCTGTTTCATGGTCGGATTATCGACGAGTAAACCATCTCTCCCACCAGGTTTCCTGGTGAACAATGTATGGAGATGGACACCCAGCAGGATTAAAAGCAATACCTGTCAAAGGGCGGAGGAGCTAATTGTGAGCTATCTGCCATCCATTTATAGTGTCCAACTGTGTCTGCAGACATCCTCCTGCAGTTGGGTTACTTTTTTTTTTCGTTTGTTTTTGTGTAGAAGGTTGGTGGCAGGATTTGCACTATGACCACAATAAAATGCTTCATTATGCAAAAGCCACAAATGCAAAGAAAACTGAAAGCCCAATCTGTGGGAGTACCTCCATGTGCTGCTGCCCTTCATAGGGCAGCTCACCAGATGATGGGATTAGTGCAAACCCTTCGGTTCCCACATTCCTTGAAAATAGGAGGAAAGCATGGGGTAAACTTCCTGGGTCAGATTGCGGTGGTGTGTGACGGAGTGGTGCTGAGGTGTTTTCCACTAGATGGAGGTCTCCTTGGGTTAACCTGAGGTGGTCCTTTCAGGTGGGTGCCTGAAATGTCCTATCCCAAAGAGAGGATGATCACGTCTTATCTGAGCTCAAGCATTTGAACATCGGTAATGCAGCACTCTCTCGAGGTTCGGAGACCGAATAGTGGTGAGATCATGGCGGGTGGATACACCTACTATTAGGCTGGTCACTGATGGTTAAACATGCTCAATGAGTTGTTGTAGCTGTGTCCAATAAGCTGACTCTAATGATAATTGAGGAAATGAACGAGCGTATTAGGAGACAAAGGATTCGTCACTCCTTGGGTGTTGTTTCCCTGGTCTCTCTACATGTTCCCACGTGGGCGAATGATCTTACCATGGACGCACTCATTCGATGCCGTGCTCGAGTCTGTAGTTGATGAGTGCCCCAGGTGAAATACACTTCTAGTCTTGGGGGATTTCCTTGCATCGACTGGCACTGATAAGGATGGTTATGAGACATGCGTTGTCAAATTCATTTTTAGTAGAGTCCGGCTTTTTCAAAATTTTGGGCTATTTCTTTTTTTTACCCCTGCACATAATCAGGTCAGGTCAGGTCAGGTACGGGAGCATGCGCCAGAGCAGCGCGTCGCTGCGGCCGGTACTCCAGGGTCCTCTGTCTGGCCATCCCCCCAGGCAGATGCCTGGTGAACCGGCTGAAACACAGGCTGCGGTGAACCGGCTGAAATGGGGTAAAGCTCCTAGAATCTGTGGCATCCATGCTGAACTTCTCAAGGCTGGTGGAAATGCTATACTCGTGTCATTGCATGCAGTTCTGTGCTCTGCCAGGAGCACAGGCATCATCCCAACTGATTGGAAAAGGGCCTTGTTGTTCCTCTCTGGAATGGGAAGGGTGATCGCCAGGACTACAAAAACTACCGAGGGTGATGCTGCTCTCAGTGCTGGGCAAGGTCTTTGCTCGAATAATTATTGATGGGGATCGCCACCATCTGCTTAAGCGCCAGTGCCCAGAGCAGTCAGGCTTTACACCAAAGAGGTCAACGATTGACCGTATCCCTGCTCGTTGGATCCTCACCGACCGGAGACGAGAGTTTCGGCAGGGGCTGCTTGCAGTCTATGTTGATCTCTGCAAGGCATTAGATCCAGTGAATCAGGATGCCCTCTGGATAATTCATGGTCTTTGTGGGGTGCCACCCAAACTGATCAATCTGATATCTGAACTCCACTCTGATACTGAGAGTGCTGTGTGACATGGTGATACCATCCCCAACTTATTTCCAGTTGTTACTTGAGTTTGTCAGGGGTGTGTACTGGACCCCCCCCACCCCCCACTTTTCAGCACTTGGAATGGACTTGATTCTGTGGAGGATGTTGGAGAGATCAAGCTGCCGTGCATCATTTTGGAATGTCAAGAGATCTGACATTGATTTAATGGACTATGCAGTGATCTTTGTGGGGACTGGATATCTTTTTGGGGACCCTTGAAGTGCTGAATGAGAAGTCTGAGCAGCTGGGATTATGGGTTTCCCGTGTTAAAATTAATATCCAGGCTTTCAATGACATTCTGGATGCTGCTATTTTGTCTGTACCTGTTTGTGGTGGTGGTGTTGAAGTCACAGAGAGATTCACTTACCTTGGCAATGGTATTCATGTCTCCGCTGGCTGGGAGCCAGAGGTCAGTCGATGTCTGAATCGGGCCTGGGGAGTCATGGATTCATTGGATCATGGGGTGTGGCGCTGTCGGTACCTGTGCAGGATGACGAAAATCCGAGTCTTCACATCCTTGGTGCTTCCAGTCTTGCTCTGTGGATGTGAGACTTGGACTCTGACCAGGGATCTGAGACGGAGACTTAATTCCTTTGGTACCAGGTCTCTTTGGAGAATCCTTGGCTATCGCTGGTCAGACTTTGTGTCCAACGAGCGGTTGCTGAGAGAGACTCAAATGAGATTTGCTTCCTGCATAGTCCATGAGCGTCAGCTGTGGCTGTATGGACATGTGGCTCGTTTTCCTGACGCTGATCCTGCTCACCAGATTCTCTCAGCGAGGGAGCCTCGTGAGTGGTGGAAGCCAATGGGCCGACCATGTGCCTCGTGGTTGCAGCAAGTTGATCAGTATCTCAAGGAGATGGGGATGGTCCAGGCATCTGCCTGGGGGGATGGCCAGACAGAGGACCCTGGAGTACCGGCCGCAGCGACGCGCTGCTCTGGCGCATGCTCCCGTACCTGACCTGACCTGACCTGATTATGTGCAGGGTAAAAAAAAGAAATAGCCCAAAATTTTGAAAAAGCCGGACTCTACTAAAAATGAATTTGACAAAATCATATATTGATGTTTAACTGCTTTACAAAAAAGGTAAATATTAACATTGATCATTGCACATTTGGAAGAAACCATCTATTACATTTACTTTGGACAACTCCCACAAAAGGATATGGATCACTTTGAAGAAATGGAGAGAAACTTTGAAGCAGCAAAGGTAGCATTTGGAAGATTTTAAAATGTCATGAAAAGCCAACTGACATCGTGTCTCAAAAGTAAAGTTGCAATTGGTGTGTTGTCCCAGTAATGATGTCTGGCATTGAATGATGGTCTCTAATGAAAGATGTAGGAAAAAAAATAATCCCATGTGGAAAGATGCTGCCTTGGCATTACCTTTAGGGATAAGAAGTGAAATTAATGTGAGAAATCAAAATTCCTTGATGTTCTGTCACAATCAAAATACTGAAATGGAACTGGGCTGGGCACATATCACGAACGGACAACCGATGGCCAACAGGAATTGTATAACTGGCAACGCAGAGAAGTCTCTGGAAGAAGAACAAGAGTTGACCAGAACCAGAACAAGAAGAACAAGTTGAAATTTTTAACCCTTTTTTTAATTTTTAGATTTTTTTTTTTTAACCTCGACCTTGTGTGTTTGTGTGCAGGATATCTCAAAAAGTTGTGGACGGATTCAGATGAAATTTGGTGGACAGGTTGGGTGTGCGACAAGGACAAATTCGATGTTGGTGTCGATTCGGATCTGGATTGAAGAATTTTAAATCCACCAAGTTTCATCCGAATCCATCCACAACTTTTTGAGGTATCGTATTGTATATTAGTTTAGCCCTATCTCTCAATGGTGAAGAAGCACTTAAATATTCTAGTAGCCGGATCCGGATCTTCACCAAAATCTAAATCGGTTCGTCCTTCTCACTCATCCTTCCTGCCCATCAAATTTCATCCGGATCTGTTCACAACCTTTTGAGATATCCTGCACACAGGCAGACAGACAAACAAACAAACAGACAGAGATGGGTGAAAACATAACCACCTTCATTCTGTGGTTGAGGTAATCTGGTGTTTCTCCAAAATTAGTTGTTAAACACATTTAATGTTTTGGTTTGTGACAACAGTTGGTTGCCTGTAAGAATACTCAAGATCGCTCACCTATTTAAGGCAATCTTTGCTTGATGCACTGCTTTGACAAAACCTAGAGAAAGACTCTCATCCTCAAAGTGTACAAATGGTGTCCTGTGAATTTTAGCTGGTTTGATGTTATCCATCACAAGGCACAGTCTTCCACAGCATGCACAATTATGTTTGCAGCTATTTTGGTTTTACCCAGAATTTTTTCGTTTTTACCATTGTTGTTATCACTTCCTGTAAAACAAATTGCTTGCATTTGATATTGCAAAACTACAGCAATTAACTTATTTTAACATTTTCTTCAGTTAAAAAGTCAATGTCACTGTGAACCCTCCTTGTACATAGAAAATGATTAATATCTGTGTTGAGTTTTGCTTGTGCAGGAATGGTTCTTCCTGATTGTGGGGGGAGGGGGTGGGTGAGATTTTTACTTTTCCTTTTTCTATTTCCCTTATTTTTCTTCAATCTCCAATGGAATACTCACCTTGTACAGGGGAAGGCACAAATATACATTGTGCTCTAATGAAGGGTAACTTGCTACTTTGATGGTTTTAGAATTGCACAAATTCCAATAGCTTTTTAATTTTTGAATTCTTGTTTTTTTCATTGCTTGCAATTTGTTTCATATTTTGTGCAATAAATTTGATCATTATGCTTGTTTGATGTCTTTTCCTTGCATGTTAATCTAGTTGTGAATATGGTCTCTCGTAACCTTTTATATATGAATTTATTTTTCAGCACTAATTGATCATCGGCTTAACCTGCTGTACTTGGCGAACGACGTTGTACAAAACTGCAAGAGGAAAGATGCAATAGAGTTTCGGGAAGAATTCTCACACGTGTTTCTGGAGGCAGCTACGCTTGTCAGGTGATTTAATTGTGATAAAAAATTTTTTATTATTATTATTGTTCTTAGTCATCTTTGTATATGTCGAAGATGTTGCTTTCCAACCTGAGTTGCAAACACGATGTTTCAATGGTCCACACAAACATGAGTCTCTGTGCAGTTAGCTGCCTTATTTTGGTGTTACTTTCCTAATAAACAGACCGTAATATATAATGCAGATGGAAAGGTGAGAGGGCAACATCACATGCTGCCAAAAGCTATCATCACCCCCATATTTGCTGGCAGCCGACTCGTGATAAAGCCCTCTCCCTCATGACCCATGCGTAATGACAAAATGCACAAAAGAAGAATTTTTTTTAAATGACACTATTACAACTGCAAACCTATAAAATGATGATTTCAAAAATTATTATAGATATACATGGAAATGTACAGTTAAATGGGGATCACACCACCATTCTGATAAAATAAATAAAGGATCAAAAGATGTAAAACTTGAAACAAATCTAAAACTAGAAAGAGCAATAAAATGACCGTTTTTACAGCCATTTTTCCCTGCCGTGCAGGGGTTAGGCTTTTTCTTGAGGCAATGTTTTTTTTATGGCCGGATGCCCTTCCTGACGCCAACCCTTGGTCGCCTCTTACGACACACAGGGATATGGTACACCTATTCTAACCGGGGCATACACCGGGACCAGTACACTGGTACTCACTTCGCCGACCTCAGATGGATGACAGGCTGAGTCAACCCCCTGGTGTTAATTCAGCAGCCAACGGGTCTTGAACTCAGGATCCTGGGATCCCAAGCCGCCACCCTAACCACTAAGCCAACACCAGGCTTAAAACTAGAAAGAGCAAGGGAGATTGCAAACCTTTGCCAGGATTTGGTTTGTGTGGTGTATTTTGTGTGGCAAATAAAAATGAAGGACTTACAAAATTAAAGGTTATTGATTGCAAATGAAAGGTCTAAACAGTCAAGGGTTTTAAAAGGGTGAATGGGGTCCAAAGGGTGTAATTTAAGGTCTAAAGCATGGGTTCCCAACCGTTTTGGCTGTGCGTTCCACTTGGGCCTTCTAGTGTAGTGGTGTTGTACAACCAATCAACAAGGGGTTAGAAATACATGAAAATGTGAAATTATTGATTAATTGATTTACTTTCAACCAGTCATTTGGAATGAAAAATACTTAACAACACAGTTAATGGAAAATTTGAGCTTGTTTGTTTTTTGCCAACGAGATCATCAGAGTGGGGTGATCTCATTTATTTATTTATTTATTTATTTATTTATTTATTTTAATTTTTTGGTGGCAGCACATTTCAGATCATGTTTTGGGCTCCTCAGCCTCAACCTGTGTTTCATTTTGATGCCCAACAACAATGAAAATGTCGATTCGCATAAGAACATAGTTGGAAATAACAGCAGCATTTGAAGAGCAGGTTCCTCGACTTTCGTAGGACTGCAGCATGCAGAACCAAAAGTTACACAGTCTTCTCACGGTACACCTCCCGTGCGGTTTTATCATATTGGAAGTCGTTGAGGTCCTCCTGCATTCCATTTCCTGCCAGTAACCCTTTAGGTGAGGCCCCAAACGGATTGTGCAGGAAATGAAGGTCCTCTTCCTTGAGGTCTGGGGAATATTCTATTAATTCCATTGCCAGCTTACCAAGATGCTCACAGGCCAAAGCCCTGAAGTTCTTATGAGGACGTACTATCCAGTTCCAGAACCTCTGACACAGTTGCAAACATGGCAAACCAGCCTGAATGTTTGCTCTCCACAATCAAAGTTTCGTGAGAAATGCTCTGAGGTTCGACATAAATTCGCAAAACGTCGTTTGGAAGACTCCGGTTGAACCCGTTGAGGGCTTCGAAGATATTGACAAGGGAGGCGAGATGAAGAACGAAGGAATTATCCTCCAGGGCGGTAACAAAATCTTTACACTTGCTGCTACGATTGAAGAACTCCAGAAGCTCATCCCGCAGCTCGAAGACTCGTTTCGTGACGTTTCCGCGGGAGAGCCAGCACTCTTCCGTACGGAAGCGTGGTATGCTGTCCTCGGCTCCAAAGTCCTCACACAGCAATTTGAACAGCCGAGTACTGAGGACGCTTGATGTCACATTGTTGATCATTTTGACCACAAACGACAGCACGCTTCCCAGTGCTTTTGGAAGAACCTTGCATGACAGAGCAAACCGATGAATGATACAGCGTGCGGAGCCACTTCCTTGTCACAAGCTTGAAAACCGGATTTCCGTCCCAACATCGCTGGTGCATCATCCATAGTACAGCCTTTCAAGTTGGTCTATTTCAAAGCCATGCCTCTTAAAAAATGAATCCATGGCATGGAAGACATCATCGGCTTTGGCCGTGGTTTTCAATGCAGCATTGAACAGGAATTCATCTTTCAAGCCTCCTTTCAGAAATACTGAACAAATACAAGAAGCTGTGAACAATTCGCGACATCTGTGGACTCAAGTTGTATGGTGAACCCAACTGGAGATTTGTGAATCTCAATAACGACCTGCTCCAAGATATCCAAGAACATTTCTTCGATTTGGCGCTGCACTGTGTTGATGGAGAGTGAAATTTGGTTCAATTTCTTTGCAGCATCATTTCCAATGACAGAACGCACCATTTTTTTTTGGCTGCCGGGAGGATGATATCCTCTCTAATAGTGTATGGTTTCTTCTGTTTGGCAATCATGAGTGCGACCTCGTATGAAGCCTTCACTGCTGCATTGGATTGCTGGTGAAAGCTCCCACCTGAATGGAGTCGTTATTTCTTGAGGGATGTTTCTTTCCGCTTGAAAAATTCAAGATCTCTGTTCTTATCACCAAGATGAGCTTTTTCCATATGCCATGAGAGAAGGCTTGGCTTCAATGAGCGGTTGCCGAGTGTCTTCAGGCAAAGCACACATTGCGGAACTTCAATGACGTTGAGAAATGAAGTGAAACCAAATTTCAAGTAATCCTCTGAATACTTGCGTTTGGTCTTGCTCATGATGCTCACCGCTGTGATCTGAAAGATGAAATGAGATGATATAATGAAATGAAATAACGGGAATCAATAATTAAATGAAACAATGGGGAAAAAAGTGTCAATGAATGAAGAATGTCACAAAAAAGGTCACACACAAAAACGAGGAGACTCGGGAGAGAGCATACCTCAGGTACGCAATGCCTGATCCCCTAGAACATATCTGGCACAATACATTTTTGGAATATCATGCTATATATCGTTTTTGGCCCTATCTCTCAATAGTGAAGAATAACTTCAAAAATTAAATAATTCTCGTGTCCACATTCCAATTTAGATCTTCAGCAAAATCAAATCAATTGGTCGTGGTCACACGCCCAACATGTTCACCAAGTTTCGTCCGAATCCGTCCACAACTTTTTGAGATATCGTGTTGTATATTGGTTTAGCCTGATCTCTCAATGGTGAAGAATCACTTTAAAAATTCTAGTCGTCGGATCCGGATCTTCACCAAAATCGAATCGGTTCCTCCTTGTCACACACCAAACCTGTCCACAAAATTTCTATCTGGATCCGTCCACAACTTTTAGAGATATCCTGCACACAGACAGACAGAATGGGGTGAAAACATAACCTCCTTCACCTTCGGTGGTGGAGGTAAATGAAAAAAAATTCTGTTACTGGAAACTCAATGGTAACTGTAATGCAAGATAGATATTGTTACGAATCTGCGCCCTTTGGCGTGCGAACAGCCGCTTTAGCCAATGGCGGCCGTCTCGCCCACCGAACGGACAATTCAGTCGTGACTTTCCGGAACAACGCCGGAAACCAGTCACGGGTGTGCTCCAAGCGCACACCACGGCCTAGTCCACACTCTACCCGCGTGCGACAGGGTCAATCGCCGAATTATCGAAATACCTAAGTATTCGCGCGGGCAGACTACCGAGAGACCGTACCTCAGCGAGGTCTGCTTGGACACGAACCGCTTAAGCGGTTCGTTCCGATCTGGGATAACCGAGCGGTGTATTATCGTGGGACCTCGCTGGACCCAATTATTTTATCGGCTATTAAAAAGCCCGCTATTATTCCGAAGGCAAGATAGCAGTTCAATGGGGAAAGAGGACACAATACAACGAACGGGTTAACATTTAAACACGCACATTTATTCACACACGTATGCAAAACACTAACATGCACATATACAGAAAAGCAATGAAATTAACGGGAAGGGACAAGATGCGAGCAAGACAAAGCACTACAACCGTCTATTATTTATTATTCACAAGCACTTAACAACAGTTCTACTTGCAGACATAGCGCCACAACATTCACACAAACAAACAAGGAAAGACCCTCTTAAAGACAAGGGGGTCAGACTGGGCCCGTAGGCCTTTATAACGTGGAGCTTGGCAGACCGAAGGAGTTCCACGAGACCGTTGCAGGTTACCTCCACCCTCATGGTGCCTCGATGGGGCGACCCTCAATGCTCCTTCCCCACGGCAGCTAGCGTAACCACGGTTGAGCCCAGGCCTTGCCAAGTGGCCGGGTGATTCGGGCCTCAGCCGGCGACGCGTTGAGAGGAACGAACCGGGTTTGATTCTCTTCCAAAGTTGATGCTCTTTGTAAGAACCCGTCCGTTCCTCAGCGATGCTCGGACTGTCCCGAAGCCCGATCACCTCAGACCGTTTGGCGCTGGCTGGCGAGCTCTCTCCGGCTCTCTCCACACTAACGTGCAGGTCTGCGTGGCACAGCAGGTTTGGCCACGCTCTCGGCTCGCGTGTCCTCCGCTCTCCTGGACTTCGCATCCAGCTGTGTTCTCCAGACTCCAGACTTCACCGACTCACTCCACCGACTGACTCCGAACCCAACTCAACAACCACCCGCTTCTCTTCGCTCCTCGATTCGGTTCTCTCCACGCAGCTCTCCACGCATCCAGCACGCCTTTATTTCCAACGCTCCCGCCCCTCCCCTCGCGGCGCGTGGAGGAAGAAGAATTCGCTGCCCTGGCCCCAAGGGGGCGGGGCGCCGGGCCCATTTTTCGCCCAAAAACAGGCCCCCACTCTACATCACCTTTGACCCCGGTTCGATCTGCCCTTCCCCCGTCCCGAAGCGCGGGAAAGCAGGAGGGAAAATCCCATGCGTGTTACTGGAGCTTCTTCTTGTTCTCCATGGCGGAGATGTTATTCGCTGTGGTGTGGTTGTTTGTTGTGGTGGCGTGGCCGGTGGTTGGCGTTGTGGTTGAGATGGTGGTTAGGTGATTGGCGGGGTGGAGTAGGTGGTGAGGCGATGTTGGCGGTTGTGGGTATAGTGGTGAGGATGGCGTGGTTTGTTGAGATGCGGGTGTGGTTGTGGTGGTGGAAAGGCGGTTGGTCTGAAGAGGTTGTTGAGAGCGATGTTGGTGGTTGGTCCAAAATAATGATAGCAAAAGAATAATGGCTAACTCAAAGATCACAGCCCTTTAAACATCGGTGGGGAAATCTATCGGAACACACACTTCGCGATATAACTGATCTTGGGGATATCCTTTATGGTGTCCTGTGAATTTCCACAACCGTAACAATATATTAAACTTGAAAAGTAAAAAAAAATAGACGCAAAAAAGCACATGCACCAATGTCTTGGATCTCCAAGGTCTTCATCTACCACCTGAAAACTTGAAATGTACCGCTGGTGATACGTGTTCCACCGGTTGGGAACCCATAGTCCACAGCAGCGTTTCTCAACCTTTTTACCCTTGTGGAACCCTTGAAACAGTTTTCATGTCTCAGGGAACCCCTGCATAAAAATTATTATATACCATTATTAATATCTAGCTCTTTTATATTTTTATCGTATTTCACGTGGTAAATATAACATATTTTTTCGGATACCTGGTTTAAGGAAAAAATTGACCCCCTTTTTGTCAAATTTATTGGCAATGAAAAAAAACCATACTGCTCGTTTATGAGACCTCACACCGAGGTTTTAATTCACACAAAAAAAATCTTTTTTTTAAATTAAAAAAAAAAACACACCTCATGTAACTTGATAAACAAAACTTAAACAAATAAAGCTGAAGCAATAAAGGTAAACAGAAGAACTAACCTTGAGGGAGAGAGAGAGAGACTTTGCGCTAGGAAGCACAGAGAAGATAGATGGACACCGTGCATGCGTCCCGTACTTGAGTCAGTCACTCAATGATACACGAATCCGCCCCGTACAGGACATCCACTAACCAGTGAGGGCAGTTTCACACTGGCGCCACATAGACATCGTTAAATACATTCCCTATGGTTGTTGTAATTGTAAATAATATGAGGTTGAAGCCTCTATTATAATAACCAAGGAGTTTCCAACAATATGCCGTATGTGTATAGTAAAATTACGAATATTAAATCGAACAAAAACTACTCAAAAATACATTAGCCTATTTATTACTGTTTCTCGCGGAACCCCGAGCGACCTCTTGCGGAACCCCGGTTGAGAAACACTGGTCTAAAGGGTCTGAATTGTCTCGAGCGTCTTAAAACGTCTAAACGGTAGAAAGGAGTATAGGATCTAAGGCAGTGCCTTCTCAGCCAGATTTATCAGATGACCCACCCGTCTGGGTATTTGGTCACCTTGACCCTCTTTTATCTCTACAAGGGTTGGAAAAAACCACAGGAATGGGGATTTTGAAAAAGTCACTTTATTGGGTTTATTGAAGTGGGGTTTTTATTTTATTTTATTAGCGAACGCAGTGAGCTTCATACTTAACGCGTGCATGTGAGAGAATATGAAACAACAACAACACAATACCCCTGGCTATTTGGAATCCGTGTCGTTAGCTATGACCTTTTGCTTCCGGTTGTTTTTAAACGCTGTGCGGTGTATAAACACGATTGGGTTATATTTCTATCTTGTGAATATTACTTAACGCGTGCACATGAGAGAATAGGAAACAACAAAAACAACACAATACCCTGCCAATTTTGAATCCGTGTCGTGACCCTATGACCCTTTTGCTTCCGTTTTTGTTTTGTTTCTGGTTTTTTTTTGGTTTTCCGGTTTTTGTCATGGGGAATGATGCATGCCAGGAGATAAAGGCATCGTCGGAGACGTGAAATACCCAAATAATATCAGACATGGTGTATATTTCCTCCACTGATTTTAATAAAGATATCTCCCGCATCATCAAAAAATAATTTTTAATCGTGATTTACGTTATTTGATCGCTGATTCCGAATCCAGGCCGAAGTAACCGGAAATTGCGTATACAGTTGTGAACAAGTTGTAGGTAAAGTCAGAAGCGAATGAAAGAAGAATACTACGTTCACTTCTAGTATTAATTTTTTTAGATGAGATCCTGTTCTCGGCGGTGTAGTTGTTGTTGTTGTGAAGGTAATGTTGAGGTAATTTTTTTTTTAGATGAGATCCTGTTCTAGGCGGTGTAGTTGTTGTTGTGAAGGTAATGTTGAGGTAATATTTATTTTTGCAGATGAGATCCTGTTCTAGGAGGTGTAGTTGTTGTTGTGAAGGTAATGTTAAGGTAATATTTATTTTTTCATAGCAAAAAGACGGTTTAATTTGATGTATGTAAGAAGAATTCTACGTTCGCTTCTCGGCTTTGCCTATTCCATATTATTTATTTATTTATACCCAGGTGGGGAAAACTGGCTGTGCCCATTAGTACCAACCCTGATTACAGGAGTAATTAAAAGGCTGGAATCTGGGCTATTTTTATTTCCTTCTTGTTCACAACATGCAGACAGCTCACGACCCCTCCCCCCCCCCACCCTCTTCCCTCTGGAAACCCGCTCACCACCTTCTTTGGAGTCTTGGCCTGCCGTTTGAGAAACACTGGCCTAAGGGATTTATGGGCAGATCCGTGATCTTAAAAATGGCCTCAAGGGTATAAAGTGGTTTTAACATCGAAAAGGTATGTTGTTCCAGTACGTCTCAAGGTCTAAAAGGTATGTAGGTCATGAATGGCAGTAATTATCCCCACACATTTTGGAAAAAAAAACATATTCTGCTCCTGTCTGTCTGTCCATCTGTCATGCTATCTCCTCCTAAACAATTGGACAGAAATTCATCAAACTTGGTAGTTATGATCACCACATGGCAAGTAGGTGCATGAGCAGTGTCATTTTTGGCCCTGCCCCCTCGGGTGGGGTCAAAAGGTCAACTACCTAAAACTACCTCTAATCTTGTATATCTCTAATCAGGATATCTCAAATAGTTGTTGACTGGTTCAGACGAAATTTGGTGGAGTGGTTTGGTTTGTAACAAGGCCAAATTTATTAGATTTTGGTGACTATCCGGATATCGACCATGAGGCATGCCTCGTGCCCAGAAAATTATTTCCGGGGCACACCTCAATGGGTAAAGTGGAACCACTTGAATTCATTCGTCAATAATATGCTGAGTGCTCATATCAAAATCCACAATCCCAAAACTAACCAGTTTTTGATTAATATACATTTTAATTATGTTTCATAAAAACATCACCCTCTCTTGGCCAATATTGGAGAATTGTGTATATTTCAGTGAGAAAATGTTATGGCGGTGTTATTTTGAATATTGTCTCTTGCTTGTTTCCAAAGCATCAACATTTCAACATTTGGTTAATTTGGGGATGGGGATAGGGTTTGTGTGTGGTGGAGGGGGGGGGGGTGTTTGCAGATAATAGGTCTTTCATTCGAAATTCATTCTGGAAATTGGACTGTTATGCAGTTTTTACATGAGCAGCTTTGGGTGTGGCTGGGAAATTGCATTACCTCCCCCCCAAAAAAAACCACCTCACCCCCTCAAATCCCTGTCCCTAAAGCCTTGTTTGCATTATTTCAATGCTTTCAATATGATGAATTTCCCCTCAATTAGTCATCATCGCACCATTTGAAAGCCTTTATCCCTGAGCAGGGGTCAGCTTTTTTGCAGGCTCCAATCATGGTACCCTTTCTTGTGGCAATGTTTTTACTTTCGGATGCCCTTCCTGACGCCAACCCTTTAGTCGCCTTATCGACCCTGCAGGGATAATTACCAGTATACTGGTGCTCATTTTGCCAACCTTCGGAAGGATGACAGGCTGAGTCAAACCCCCTGATGCTAACTCAGCAGCCAGCGAGGCTCGAACTCAGGACTCCAAGGATCCCAAGCCACTGCCTTTACCACTAAGCCACACCAGGCTCATTTCCTCTCAATTACTAATTTTATAATAAATTAAAGCTATCATTAGGTACGTTCCTGCATTCCTGTTGTTATAATTTAACAACAATTTGATAAAATTTGATAAAATTCGTATTATAATTATATAAACTTGTGATGAAAGCAAATGTACACTGATTGTGATGCGATACAATTAAATTACTGGCTGTAATGTTTTTCATGAATAAAGCCAATCAATTTCCTTTAATTTCTTCAATTTTGTTTTTGAATATATGTATGACAAAACAAGGGAAAAAGGTGTGACACTTCTGTGCTCATTTTGCATTGCTGGTCACTGTTTATTTCTTCTTCTTTTTAATACATTAAATACACAGTCGTACGCCCCAATACACCTTTACAAAAAAAAATCCTGCTTTTACTCTTCAACCCAAACAGGACACTTGTATGAATCAACCAGAGTTGATAAGCATTCTGTCTAAGGTTATGTGAATTCTGATGAACAAAGCAACTTAAATTATAATGTAATTCAATAATTTTATTGAAAAAATAAAAAAAATGAATCGTGTCTATTTGGAATAATGTCTAAATGAAAGTGAAAGAACTGACAACCAAACAAGGAAACATGAATTTGTTCTTCATATTCACCAAAATACCAATCTGGTTTTTACTTTATAATTCCCTCCAGGTGTTTATGTGAAATGTGCTGTGCAGTACAAAATGTTCACTTGTAAATTGAATCGGCCACATTTATTTCAATTATTCCTCTTCTGAATCATCGTTGGCTTGTGTGGCTTGTTCATTTGGCAAATTTTCACAGTCTGCACACTTGCACAAGCAGCTTTGGAAGCTGCTTTTCAAAACAACTGCATTTGCCTTGGGTGCATGTGTTTTTTTTTTTTTTACATGTACAATGAGTGAATTCCAGAATACTGTCAAGTGCTCGGGGCAGATCCATCCAATGGATGGTGATGTCGTTGTACGCAATTTTCCAACCTCTACCATGGGGAGATTGCACATCTGGGCACTACACCAAGGCTCACTTGGTAGATGGCAGCCTGGTAGTTTGCTCGCTGGAAATGCTGTGACAGTACATCCTTGTTCGGAGGCATTGCAGTCTCATCAGCAGTACCCATTTGAAAGAGGTTATACCTGCAACTTTGAGGGTATCCATAAACGTATAAATTGAAAGGGGATTAATATAATTTTCTTGGAAAAAAAATACAAGGATGTAAGTAACATTAATATTTTCAGAGAAGAGCACTTTGTGGAGGGCAATGGAGACGATATCAGCCTCTGCTTTCCTGACGATATCAGCCTCCAGGGGGATCATATATCAACTTCCACCTTACAGCACAAGATCGGAATTTCTGACAGATACTTCTGGAAAATCGCAAACAGTTTGAAACTGCACTATAAAGGTGCATTATGCACTGTTTTCTCAGACCGACAATGTCCGTGGTTGATGCCATGGAGGCCGTCATTGCTGTTCCTGCACAGCCTAATGTTCGGAGTAATGATTATGCTCGTCGGTCAATTGAACATGGCTAGCTGGTCAATCTTGCAACGGTGATGTTGATTCACTAATAAATGTAAGAGCGATGATGTACTATTTCCCAGCCTCTTTCCATGGTGGACCCGGCAACAAAAACGGACGTCTTGCTTCATTTTTCATGAAAACTGGTGGAAAAATTAACTGTGGATTTGCAGGGTCGAATTCTTCATATTTTTCTTCTTTTTATCATGTGAAATGCACGCTCATCCATGACATGCATCATGAAGGAGCAAAATAATCGGCCATGTCTTTTGGTCTAATACCGGCCATATAAAAAGGAATTTACGTGCTTTTTCACCATTGAGATGGACAAAAATGATATATCTCAAAGTTATGGATGGATTTTGACAAAACTTGGTGGACAGGTTGGTATGTGACCAGGACAAATTGATTCGTTTTGTGAAGGTCAGGTTACGGATCTGAGAATTTTAAAAGTGATTGTTCTCCATTGAGTGATGGGGCTAAAAACAATATACAGCATGAGATTTCAAAAAGTTGTGGGTGGATTATGACAACTTGGTGATGAGAACAAGCTGATTAGATTTTGGTTAAGGTCCAGATGCAGATCCGGTCAATCAATGGGATACAAAACTTAAACTGTTCAGCCTGGCAGAGCTACGTGCTCTACTGAGTGCCGTTCTTATTCAACTTTGCTTTAGGTGAGAAGTGTGGGGATTTACGATTGTGCGTCCTCGACTTTGCTCTAGTTAATAGATATAGGCCCGGTCAAATAATACATAATTACTAGACATACTCATGGTCCAACTCATGTTCAAACAGTGCACAGAATCTTGATAATAAGCATACACGTGAATATAAGCGCATATGAAAAATCAGCGCACATGGGCCTCCCTATTTAATTTCTCCATTAAAAGTAAGCGCATATAAAAACGTCATAGTAAGGCTTTGAAAACTGAGAATATTATCAACTCAAATACGACAGTATTTCGTGTTTTATTGGTACAAGCAGATACCCGTCTACGACGGTATGGGGGACAGGACGGATCACAATACTCGGTTACGGTAGTTTCTTTGGATGTTTTGTGCCATATTCAACAGCTCAGTTCATATTGGTGGGGCGTGTCTGGGTGCCCATGGTAGCGTTTGAGACCAGTTGCTTTAGATTGTTGGTCTTGACACATAGTGCTGGACGAGTAACATGAATGATTTGACATATTCATCGTTTCTATATTACCTCCATAAACAGATTAACAACATGGCAGGATAAAAGTCGTAAATGCTGAGTTGAACAAACGTCCTGAACTCATGGACTTAGTCAAGTAAAGCATGTCGTCTGGGACCCGGCCGTCGGTTTGCTGCGAAACGCTGCTGATTGTGACGTCATTGATTTCCTCTGAAAATTCTATCTATATTCGATTTTTTGAATCTGCTATCACCTGCATAAATACATGGAACATATAATGTGAAGATTTTGGAAGTATGAACAGAATATGTTCGGAGAAAAATGTGTTGGAAGTTCCAGGCTTATGCCCATTATATTGTGATTGCTACATAAACTTTAAGTCCAAATTTCTTACACGTCTGGAATTGGTTCTTACAAGAGTTGTACGTTCAAAACGATGTTTAACAAGGGTCGGAAAAGTGTTTTAATTTTACGACCCTTTTTGATAAAGGGTTGTAAGAACATTTTTTTTTTCATCACAATCAAAATGGACACGCCTGTGAAGCGTCGATCACACACTCATTAAAAGAAAATTGAGATTATCGAGTTTTACAACTCTTGTAAGAATCAGATGTGTACTAAATTCGGACAACACAAGTGAAGAATGAGTTAATCATTGTTCAGAGAGAAAGGTTCGATGATGATAGGAAGCAGAAGACGGGCATTTTACCCGGACATTGAAAACTAACTTGTCGTGGAGTTTAAACATGTATGTGCTCGATGACCGAAAGTGTATTTCGAATTTGTTTGAAGTACGAACAATTAAAATTGCAATGATGTAAAAACTGACATCTATGCAGCCATTCTAAAGAACATTTACCATTATAAGTACAGGTCATGGCTTTTGGAATACATATCAGCACATATGGAAAATAATATTGTTTTTCAGACCGATTATTTTCTATACCTGTGGATTAACCGCACCCCCGACTTTTAACTTTTCTCGCCGATAAAAAACATGGTTAATACACCACGTAATATGGTAGTCAAATGCAACATACTCTTGAAAATGGTTAAAACGATGCATGCAAAAGCATGTGTAAGACAGCAAAGTTCAGGAAGTCCCATTATTTGGAGTAGTGTTAGTGTGAAGCATATTAAAAGTATAAAAGTCAAAGTATGCAAGGATTTCTCAAGTAAGGAATGAAAACATTTGGTCAAACTACAAATTGATAAACAAGGGCGAGTTGAACAAACGTTGAACTGCGACCTTATGATAAACAGGTCATACACATTACCTTGAGTGCTGGTGACACCTGTAAGTGGGCCAAGAAAGCTGGTCAGCTTGCTGAGGTTCAGGTCAGGTAGAGATGGGTAGTCAATGCTTGGATAAAGCTGGCTGTAATCATTATTGCTGCTCACTGGCCCATGCATCTAATCTGAAGAACATTTCCCATTATAAGTGCATGTCATGGTTTTTCAAATACATATAAGCGCAAAGGTGCTCCACTAAATCTAAAAATAGGTGCATATGCTTATTATCCAGTTTCTACTGTATAAATAATAGACATGCTCCCATTTAGGTTGTAGGTAATTAATAGACGTGCTCACCTTCCAATGAAACATAATTAATGTACATACTCAAATTACAAAATTGCATTAATAACCATAATACTTGCATTTCATTAGTGCGTCATTAATGGGCATTCTTATGTTCCAATAGTACGTAATTAATAGTTGTACTCTACTCATTTTATCTCACCTGGAACGTAGTTCCGGGGAGCTTACGGGATGGCTTGTCGTCAGTCCATTCGTCCATCCACAAATATTTTCAACTTCTTCTCTGAAACTACACATGCAGTTTTGATGAAACTTTACCACAACTTTCATCACCGTGGTTGCACTAAAGTTCCCATCGTGTATGCCGCTGATGTAGTGCCCCTGTTACCAGTACATTGGTGCTCATTTCGTCGACCTCAGAAGGATAATAGGCTGAGTCAACTCCCTGGTGTTAATTCAGTGAAAAACGGGGCTCAAACTCAGGACTCTATGGTCCCAAGCCACCACCCTAACTGCTAAGTCAATGCCAGGCTCGTACCAAAGTTATTTCATGGCATTAAATAATCTGGCCTGAAGGAGGTTTACGGGGGTTTCCCCCCAAAATAGGTATTTGCTTTTTCCTCAGGAACCACATGCATTTCTGATGAAACTTGACCACAACCTTCATCACCCATGATGTATCAAAGTTTGTTAACGGCATTAAAAAAATCGACGTTTGGGGGGGGGGGGAGGTCTACAGAAGGAGTTTACAGGGGGTTGTTCTGCCCCAAATAGATATTTGCTTCCTTTTCTGAAACCACACACACAAATTCGATGAAACTTGATCACAACCTTGATCACCCGTGATGTACCAAAGTTTCTTCACGCCATTAAAAAAATATTCCATAGTTGTTTGCTTTCTTCTCCATTACATATTTTGTGTGTCATCCATGCCTACCAGTGGTTCCCTGGTTGTTATCCAGCTGCTATCAGGTGAGCATCCAGGGGTACTTCCCCTATGTTTTTCAGTGGTACATACTTAATAGACGTACTCCCATACCATTATAAGCATGTACCTTATCATTGTCATCATTATCTGCACACTTTTTGAAAAAACGGGTGGCTATTGTAATCTGCTCCTGTTTGTTTGTTTTAATCTGTCCGTCCATCACACGATCTCCTCTTAAATGGTTGTGCAGAAATTCACCAAATTTGGTGGTTGTTATGATCACCACGTGCCAATAAAGTGCGAGAGCATTATCATTTTTGGCCTGCCCCCATTGGCAGAGTCAAAAGGTCAAATACTAAAAAAAAATGCAATTATGGGCACATTTTTAAACATTTTTCAACAGAACTTTGTATATGCAATCAACATTGGGGGTGGCACATTAAATATTTAACGATTTTATTGGAGTTGACCATTGGTTCATGCCCCAGTGGATGGAAACTTGGGGGTCACAAGGGTGAAAACCGAAAAAAAATTGACTCAAAATTTGATATTGGGTCATTCCTTTCTAGATTTTGCCATATTTCAACCTTGTTTTAGGTGGGAAGCATGGGGATTTGTGATGGTGTGCCATGGAGTTCATTCTCGTTACCATTATAATTATGTATCATTGTAATTATCATTATCATGTCCCAGTATCATTATTTCAATAGCATGTAACAGACATACTCTCTTTCTCTGTGGATAAACAAACAAACAAATGACCCAAATGCAATACCCTCTCCTCTGGCAAGGGTAACAATGTGTTCATCTCATATTTGGTTTATTGGGGGAGGTGGTTTGTTGGGAGTTAGCCCTTTCCTCTCAGATGGCTTGCATATAGTGGCCTGTTTCATATGAAAAGTAACACTTGACGAAGGCAGCTGCTTTGCACTGGTTTGTGTGTCTGTGGGCTGGCCACTTTGTATCAATATTGTCTTGTGTTGGCAAGTTCCACCTCCCACATTGTCTGATCACACTTGTATGTGCTTTTGTATGTGTTTTTTGAATTTGATTAGTTGCAATGCTGCTTTTTGTTATGCAGGGATCCATCCATAAGGAAAAATGCTGAAAGAATTTTCAACATTTGGAAACAGCGGAATATTTACGACGAAGATCTCATAAATAAACTTCGGGAGGCCTTGGGTAAGATTGCTTGTACGAGTACTTGCAACAACAGCAGTTTGTTTCAATGTTTCTGCTTTTCTTTAGTCTTTCCCCTCTCCCCCCCCCTCTCTTCCCCACATTGATTAGCCCTTTGAACTCTTATTCCTTCCTTCCCAGTAAACTCTGAGGTTCGAGTGGCCACACATTCCAATGTCCTTTCTGAATTCAGGGTAAGTGGAATTGTACATTGCGACTATTTATTATTATTTTAAAAGTTTGTCAATTTTGTTTTCAGGAATTTTGGTGCCGTTTATTTAACTATGCATTTGTTAATTCGCTTATTTTACAGTCCTATTATTTTTATCACTTTTTTAAAGCATATTTTCTCCAGAATGGCAATTTTTGATGCTTTATTTGTAGTTTGAGCCAATATGGGATCTGCAAAATTGAAGGAAATGCAAATATTTTTGGTACCAAGAACACATTGCTTTACCACCTTTTATTTTTTACCAGCAAATACCACCCATCGCTTCGCTCACGGGAATACCAAGAGAGGGAGCATTGAGACGGGGGGGAGGAGAGGTTGAGAGAGAGACAGAGACAGAGACAGAGACAGAGACAGAGACAGAGACAGAGACAGAGACAGAGACAGAGACAGAGACAGCAAATAAGAACAAGGCTTACCTTGCAGTGTTTAACCCCCCAGGGATCTTTGACTGGTCGAGGGTTAAACATGACCATCACTGCCGCACCTCAACACAAAGCGACATTTACTGTGTGTTTTGTATTTTAAGGCAATGGCCCCACATCACACGGATGGCAGAGGTTTCAGAGGCTTGAACTGTGTCCTCCTGAACCAGTTAGTACGGACAACCAACTGAAGTACAACACAATGACTGGGAGATCGCAGGCACAAGAGGGCAGAATGCAGTCATTGTTGCGGTGTTTGCTCCAAATCTTGCTTTTTTGCTGTTGAGAAGTATCACTTGCTCTGGATTTTTGTTATTCCTTGTTTTTTGTCATCTTTGTGTCCTTCTGCCTTTTTAACTGTGCCACCAAAGGTGAAGGAGGTTGTTTTCACCCCTGTCTGTCTGTCTGTCTCTGTCTGCTGTCTGTCTGTCTGCTTATTTGTTTGTGTGCAGGATATTTCATAAAGTTGTGGACTTATCCGGATGAAATTTTGTGGACAGGTTGGGTGTGTGACAAGGACGAACTGATTACATTTTGATGAAGATCTGGATCTGGCTTTTAGAATTTTTAAAATGATTCTTCACCCTTGAGAGATTGGGCCAAAAATGATCGATAGCATGATATCTTAAAAAGTTGTGGAAGGATTCGGACGAAACTTGGTGAACACGTTGGGTGTATGACAAAGAATTGATTCAATTTTGGTGAAGATCCGAATCCGGATCCGGATCTGATAATTTTTTAAGTGATTCTTCGCCATTGAGAGATAGGGCCAAAAACGATATATAGCATGATGTTTTAAAAATGTATTGTGCCTGATATGTTCTCGTGGATCAGGCATTGCGTGGTGGAGGTATGTGCTCTGCCGAGTGCCCTAGTTGTTTCTCGTATCTTTCTTTTTCTTTCAGCCTCTCCTTCCTTTGTTCTTTGTTGTCTTTTCATTGTTATTCTGTCTTCCTCCTCCTCCCTGTGTTCCTCTTTCTGCCTTTCTTCTCCTTTTTCCTCTTTCTGCCTTTCTTCTCCTTTTTCCTCTTTCTGCCTTTCTTCTCCTTTTTCCTCTTTCTGCCTTTCTTCTCCTTTTTGTCCTCTTTCTGCCTTTCTTCTCTTTTTTCCCCATCTTTCTGCCTTTCTTCTCTTCTTTTTAATTTTTTTCCCTCTTTCTGCCGTTCTCTTTGTTCCTCTTTCTGCCTTTCTTCTCCAGCATTGTTTCCTTTTCTTCAGCACCGAGGATTTCACATCACATTTTATCAGTTTGACTTGTTTTTTTTTTTTTGTTATCCTTGTAGAGATTCAGGATAGACAATGTTGCATGTTTTTCCATGTGGAGCTAAGATGCAAACGTTTTTGCCATTGTCAATTCTGGAACAACCAACGTAGAGTTGGCCATGAGAAAGGCATGGGCTTTGCAGGTTGAGGCCAACAACTTTGAGTGATTGTTTGTGTGCCTTGTTGATGCTCATTGCAAAACTTAGGTGGACAGGGAACTGAAGCCTTCTAAATTGAAATGGCAAGTCAGTTTGAATGGAATGATTGTTGATGGAGAAAGCCAAAACAACCAAGGATAGCCAAATGAGATAGTCTTCATGTCAAACTATAACTGCACTCGGTGGAGTGCATACCTCCGCCAGAGTGAACAGTTTTACATTTTGTATCCCACTGATAGGCCGGATCTGGATTTGGACCTGAAGCACAATTGAATCAGCTTGTTTTTGTCACCTACCTCCCCAATTCATCCATCAAGTTTTGTCATAATCCATTCACAACTTTTTGAAATCTCGTACTATATGTCATTTTTTGCCCCATCTCTCAATGGTGAAGAATCAATTAATAAAATTAATAAACTCTTTGATCTGGATCTGGATCTTCACCAAGATCGAATAAATTTGACTGTCACACATGCAACCTGTTCACCAAGTTTTGTCCAAATCCATCCACAACTTTTTTTTATATATCCTGCTCATAGACAGGGTTGAAAACATAACCTCCGTCCACCTTTGGTGGTCGAGGCAAGAATTCTGAAAAACTGAAAATTCTGAGGGACAAGTTCAATTTTGAGAGTGTAAAGATTGGAATAAAATTTATATGACAAAGAAATATTGACGTTTAAATTGTACGCATAAATAATTAAAAACAAACATTTAAAAGTTCATTGCAAAGTTGAAGATAATAGCAATTACATTTTATCAGGACAACACAGCAGTTAATCGTCGTCTCTAACATAGAAGATGGAGCAAAAATTGATCACCATGCAAAGAGCCATGGTAAGATGTTATCTTGGCGTAACCAAAACGGACAAGAAGAGAAGCTAATTGATCAGGCAGAAAACAAAATTGCTTGATTTTTTTTTTCTTGTCACCAAATACTGAAAAGAAACTGGGGAGGACACTGAGCAAGAACGGACTACCGGTGGACAACAGGAATTACAAACTGGCAACCTCGAGAAGGCCCTGGAAGAAACAGAGGGAGAACAAAGATAAAATTGAGGGGTGAAATTGAGAAATTCTCTGGAGAACAAAATGGACAATGGCATCAAAATGCGTTGAATGGAACAGAATGAACCATGTTGAACATTGTTATCCTGCAGAGCATCAAATAAGCCGGTCAAGTTTCATTTGTAACTGGTCAAGTGTAATCTGTTTAAAATAACAGGATAAGCTCATCCATTGCATTTGAAATTTGCTTTGTCCTGCTGCTGAGAGTGCTTGAGTATCATTCCAAGTAGTTGTTGAATATTGTGATGCATTAAAATGACTGGGCATCTTCACGAGAGATTTCTGCCCTCGCGCTTTCACACAATTGTCAAGAGGAGTGTAGCCATTCTGAAGTTAGACGAGAAGGGCACTCGGTAGAGCACATACCTCCGCTCCGTAATGCCTGATCCACGATAACATATCTGGCCCAATACATTCTTGAAATATCATGCTATATATAGTTTTGAGCCCTTTCTCTCAATGGTGAAGAATCGTTTAAAAAATTCTCGTAGTCTGATCCGGATCTTCACCAAAATCTAATCAGTTCGTTCTTGTCACACAACAAACCTGTCCACAAAATTTCATCCAGATCCGTCCACAACTTTTTGAAATATCCTGTACACAAACAAACAAACAGACAGAAGGGGCTGAAAACATAACCTCCTTCACCTTTGGTGGCAGAGGTAATGAATGCAGCATTGGTTATGGACGGAGGGAAAGAGGAAGCAAGGACACAGACAGTTGGTACACCTTTTAGAAGTGGAACATCTGCTTGCACAACGTGTGTGTGTGTGTGTGTGTGTGTGTGTGTGTGTGTGTGTGTGTGTGTGTGTGTGTGTGTGTGTGTGTGTGTGTGTGTGTGTGTGTGTGTGTGTGTGCGCGTGCGCGCGCGCTCGTGTTCTCCACCCCCCTCTTTATTTTCAATATACTGTTGTCTTTTATTTTCTGATTTATACCCCGCACACGTGAATCAAAAAGTGGGGTTAAGCAATTGGTTCACGTCTGTCTGTCTTATCAGTTTATGAATGAGAACATCTTACTGAAATTGAACTAGCAGATACCCGTCTACGACAGGAATGGGGGACAGGACAGATCACAATACTCGGTTACGGTAGTTTCTTTGGATGTTTTGTGCCATATTCAACAGCTCAGTTCATATTGGTGGTGTGTTTGGGTGCCCATGGTAGCGTTTGAGACCAGCCGCTTTAGATTGTTGTCCTTGACACATCGTGCCGGATGAGTAACATGAACGATTTGACATTGTTCATCGTTTCTATATTCCCTCCATCAACAGATTAACAACATGGCAGGATAAAAGTTGTAAATGCTGAGTTGAACAAATGTCCTGATGTCATGGACTTGGTTAAGTAAAGCACGTCGTCTGGGACCCAGCTGTCGGTTTGCCGCCGAACGCTGCTGATTGTGACGTCATCGATTCCCTCTAAAAATGTATCTATATGAGATTTTTTGAATCTGCTATCACCTGCGTAAATACATGGAACAAATAATGTGAAGATTTCAGAAGTATGAACAGAATATGTTCGGAGTAAAGTGTGTTAGAAGGTCCTTCAAATTATATTTTGATGCCCATTATATTTTGATGGTCCTTCAAAAAGATCACTGGATATTCTTTGTTTTTGTCCCCATTCGGAAGATTATGGTATACCAAGGACGTCGAGGAGGGAGATAGTTATATTTTTGAAGATCATGCCCCTTTTTTCTTTTTTTTTTTTTCCTACAGTCTGGAGAGCTTGTGGTAGAGCTGTCATGTACACATGCAGACATCCATCCATCCTTTGGGACCATACTCTACAGAGCATTGGTGCTGCCAAAGCAGTCTCCTGGGACATCCATCCATCAATTGGGACCATACTCTGTGCAGAGCATTGGTGCTACCTAACAGTCTCCTGGGCTATTGGACACAATCCTGGACAGGTCGCCACTCCGACACAGGATACTCGAATGGCTCAATCATCCCAGCAAGCTAAGCTGGTGCTCATTTTTCCGACCTCGGAAGGATGACAAGCTGAGTCAACCCCACCTGGTACTAATTCAACAACCGAGCAGGATTTGAACTCGGATTCCAAGCCCACCACCCTAACCATTAAGCCAACACCAGGCGTACACATGCAGACCGAGACCAGGCAACAAAGGACTTTTCTTTTAACACGAGGCAAACACAGCCCAGCCATCCACCTTGTGGGAAGTAACTTCCTGGAGCACCGTAGGTGCCGGTGACGCCATATAGATGTCGCTTTCTCTTGGCAGTCAGCATTATTTTGAACAGAAATCTCTCCCCCATGGATTCCCAACCCATGCTATTTATAAGTGCTATGTCCTCTACATGCTGAGCATCGAGTGAGGATATAGCACAAACCATTTATATAAGCTTTGACCTTGTTTAGAATCGAGCAGCCAACCTACCAGTCAGAGTGGGCGTCTCTATTTATTCCAATATGTTGGAAATTAATGACATTTCTCTCAGCTGACAGATCTGAAGACAGTTAAAAGTACAATACTTTAAAATGATTGAAAATGATGTAGTTCAAATTACAAGACCTTTCAATCATATGCAAATCTGTTCATGTGTAATTCCTATCATTGCTGTAGCAAATTTAACACCTAAAATCTTATTCGAGCTGCTACTTGCCCATTTCAACTATGTCCTCAGAAACATAGTTGTAGCTTCTGTGAAGTTCACACACAATTTGGAGGTATGTTTAAGAATTTAATTTGGTTGTTTAACTTTCCATCTGTTGTATGTTGCTTGGACAATGTTTTTAAACTTTAACACATTTGTTTTTCTTTTGCAGCCTAAAGTGTTGGTTGAGCAACTTAATGCGCACAAAAAGTTGCAAAATGCAGTCATGACCAAAGAGCAGGAAATAATGGCTCAAGCGGAATTCTGGAACACCGAAGCACTCAAGAGATTGAAAGGTGCATTCATTGGTTGATTCCATTCTCACCCTAGCATTGAGTAACGAGGCATTGATTCAAATTTTTTTTGCGTTTGATTTGTTTATAATTCTTGGAATGTGATTCTTCTTCCTCCTTGCTCTATTCTGCTTCCATGAAAATTATTTTATGTCAGTGATTCAAGTGTGATTCTGCTATATTGTAGTTATAAAGGCAATTTAAGTTGTATACATGTGGGTAATCCCTATTTTGTTATAATACTTGGGCACCAATGAAAGGGGCCATCTTAGTTTATTACGTATGGAAATCGCAGACTTGGCAAACTTTTTGACGTCCTCCTCCCTTTTAGTGTAGTAGATAGTAGAAAAATCGTGCAAATTATGATACAAGCATCAAATTTGGCATTTCTGTTCTGCAGGGCTTTCTGATCAAATCTGCCCATTGGCCATTTGAAAATCCAAACTTTGAAAAATTTGAAAACAAAAAATTTTTTTGAAGTCACTGCTGGATGAAATTCTTGAAGCGCAAGTGAACATCCCAGACAGAGAACCAAGGGGAGATGCAGTCATCATTGATGGCTCAGCACTTATCAATGCCGTACCTCCACGCACTTCAAAGATATTTGATGACTATGCTAAAGAAGACATCATCCCAAAGGTGGAATCCTATGGTGCCAGGTACGAGAGGGTGGACGTAGTGTTTGATGTGTACAAGAAGTCAAGTCTGAAGTCCGAGGCAAGGTCGAAAAGGGGGCAAGGAATCAGAAGAAGAGTGACAGGAACCAGTAAGACCCCAAGTAACTGGAGAAGCTTTCTTCGAGATGACAGCAACAAGACTGAGCTGTTTCACTTCCTTGCGGAAAAGATGTGTGAAGCACAGACAACAAGCACAGTCATTGTCACAAAAGGAGAAGATGCCATTAGCAACACAAGGAAGTCACTGTATGCTGTGTCTCCATGTTGTCATGAAGAAGCTGACACTTGAAAATTTGTACACGCCAGGGATGCAACGACGGATGGTAGCAAGTCCATTATCATTAAGGCTAATGACACGGACGTACTCGTCATAGCAATATCTGTACTGCCATCCTTACAGGAACTAGATCTTGAGAACATGTGGATTGCCTTTGGCCAAGGAGCCAAGGTGTGATGGATTCCAGTCCATGAGGTAGTTTCTGCAATAGGACCTGAGAAAGCTCGAGGGATCCCATACTTCCATGCGTTCACTGGATGTGTCGTCGTGTCTGCCTTCTGCGGTAAAGGGAAGGGAACTTCATGGCAGACTTGGAACGTCTTTGATGATGTTTCTGAAACGTTGATTGATTCGTGATCAATCCAACATTGATTCGTGATCTTGACTTTTTTTTTTTTTTTTTTTTTTTTTTTTTTTTTTTNNNNTTTTTTTTTTTTTTTTTTTTTTTTTTTTCAAATTTTTCAAAATTTGGATTTTCAAATGGCCAATCAGGCAGATTTGATTCAAATCCCCTGGAGAGCAAATGTGCCAAATTTGATGCTTGTATCATCATTTGCATGATTCCTCTTAAAAATTGCTGTTATCTGCCCTACTATTTTGAGGAATTGCTATGGGAATGTGTTGCCTTTCATCAAGCAGAGCATCTTATGACTGATTGGAAATTTTGGCAACAGTTACTCTCCCTAGAATATTCCATAAATGTTTTATCGAGAACAGGACAACAATCATTGCCCCTCTCTCTCTCTC
>BROF01000466.1:404476-420469 GCA_024346535.1 Eptatretus burgeri | reverse complement strand
ACACACACTGATGAGCCAAAATATTATGACCACTGACAGGTGAAGGGAATAACTGATTATCTTGTTACAATGGCACCTGTCAAGGGGTGGGATATATTTGGCAGCAAGTAAACAGTCAGTTCTTGAAGTTGATGTATTGGATGCAGGAGAAATGGGCAGGAGTAAAGACCTGAGCGACTTTGACAAGGGCCAAATTGTTATGGCCAGACTGGGTCAGAGCATCTCTGAAATGGCAAGGCTTGTGGGGTGCTCCCGGTCAGCAGTGGTGAGTACCTACTGACAGTGGTCCGAGGAGACACAAACCAGTGACAGGGTGTTGTGTGCCCAAAGCTCATCGATGCACGAGGGCAACGAAGGCTATCCTGTCTGGTCCGAACTGACAGAAGGTCTACTGTGACACAAGTCACAGAAAATTTTAATGATGGTCACGGGAGGAATGTGCCACAATGCACAGTGCATCACACCCTGCTGAATATGGGGTTGCGTAGCCTCAGACCAGTCAGAATGCCCATGATGACCTCTGTCTACCATCAAAAGGGTCTACAATGGGCACGTGAGCATCAGAACTGGACCTTGGAGCAGTGGAAGAAGGTCACCTATTCCGATGAGTCCTGTTTTCTTTTAGATCATGTGGATGGCCGTGTACGTGTGCGCCGTTTACCTCGGGAAGTGATGGCACCAG
The DNA here is from genome assembly GCA_024346535.1 of Eptatretus burgeri. NCBI lineage: Eukaryota > Metazoa > Chordata > Myxini > Myxiniformes > Myxinidae > Eptatretus > Eptatretus burgeri. The sequence goes on along the minus strand of BROF01000466.1, from coordinate 419,787 downwards.
AATGCACTGTGGGAAGACGACAAGTTGGTGGAGGGAGTGTGATGCTCTGGGCAATATTCCGCTGGGAAACCCTGGGACTGGCCATTTATGTGGACGCCAATTTGACACGTGTCATCTACCTAAACATCGTTGCAGACCAGGTACACCCCTTCATGGTAATGATATTCCCTGATGGCAGTGGCCTCTTTCAGCAGGATAATGCGCCCTGCCACATTGCGCACATTGTTTGGGAATGGTTTGAGGAACGTTATGAAGTGTTCAAGGTGTTGCCCTGCCCTCCAAATTCTCCAGATCTTAATCCGATTGAGCATGCATGGCATGTGCTAGACCGACAAGTCTGATCTGTGGCGGCTCCACCTCACAACTTACAGGACTAGAATGATCTGCTGCTAATGTTTTGGTGCCAGATACCACAGGACACCTTCGGGGGTCTTGTGGAGTCCATGCCTCGTTGGGTCAGCGCTGTTTTGGTGGCACACGGAGGACCAACAGCCTATTAGGCAGGTGGTCATCATGTTTTGGCGTGTGTGTGTGTGTGTGTGTGTGTGTGTGTGTGTGTGTGTGTGTGTGTGTGTGTGTGTGTGTGTGTGTGTATGTATAATATATATATATATATATATATATATATATATATATATATATATATATATATATATATATGCAGGTGTGGTGCAGAGAAGGAAACATCGGGGCAAGCACCCCTTGGCACTCACCTAGTAATGGCTGGATAAGATAACCAGGGAGCCACTGGTAAGCATGGATGACACACAAAAGATGTAAAGGAGAAAAAAGTAAATACTGATGTATTTGGTTTTTCTAATGGTGTGAACAATCTTTGGTGCATCACGGGTGAAGAAGGTGGTGGTAATGTTTCATCAGATTTGTGTGTGTAGTTTCAGAGAAGAAGGCAAATACAAATTTTGGAGGGCAACCCTGCTCCCCCACCTGTACACCCCCTTCGACCCTGACTTTTAATGCCATGAACAATCTTTGGTACATCACGGGTGATGGTTGAATCAGGTTTCATTGGAATTGTTTCTGAGAAGAAAGCAATTTGGGGGGGGGGAGAGGTGGGAACCCCCCCCCCTCCCCCTCCATAAACTCCCTCCGCAGAACCCCCTCAGACCCCAATTTTTTTTGAAATTATTTTTATTTTTATGTTTTTTTTGTTTGTTTGTTTTTTTATGCCGTGAACAAACTTTGTAACATCATGGGTGATGAAGGTTGTGGTCAGGTTTCATCATAATTGCACGTGTAGTTTCTGAAAAGAAAGCAAATGCCTATATTGGGGGGGGGGGGTCACCCCCTTCAGACCAAATATATATATATATTCTTACGGCCACGGGTACCGAGTGTATTATGAGCGGGTTTAATCCCCGTTTGTCCTCGGAAGAACCGGACCTGGGGCCACCGCTCACGATTAACTTCATGATACGGTGGGTTGCTTTAGAACCACGAACGCCAATCAGTTAACCATGAGTTCCAGTGTCCACCGTCGAACTATGCCGTTTAGAGGTGACGTGGCTTCCTGAATAGGGAGCGCGCCCTCGGCAAAGCACCAATCTTAAATCGTGATTAGATCTTAATGAGGGCGGCCGAGCGTTTAACCGCTGGTGCGTGCCGACTATTACAGGTCAATTTGTATGGTAATTACCTCCCAGTCTATCTAGGTTCGGACAATGCTGGATCAGTGGAAGGAAAGGACAAGCATGGACAGGTTGGACCGTCAACAAAGCAATTTATTTATCAGAAAATAATTTTTTTTAAAAATCAATCAAAATAACCATAAGCAAATAAATAATCAATTTGGCACTGAGAAAAAAAGGGACAAAGAGCAGATGCTTATCTCTATGCCTTAACAATTGAACACGAGACGAGGGTACCCAGCAGATCATTCGGGGGTGGGTGGGGGGGGAAGAGAAATTCAGTCTCTCTCATCAAATGGAAGTCGTCATACGTCAAATAAAAACGTCCTGAAATGTGTGAGCGTGCCTTGTCCATTGCCAGCACCCATCCTTGCCGTGCACCCACTCGTGAACTGGCTTGAACGCCAATCAACGTCACGTCATCACCCCCAGGAACCAGGGTCACCAAGAATCATGTCTGCCAAGAGCAGTTCTCCAGCAGAACGAGCATTAACAGTCTGTGCGTCACCCACAACCAGGAGCCACAACCGACAGATAGCTGTTAGGATCTGTGAGGAACTGTGAGAAGCTGTAAGGCGCTGAGGCTTTCACCAACTCACTGGTGTCGACTGATTGACTGGAACTGACTGAAATGCTCCCAAATCTGTCAGAACCGCAACCAGCTATTGCCAACTGACTGGTGGTTGACTGACTGGAAAAGCAGTCTGACTGACTGACTCGCAAGACTGGCCATCGCCAACTGACTCTCAAACTGACTGGTCTGACTGACTCCTAAAACCGTCTTATGCCGACTGACTGGAAAAGCCATCTGACGCTGACTCACTGACGCCAACTGACTCTCAAAGCCGTCGCCACCCGACTGGTCAAGAACGGACCTCTCGTCTTTTTATCAGCGGCCAATCTGGGCTGGCGCAGACTTCAGCCAAATCCACCCCACCCCATTTGCGAATCGTTGCCTGTGACAACCTGCCCGTCCCGAGACCATTCCTGGCCTACGACGCCATGCCTTTGGTGCTGGACGAACAGCAGAAAGCAGCCATTTGTCAGAATTACCGAGCGAAAACATGAAGCGCTCATAAAACGTCAACAACAATTATCACCTCGATGTTCAGCCCGATATGAAAAAGAGCCAGTTCGTGTCCATAGACCTGCTGAACAGGGTGTCAAACGTCGATGGAAAAAGGCGGGTGTCAGCTATCGGTGAAAGAAGCGGGTGTCAACGTCGATGGAAAAAGGTGTGTGTGTGTAGCCTCTGTTGGGCTAACGGCTATCTCACGTGCATGAATGTGTCTGTCGTGAAGAGAAAAAGGAGCTTTCCAGAAGAGAGGGAATCTATTCTTTACCCTTCTCAACTCATCACATTTAGAATCCCACCAGACATGGGGATGGGTCGATACTGGACATGCATTTGGGGACATAACTGTCTGAGGACCGAGATGTTTGTATGCATTCGTCGGATAGGACTCTGAAATCCGTGTGTGTGTGTGTGTGTGTGTGTGTGTGTGTGTGTGTGTGTGTGTGTGTGTGTGTGTGTGTGTGTGTGCTTTTTTTTTCTTTTGTTAAAATGCCACGAACAAATTCGTACATGAATGTTGCGGCAAAATTTCATCAAAATCATAGTGTAGTTTCAGAAAAGTTGCAAGTATCTGTGGACGGATGGACGGGCGGTCTAATGGACGAATAACGTGCCATTCCAGGTGAACTAAAAATGAAGAGGTGTGTATCTGTAGTTCTCTCTTTTAGCTCTTGTGTATCCACAAAAGATGGGAGAGAGATAATGTGTGAGAGGATAGTTTTTTATAATAGCATGTGAGAAAGTCTGTAAGTGTAAATACTGAAGTCTGATTCTTCTGGTGGTCTGCCCATGCAGTACTCTGCTCTGCCTTTCTTCTCATACACAAATCAGGCCAGGACTTCCCTCTGCACTCAGAAGAAACAGCCAACTCACAACCAGAAGAAGACCGTATGACCTCTACAGACTGACTGTAGAAGACTCCCTGTATTTCTTCTCCCTTTCTCTCTTTCTCTCTTTCTCCCTTTCTCTCTTTCATGAACCGTCAGACTCTAATGATCCTTGCACAGCTATTTAATAGATGCTTGGCGAAGGAGGAGTCCGAATTTGGATCAAAACACTCTGCAGGCATTCCTCAGTGCCCTCATTGGTGTGCAGATGCTTTCCTGAGAAGTAACCCTGCTCCTGTGAGGCTCCGAAGCTGAAAATGGCCTCATTCACCCCCGACCCAGTCACTCGATGAAGCTCCGAAATTAACATGGGGTGCGGGTTTCTGGGAGCTCTTTCCGGCCATGAACATGCACTGGGCACCAAATGAGGGTCACTGTTTAGTGGAGGGTCAGGTCTATCCAGACGATGTTGAATGGAACCCAGCGCAAACTTGCACTTCGATTTACATGCCATTATGTTCTGAACTCAATCATCCACCATGGTGGGTAATGGTCACTGTTACCTGATATCCTCAAAGGGCAGTGGTAAGCGTCTGGGGTGCCGACTGATCGTGGAGTTTGGTAGCTGTTGTGAGGTGAGTGAAGTGTTTGTGTTGAGAAGGTTGAAGCTTTTGGAGTGGTTGAAGTGTTTGTGGTAAGGATGGCAAGCGTAGGTTATTTTGCGGATTTTTTGAAGGCCTTGTGGTGGTTGAATGAAGGTTGTAGGTGGTAGCGTTGTGGTTCAAGTATGGAGAAGGTTGAAATGAATTGTCCATTGGGGAATGGTTCCTGGTTTGAAAGGGGGTTTAGTGGCGTATGCTAATGAGGCTCTGTTGAGTTGCTTTCTGTGGTGTGCATGCTTGCATGAAGAAGTGGTCAAGAAGTGGTCATTACTGCAAGGTAAATTAAATATAATAGATAAAGGAATAGAGAATGGAATTAAAGACCTAACTAAAAGCCCTCACAATGCATCTTGTCCCATATACCCGCTAGACATGAGGGAAGGGCTAACTAAAATGAATACTAATTAAATAACTGCCTGTGGACTGCTATATGTCATGTGAATTTGCCTTGAGGGAGGGTTTCGCAGGACCGCAACACCTCACAATTCTATCTCGGCGTTCTACGGAGAATTCCTTGGATTTTATGGTGGAGTTTCTGTTCTGGTATGCACCGTCAACTGTGGGACCTTCTATAGAAAGGTGTGTTCTAAATCGTATCCAATCAATTGGCGGCCTGTTCCAAGTTGGGACATTGTTGAACAGACCAAAAAATATTTTGGCTTCAGACCCTAGCGAGGTAACCCAGTGAGGTAAGAGAGAGTTGGCTGAGGATATGCTTGATAAAATATATAATAAAATAAGGGCATTAATTATCTTCAGATGGGGTGTTTTAATTAACCCAAACACCCAATTTTCACTTGTGCACTACCTTGGAGTTTTCTTGCAATGCATACAAAGTTTCAGGCTGCTCGGTTTCATGGTTTTGGAGTTGCACACACACACACACACACACACACACACACACACACACACACACACACACACACACACACACACACACACACACACACACACACACACACACAATCTGACACACTGACACACACTGCCTTTTATTTGTATAGATTAGGGTCCATGCCCCCATGGACGCAAGAGGATGACACTACCCAGGAGGAAGAAGAGAACAGTGTTGCACGTGTGTCCAGAAAAAAAGAGGAGCACGAGAGGCGAGACAGGAGAGGCTCGTGCACGAGAGGTTCAGGAGAGAAAGGAGAGGCTTGTGTACAAGGAGGACAGAGACCTCACTTGGAGGAGAAGCCGTGTATGGAATTGACCCAGTCTTGGATCACACTGGTTTTTTTTCGAGGGTCAGGAGGCCTCTAGCTAAAAAGGACAAAAGGGACCACATGGCCAGGTTGAAGGCCTTCTCATCGCTGGCCCTGCTTGTGTCCATTTGACTTCTGGGCACCATCGTTACTGGCTCTCGTCTCCCTCCTGGTCTAGACAGTGGGCTCCATAGAGTTCTGTGTCCACCCTGCGTATCACAGAGAAAAGGGAAGTCCCGCCTGCATTATTGTGTTGTATAAGTGTGATCTGTTGTGCCCAGTGGGTAAGGATTTGAGCTTTTAATTCGCATTCCTTGTATACAAGTTTGCGTATTCCCATTGTCCTCTTTGTGTCTTTTGACTCGCTTGGTTTGTTCTGTTTATGATAGCGTCTTGCCGATCCTCTTCCCTTTGCTTTTAAATATAAAAAATAAATCCTTTAAAAGGTATGAAAGCGTGTTTCCAGCCATTTGCTTTCCGTGTGTGAATTCCGTTGATTTTTGGCTCCTTTTGGTGACCTTGGAGAATGGAACGGGAAATAGAGTAATATTGAACGCAGTTCTTTTGAAGTCAGTTTCGGTCCATCCGTCCTGTGTCTGTGTTAATCGGCGTGGACAAGAAAATGTATTTAAATGTGGTGGTGATGGTAAAATGTATATCATAACTGAAGGTTGTTTGTTGGTTGTGGAGATGGTAAAATGTATGTACATATACAGTCTCCTGAAAGCACATACATACATACATACATACATACATACATACATACATACATACATACATACCATCTTGTACTAATCTCTTAAATTTTGCTTTAACTGGGAGATTAAATTGTGCCCCCCCGTGACATTTGGTTCTGATCCCCAAATCATTTGACTTGCCTCATGCCCAGATATTTTTGCCTACATGTGCCGAATAAGAAAGAAATGCATCCAGTTATTTTTGAGTAGTGGCTCTGGATGGCTGCGGAGTCGTAGCTCTGGAAAAAAGATATAATCTTTTTTTGGTTAAAAAAAAATATATATATATATATATATATATATATATATATATATATATATATATATATATATATATATATATATATGATATAATCCCTCAGCTGGGCTAATGCCCAGCTTGAGGGTTAACAAACAAAGAAAGTGACCTTGGTACACTGAATCCTGTGGAGAGGTGGTTGCGGTCAAGAAGCTTGCTTTCTCAAAATGGAAAGCTCACCCTACTGAGCACAACTTCATTTCATTCCGTCGGCTTGCAACAACTGTGTGTCCATCCCCCGGCCTGCCAGAAAACATCATCTTGCAAATCTTAAGGCTGAACTTCCCAACCAGTTTCCTTCCTCCAAGTCATGGTGTCTCCTTGTCAAGCCTGTCTCTGGTGTATTCTCTCCCGACATCCCCTCCCTCTCTTCAACCAACATTACTGCAGACTCTGCTCAAGATAAGGCAGAATGTTTAAACACTGTTTGCTTCCACCTCTCATGTACCAACCTATTTCGCTTTGTCACATCTTACCCCCTCAAACCAACTGTCTCCTGACCTTTGTATCCTTCTCACGCGAGAGGATAGAGGAAGCTCTGTCTGGCCTTGACGCTGCTTTGGTGATATGCTCCGGTGGCATTGGTGCCGATTTTCTCAAATCTTTCTCTTCCGTTCTTACTTCCCCTTTATCTGACCTATTCAGTCTGTCCTCCTTTGGCTGCCTCCCGTTGGCCTGGAACTGAGCCAACATCTCTCCCATCTTCAAGAAGGGTGAAAAATACGGATCCTATCAACCACAGACTAGTAAACTAACTTCCAGTTGCAAGCAAAGATATGGAATCCATTACTGCTGCTAATTTCAAATATTTCCTGTTTTCAAACAGCCTGATCTCTGATCATCAATCTGGATTTTGTCATGGTCACTCAACTCTGGATATGCTGCTGCTCCCCTCTCTCAGCAATGGTTTAGTCCTTGAATCTCAAAACATTGGTCAGGAACATCTCCTTAGACATGTCACTGATCTGATCTGGAATGCTTGAAGAAAAGGTTGCTTCATCTTGCTGGCACCATTAATTTTTTTTGGTTAGCAAATTATTAATGCTTTTCTTTTGCCTGTATTCTTCCAATATTTTGTGCACTGCATTCCTTAGTTTTTGTTCATAATAAAATGTATTCCTTGCAGATGCACTGTTGTTGAACAAGGAGCAAACTCCAAGCCAAGATGCCATGAATCCTGAGACTCGTGATCTGCAAGAGCATCAGGGAAGCAAAGATGATACGTCACCTTGTGGTGATACTGGACCTGGATCTCATATCGGCACGATGCAAGGTAAGCACTTTTTGCAATGTCTCACCACTGTGATGGATATTTATTCCGACTATTTTTAGTTAAATGTGTTCACACAAGATTAACTATGTATGTTAACATCTTTCTCTCCCTCCACCCCTCACTTTCCTTTCCCTTTTTTTCACCTGACATAACTCCCTTCCCATAGGTCTTGCTAACTTATTGAATGCTGTCAGCCAAGCAAGCAAGGAGCCTCGATTGGTGGAGGATTCCACAAGTATCCAGAGTTCCCAGCCTGCCTTGCGACATGTTCAGCAAGCTGGAAATCAACTTTGGAAATTGGCCTGGGATGAATCGATTCCTGATAGCCCTGCCTCTCCGGATGTGGCCCAGCGTGGCCCCAGCAAAGCACAAGAGCCCCACCCTTCAGTTGATACTGGGTGGGCTTCAGGTAGTAGCTTCTTATCAGAACAACCTCACAGTCCCACAGCAAAAGAACAGGTGCATAACAAACCTTTGTGCTCAGATGAACTTCCTTCTGACAGCCTGGAGCAAAGAATAAACAGCTTCCTCCAGGGAAACCCTAATTTTAAGCCCTTAGAACTTGATCTTTCAACAGTAGTTGCGAGCAGCAGTCCATGCAAACCAGATGTCTCTGCCACTATGCAGTCCCCTGTTATGGAAAGGCCTCAGCCTATCCCATGCCTGGGTATGGACAATCCATCACCTATTCCTTGCATTAATACTGGAAGGCAAATACCGTTCTTGCTTCCTGACAAGATTTCTCTAAGTCCTAATCTCTTGGGGCTAACAGATATGCCAGACGACAGTGTTGGGTCTGTTACTGATGATAGAAACTGTGGTACGCCGACTCAGGATGAACCGGCAGATGTTGGCCCACCATCTTCACAACAGCCCTCAAGCTCAGCAGTTTCTATGCATGAGTGGTCGCAGCCACCTGTCGCATTAAGCCAAACCATTATTTCAGCATCTGACCAGTACCACCCATCAGGTGGAGGTGACATCAGCCCCATCATGAAAGGATGCTTATCGCCAGCTGCATATTTTACAAATCAGGAAACCTCTATATTTGAGCAACGTCAGCAAGGTGTATCTATCCCTCAGAATCTCCTTCGTTTGATGGATATGTGCAGCAGAAAAAACAAGTATGAACCTAGTCCACTGCCTGCTACTGAGTTAGACAGAGGCAGTACTGCTGCTCATTCTGACCAGTGGTCTACTCAGGTCCAAACACCGAGCCATTCATCTCAGGAAGACCGGTTAGGTGGTCCTTCTGTCACCTATTCCATTCCTGCCACATCTTCCTTTACTTCTTCTTCATCATACTTGCCCCATAATCTGCCCAACCTATCTTCAGTCAGTCAAACTGTTTCCCTCAATATAGAATCCTCCAAATCAAATGTCCATTTTCAAGGTCATTTGCAGCATCCCCCTCAACATCCCCCTCAACATCCCTCCAATGAAAGTCCTGATGTCAGAGCACCTTGTGATTCTGGTAAAATATCTCAAGGTTATGATTTGCATGAAGGGCTTCTCCCACCCCTTCCTCCTCCTCCCCCTCCCCCTCTCCCTCCTCTCCCTCCTCCTCCATTTATGGCTCCTCTCTTTCCATTCTTAGCAAGCAGTGTAGCAAAATCTCCTTTTGTTGCAACAAGCCAGAGTTTCATGCAGAGCTCTCTTTCATCCAGACCACTTGCCTCAACTTTCCTGCCTTGTACACATGACAACACAATGTCTACCCCTGTTGTACAATCATCTATAGCACAATCTGTCCCACTAACACCTCCCCTTTTGCCTATTCCCTTGCCAGAGATATTGAACATACCACCTCCACCCCTAATCCCTCCCCCCCCTTCTTCACCACATAATGTTCCTCCATTGCCAAGCTCTGGAAATAACCTGCTATTGCCCCCACCACCTCCAGGGCTTCCCAATTTTCCTCCATTGCCAATTCATCCTTCCCAAATTCCCCAAGGGGTTGGCCAGGTGCCAATATCGCCTCGACCACAGCATTTATCTGCTCGCTTTGCCATGGGTTCTCCCCTACCGAGAGGCCCAATTCCTATGCAACATGATGGTCCTCCTCGCAGTCCTTTCTTAGGAGTGCGTTCATGGCATCGTGACTATCCTTCAGAGCCAAAAACTGCTCTGCTGGATTCCGATTACGAGCGCATCCCTGTTGGTTGTCGGGACTCGGGCACGAGTGTGAAGCATAATACAACTAAAAGTCCTGTGCACATGCAGAATGTTTCGAGTGAAGAAGTGCATCCAAGGGAATCTGTTCATTTGAGCAGCAGCTCCTTGCACTCGTCTGAGAGGATGCACAAATCTCAGAATGTGGAGGCAACAGGTGGAGGAGCAGATTCAGTCAGTAGAGGTGGATTCAAAGGAGAAAGAGGTGAACTGGAGCATGATAAGGATGAAAGATGTTTGCCAACTTCATTCCAAGCCTCGAGAGAGCAACACAAGTGGCCATCAAATCAACAGCATAGCAATTACCATCAACATCACCACTTAGGTAACATACCAGACAGTGGTCGTGGGCGGATGAGAATGCCGTCATCGCCACCATATCAACATACACTGCTCACAACACCCACATCACACCTGAGCTCAAGACACGTGATTATGGCTGATGGTCGGTTCCCCAGGCCTGAGTTTTATCCTCAACGTCCCCCTCCTGATAGGGCACAGTTTAGGGGCAGTTGGAAAAGGCCACCATACCCTTTTGTTTCCCAACCACACTTACCACCAAAACGGCCCTTCTTACCACATTACAGGTATTGATGCAGTGATTGATGGCGATAAATAGAAAATGAAGCAAAAAGTCTCCTTGCTGTGGTGTCCTTTTGTGTGTCATTATGGTTGTCATGCAGCAATTTCCATTTTATTTCTGAACGAGATTCAAGTGATATGCAGCACAGCCTGACACACGTGTTTTCACTCTTCACATGCCCTGCTGAGATATAAAACATGTGTATATATATATATATATTTTTCAAAAACGACTTGCGTGGGAAAAATATTTCTCTCCTTTGCCACCTCAATGTGAAGAATTTATTGTTTATTTTTTTCTTTTCTCATGTCCTGCTGTTTGATCAAGTCGTTTTTGTTTGAAAACCTTCAGCTGCAAGATTGCAAATCTACCCCCACCCAGCCACTCCAACCCCACCCGAAAGTAGAAGTGCTCTACATTTCCACGTATTTGATTTTGCAGTCCGATGGTCTAGTAACTCCACTGGGTAGCCTTGCTTTTTTAACGACAGAGCTTTTACACTGCTAGGGTGTGTTGTGCTCATTTCATCGATACTTGAAATGTTATTTACCCACATGCGAGTTATTAGATCAACAGTTGATGCTGTGAACAGCTTCATTTTGCTGACTGTAAATATGTTTGCACACCATTTTCGAATTCTGCTTTTGTCAAGGATGCTCATTAGCTTCTTCTCCCATTCATTTGGAATGCATCACATTTATTAAAGTACGATGTTATGTCTGGTATTACAGTTTAGTGCATTATGGTGCATTTTGTGCATAGTTTGAAAAATATAGCAGTTCTTCCAACGAGTATTGATACAGCATTGTGTTTCCAATGCTTATTTGAATTTGGAATTCTTATGGCCAAGTAAAAAAAAAATAAAAAATAAAATGCCAGCGCTTCTCATTGCCATCCAGCCCAATTTTATTGTACATGGCAAAAAAGTCTCTTCCTGGATATTGAATTTGTTTCGACCATAATTTCCTGCATGCATTGCTGGAATTATCCATAAAACTTAAACTTATTATGCAGATATATATATATATATATGTTTATTTATATATATATATATATATATATATATATATATATATATATATATATATATATATATATATATATATATATATATATATATTTCTTTTCTGTACCATACATACTCTTCAAAGAGCGTTTGTGCTGCCAAAGCAGTTTCTTGGCAGGGGTTATATTGGGTGGTTTGCCATTGCCTTCCCAGCATTGTTTGTGCTCTATCCCTTTAACTGCATCACATTTGTGACCCTCCAGTACAAAACCAGTCGGAAGTCACAAAAATTCAATATTGGGTTTATTTGAAAGCCCATAAAATAAGCTTCACAACGGTGTATCATACATGGTGGTCCGTCACAAACTGACCGAGATATCTTACGATGAAGTTTTACAACACACGTTATTGGAAAATCGAAATAACCAGATATTAGCTTCTGGAGTTTGAGAAACAAAGTCCTTAGCAACGTATACCAGCAATAGTTTCTCAAACTTCATAAGCTAATATCCGGTTATTTCGATTTTCCCAATAACGTGTGTTGTAAAACTTCATCGTAAGATATCTCGGTCAGTTTGTGATGGACTACCATGTATGATACACCGTTGTGAAGCTTATTTAATGGGCTTTCAAATAAACCCAATAACTCAATATTGCATTTTTGCAACTTCCGACTGGTTTTGTACTGGAGGGTCACATTTATCAAGCAAGGAAGCAGCACATACCATTTTTAATGTGTTTATTTATGACTTGACCAGGGTATAACCATTACACCACCAGGTCTGATCATATAAATATGTGGAAGGGAATCTATTTATGGTTCAATTTACAATATCCAGTATTTGTCGAGCTCACCTCTCCACCTTTTGGCTTCCCTTCCTTGATTATATGGCTGGCATAACGTGGCCTCGAGGTATGCACACTTGCCGCTCAACTGTCTAGCCTGGGTTGGGATCTGACCCAGCTATAAACTTTCATCCCGGTTTTCACAAGCAGGGTGAATCGTCGGTGTGTGTGTGTCATCCATAAACTGGGCGTCCTGTCTGTGAAGAGTGGGTGAGCTATTGTCAGTACCATGACGAAATTCCAAATTCCTGCCATAACCATTGTTGGGAAGGCAGTGGCAAACCACCCAGCATAACCCTTGTTAAGAAACTGCTTTGGTAACAGAGTATTGTGTGTGTGTGTATTATTGGGGGGGGGGGGGGGTGCAATCCTCAACTTTTCTTGGTGTAGATCTGATTCTCAGAACAGGGTTACAAGTTGTCTCGTCTACATTTCCATATGGTGACTCAATATTTAATTGTCCTATTCGAGAAAGATATGTGGAGGTGGCCTTGAAGGATTGCTACTGTGGATTCGTCGTTTAATTGAAAGTAAATTACCCTCTCAATTATTGTCTCTGTGCTCCTGTGGCAGTGGGACTATAAATCAATATCAACCACCAGTGGACGCAGTGGCATCAACACGGTCAAGACAGCATACTGATGTTGAGAGCATCCTGATACAGACAATTCAAGCACATGATGGATCTCCATCGATCAAGAACATGATCCTCCGACTTACTTAGCTTTGCTTTAAAAAAACAAATAAATGAATACATAATCGCTGTACTATTTTTGTGGGCATAATGAGAAGCGACCAATTATGTTTTATTTTTATTTATTTTTCTTACTTGGCCTGGGGCACCAAAACACAATCTTCATGTAAATTTGAACCAATTCCACACGTATTGTACAGAAAAAGATGGTGTGTGGGTGAGACCCATCACACCACTTCAAGACTTGCGATCGAGCTGGTCAGAGAAAATGTTGATGCCAGTATGATGTTTTGTACAACAGTGCTGCTCGGTCTCAACTTGTTGCATATATTGCCATTCTGTAATATTTCATTAATTCGATTTTGTTTTCTTGCATCACTTTTGAAATCAACTTGTTCTCACACTTAAGCCAGGAGAAAATGATCTCTCGTATTGCTTGTAATCCTGCTCTAAAGAAGAGGTGTTTTAGCCATTCATTGCACCATACATCTCCTCGACACTGTCACTACCAAAATAATCTCACCTACTACCTTATACAGGGCCTGTGTATTTCGGGTCATTTAAATGCATGGCATTGGATCCATTGGAGCATAGTTTAAATAATAATAATAATTTCACAATGCTTGAAGGTCTTCAATGTCGTACATGGAAAATAAGAGACTGTAAAGTGGCCAGTGACGTGTTTCACTCCCTGCGGATCTTTTGTCAAGGGTGGTACGAGCCATTTGCATGGAATGAAAGTCGTTCTTGACAGAAGAGCTAATTCATGTCACTGTATATTCAATGAGTTTTTAATTTTTTTGCATCGTTGACCTGGGGTTCAAGTCTTTAAGTTGTTAGTGCAGGTGCATGATATGATGGTTTAAAACTCACGATTGTAACCTTTTGCTCATCACAATATGTTGAACGCTTGGATTCAGTCTCCAATAACTTTTTGACCTTGGTAATCTGATGGTACTGTGAAAAAACATATTCTTTGGGCTTGCGATAATTGGGGCAAAAGGGGGGGGGTTCACTTGCATATTGCACACATCGGGGGTGGTGAAAAGGTTGAAAATAATTGTCAGAGGGAATGAGGGGAAAACAAAGGCATGAGAGTTGTGATCGTGGTGCGAGAGAATGGTTTGGTGAGGCCGTGTGAGATGGGTTCAAATCCACCAGAGTGCGCCACTGTGTAAGATTTTGCTTTTGAAAGCTGAGTTCAGCCCAAGCGAATTTCCATGTCTCGATTGGATTGTTGATGATAGAGAAGTGACGGTTTTAGTAATGACCTTCAGAGAGGGAGAGCTGCATCAGCTCCACTTCGTGGTTGTCTCATTTTCCTGAGAGCACCTTGAGATGAACACCAAAAACAGAGCTGCTCTCCATTTCCCAACCTTTTAAAGTTTATATATGTGTTAAATGTTTTGGGAGTGTGTGTGCGTGTGTTGTTCAAAGAAGAGTTTGCACACAAGTCATGTGCATGGCAAAAAACCATGGCAGACAATTGACCAGTACATGTAGTAAATGGGATGTGAACCTCATTTCTGAGTTTCACGAGCCAGTGGTGGGGAGAACATTCGACCAGGAAACCTTTCTCCCCTCACTTGTATTCGCTTTGGGAGGTGTGGGCAGCACTGCCTTTGGCCATCCCAAGTTGCCCAAAGGACAATGCGACACAAAGTGGAGTTGGTACATGTTCACAAGGCACGTTGAGTCGGCAGAAGCCGAGTTCGCCAAACAAGCACTTTCCAGCCTTTCTCCCTAAGTTTGAAGGTATCAAAATGTGAATGTATTGATTGTTCAAAGCACAGTAAAATGTAGTGGAGTGCAATGGAACGGAAGTGACATTTGATCTTATGAATGTAGACTTGGGCAATGTGGAAACTGCGGATTTCTAAAATGATTTATTGTCTACACTTTAAGATTTTGCCAATTAAAAAAAAAAGTATATATTCAAATAATTGGAAAGAATTGTGATAGTCCCATGAGTTGATTTAATATTCATTAGGGAGAATATCCGTTTAAATCACCAGACACTCGATCACAATTCCTTTTTAAATCGGAGTGTTCATCACAAAAATATAAGTCACAGGAATCCTTTTAGAAAAACCTTCTGAAGGGATTTGATGATCCCTTCCCTCACTCCCCTGGTCCTACCCCAACCATACCGCTACCTAACTCCCATACTACTCCTGCTCCCCTCACTCCCCTGGTCCTACCCCAACCATACCGCTACCTCACTCCCATACTACTCCCTCTCCCCTCACTCCCCTGGTCCTACCCCAACCATACCGCTACCTAACTC
>BROF01000466.1:379295-392179 GCA_024346535.1 Eptatretus burgeri | reverse complement strand
GATTTGATTAAACGCCACCAGGATTTTGAGGAGGGAGAGAGGTTTGAGAGTTCAGACTTGAGATGAGAAAGATGTTGTTTTCTGGCTCTCCTGAGGGTAAATACACACTTGTTCCGAGCTTTGTGGAAGTGTGGTTTGTGTTTCTGTGTGAAGTGTGAAGTGTTTCTGCTTGTGGCTTGTTTACTATTTCTCAGCTGTATTGGAACACTAGTACTGCTAGTTGGTTTATGGTAGAGGCTTGTGGAAGAGCAATTACACGGAACAAATTGGGACACAACATCACAAAGGGAACAGCAGGAAAAAGGGGAAACAACAATAGCAGGACAGAGAGAGAAATTAGTCGTAGATGGACAAACCACGGATGCAACTAATGATAATGGGTAAGGGAGAACACAAAGGGTGGACAATATGGAAACGTAAGCCAAATTGTTCTTTGACCAGTTTGTGATTTTGTCAAGATCTGATGAGAGGAAAGCTGCTGCCTGCCAATCTGTCAGAAGGATGAGAGATGTCATGGTAGTGTGTGGAGTCATCAGCAAAGTGATAAAGAGGATTTTCCAGAGTCAGTGAGATCATTAACGAAGATTAGGAATAATATGGGGCCGAGAACACTGCCTTGGGGTACTACAGCCTTGGGGGCCCCTGTGACCCTTTGTTCAGAGTTGTTTTTTTAAAATACTCTCCAACACACCCGCCCCATCATGCGTCACGCACAGGGCTTTTATTCCACCATTCGAGTTCTCCAGGGTGCTCCCTCGGCCGTTCTCACCATGTGGTATCTCCGCCACAAAGGTCCCACTCGTGTTCGCTTTCTTCCTCCTTCGGGTGCTGCCACATGGACTGTTCAACATCCCAACCAAGATGTTAGCCTCGCCTCTTCGCTTGTGGCTTCACATCCTTCTGTTATGAGCCGTGTGCGCTTCTCTTACCTTCCCCTTCCCCCATGCGCACACACACATACACACACATGGTTGGTGTCTTTTCTCAGGACAGCCATCACTCAAAGAAAGATGTAGGGATCGTTTCATATGAGCATTTCTTGTGACCATCCTATACCTTCTTTTACATACTTTTTGGAGTAACAATTCCTCCTTTTGCATTTTTACCTCCGCCCACCAAAGGTGCGCCGAGGTTACATTTTTACCCCTGTCTGTCTGTCTGTGTGCAGGATATCTCAAAAAGTTGTGGATGGATTCGGACAAAATTTGGTGGAGAGATTGGGTGTGTGACAAGAATGAATTGATTAGATTTTGGTGAAGATCGGGATACGGATCCGGATGCAAGAAAATTTTCGGTGATTCTTCACCATTGAGAGAGAGAGGGATAAAAACTATATAATAGCACGATATCTCAAAATGGTGTGGACGGATTCAGCTGAAACTTGCTGGACAGGTTGGGATATGATAAGGACGAATTGATTAGATTTTGGTGAAGATCAGGATACGGATCCGGATACAAGAAAATTTTAAGTGATTCTTCACCATTGAGAGATGGGGGCCAAAAACAAAATGTAGTATGATATCTCAAAAATGTATTAGGCCTGATATGTTCTCCTGGATCAGGGATTGTGGGGCAGAGGTATACGCTCTATCGAGTGCCCTTCTTGTTTAAAATGTTTTTGTTACTTGTTTCTTTACTATTTTTCGAAATGTGTTTACATGCTGGAGAATTTCATTGTGATTGCACAGAATTTTTTTGCTTTTGATTTATGTTGTATTAAACACGAGCAGTGCACCCCCACTCCCTTTTGGGACGAATGATAAGGGTACAGAAGAGGAATTTTAGGTGGAGTACAATCTTTGCTGAAGTTAATTAAGTGACTAAATTGATACAACAGCAATTTCTGGTTCTAAAGTGTTTTGCCAAGAGTGCCTTCATTAACTATGTTCTACTCCTGATTTACAAATGTTGTAGTACAAACTTTATAGATGTGCTCACATTGTAATGGTACTGTACATACTTTATAGATGATCTAACATTCTAAATAATGCGTACATGGTAGAAATGTGTGTTGTTGCTGTCCATTGGCCCTGTGGCTGCCCTTCACAGACAGGGCAGCGGCATGAAGACAGCCGATCGACCTCGCAGGAGCGACCGGAAGTACATAGTATGAAGTCTACCAACTTCCTGATAATATTCCACCATTAACCACACCCATATTGATCTGATTGGCCCTTGAGCAAATGTGTCTAGCGGCCCCACACCCATCAGGCTGATTGACAGTCGTAGTCCTCTATTCCCTCCTTTTCCAAGGAATGCAGTTTTTGCGTACTTTGTGGGATCCTTTCAAGCTATTTAAATTTTGATCAGTTTGCACCTTCCCACGATACATTGCAATGGATTCGTGTTTAAACCAAGTTCGTAGCTTAGACCAATTTTGAGTTAGTCTGTCAGAAAAGAATAGTTACACACATTATAGTAAGGGTGTGTGTGTGTGTGTGTGTGTGTGTGTGTGTGTGTGTGTGTGTGTGTGTGTGTGTGTGTGTGTGTGTTTTGTCATGCTACTGCAGTTCTGGGCTGATTACATCCAGACTTGCTACACAGGGTCAGCACAACCACAATTTGTGCATCAGGGTGTTTTAGAATTTTTTTTTATCTTTTCCGATGGTCTTGGGAGGGATGTGGTGGGGGCGAAGGGTGGTAGGGGAAGTAGGGGATGCAAATTATCAATGTAAATGTGTATCTTATCGTGCCGTTCCAGGTGGGAGAGGGTATTACGCATTCCCCCACCCTTTACAGTACTGTACAGTATTCCTGTCCCTACATTTTCCAGTCCAGTAAGGTGTTTTGGATTATGCAGCGAGAGGTATTCTGAATTACACATTTGAAGGACAATAACATAACCCCCGTGGCCACTCCCGTAGGAAGCGGGTACTTCTAGTAATACCGTAAACCCTCGCTTAACTTTGTTACGTTCTTGAAAAGTGCGACTTTAACTGCAACGACTTTAAGCGAATCCAAATTCCCCATAAGAATTGATGTAAATTGAGGGTTAGATTCCAGGGAAAATGTTTATCGTCAGACAAATGACATTATTTACATATAGAGTATATGTTTTAAGTAATATAAAAAAAAAACAATTGAATGCCATCTCCAGTTGCTTTTGTTTTCTCATCATCTAGTTGCTTCAGATCCTCATTGGTGAGCTCTTCTCCATGTGATTGCAGAAGTTCTGTAACGCCGGCTTCTTCTACCTCATCAAAACCTTCTTTATTGGTCAAGACGAGGATAACTTTCTTTATTGCAGGAACAACATCTTTAAATCGTTTCATGTCATTGACACATTCAGGCCACAAATTGCTCCACACACCATTCATGCACACCTGAGTACGTACGATACTGTGCGTACTCTGGGTGGGTTTATACACCGGTATTTACGGTATGCTTTATCCTGTAGCTTTTATTAAAATGAGGAAAACCATTAGTTTGGTACTAAATTAGAGGTAAAACGACTTTATAAACGAATATGTTCCCAAATAGATCAGCGACTTCATAACAAAACAATGTTTGCCAGGACAATGTTAATGGAGGACTCACTGTCGTAATGAGAATGACAAATGGGCACTTTTGGGTCTCATTTTTCTACTTCAGCAATGATCTCCCAAAGTTTATTCAGTGTTATGGGATGGGAAATTCTCCGCAGATGACTAGTTGGTAAATTATAGGTTTATAAGTTTTATCTTGGTGAATTTTTATTTTTTTATGAGGATTTATTTTGTATTGAGCCAAGGGAATGTCCGGGCCATCCCTACACAAGAACTCTACTGACTTGATACTATTAGAGAGATGTTTGGCTGTCTGTGTCACCATTTTTCTCAGAGATGGCAGAAGGGTTCTTCGACAAACTTTCAAAGGTTCACCAGTGAGTGTCGGGGAGTGTTTTAGGCCAAAAAAAAAACAAACTTTTTTTGAATATTTTGAAAAATAAAGGTGGGGATTTATTTATTTATTTTTATCGCTCTATCGTGCCTTAGCCTTTGTAGCTTTGTGAAAGGTAACATTAAATGATCCCAGACCCCATTCCTTAGTGGCTGTCGGAAAGTGTTTTAGGCCCCCACAGAAAATAGAAAAACTAGAAGGGCACTCTTCGACATTGTGACATTACCAGATATTGCCTCCGCCCACATTATTACATCATTATACATACTTATACCAAATTTTAATTTTAATCCCTGAACCAAGATTCAAAATATTAAATAATTTGCTGCATGCATCTGATCTGGTTGAAATTTAAAACAAGATTTTCATTCAATCCAATGTAGCTACCCGATTATCTTCTTCTTCTTTCGTCTGCTCCTGTAAGGGGTCGCCACAGCGGATTATCCGTCTCCATTTCGCTCTGTAATTTCCACCAGTACCCTGCTGACCAACAGTACCGGTGGCGGTCGTTGGTAACCCGGGCCTCGACCGATCCGGCATGGAAATCTGTTTTATGATCCGCATAATGATTTGGCACAGTTTTTACGCCGGATGCCCTTCCTGACGCAACCCTGGTCGCCTCATACGACACATAGGGATATGGTACACTTATTCTAACCGGGGTATACACCGGCCCAGTACACTGGTACTCATTTCGCCGACCTCGGAAGGATGACGGGCTGAGTCAACCCCCTGGTGTATTAATTCAGTGGCCCAACGGGGCTTGAACTCAGGACCTTTTGGATCCCAAGCCGCTGCCCTAACCACTGCGCCAACACCAGGATATGGCTGCCAGACTATATGACCTATTAATTATTTGTGAACACCCTGGTATCTCCAAGGCTTGGGGAACATGTAGGTGAAGTTTCCCCTCGATCTGTCAAGCCGTTCTGGAGAAGATTATTTGAAAGCCTTATTCTTCAAAAAATTATAGCTACCAAACCATGTGACCTATGTTGTCATAGATAGAGAACTTTTTGTTCATCATGGATAGGCGATTCTTTTGTGTAAAGTTTTACCTCGACCTGTTCAGCCGTTTCAGAGAAGATTTTTGAATGTTTTTAATGTTAAAAATAAGATGGCTGCTGAATCACGTGACCAATGGCATCATCAATTCCCCCCCCCCCCATACAATTAGCTCCAGATGACCCTCAAGAATTTTCATACTGATCTGATAATACGTTTGACGTCTGCAGTTATGACTTCATAACAAAGCCACATATGACATCATCAAAGAATCACACTTGTTTCCTATGGGGAGTACTTCACATGTGCCAAGTTTCAATTTTTTTCTATGGACTGGTTTCAGAGATGTAGAGGTCCAAAGATTTTCCGTTTTCCAACATGGCTGCCACACCACATGACCAATGACGATATAAGAGTGAATAGAGCAAAATATTTGTGAAGCACGTTCTCTATTGATGAAATTCATCAGCAAAGCGACGGGTAAAAATGCCTAATCTGTACTCACAAGTGTGTGTCAGTGTGTTCCCCCCATAACTCCAAAATCATAAAATCAAATGGCCTGAAACTTTGCAGGCATACTCAGAACTGCAAGGGAGTGTATAAATGAAAATTGGGTGTTTAGATTAATTTAAACGCCCATTTTGAATATCATCAATGACCTTCTTTAATTATCCTTTATCAAGCAGCCATCTTTGGTCACCTCACTGTCCCTCGCCAGGGTCTTGATTCGCCATTTAAATTTTTTTTGGCCTCCTCAACAATGCCTTGACTTGGAGCAGACTGCAATGGTTTCTTAACGATATTTTTTAAATTTTTTTTTCATTTTCCTTTTATATCATTAAATGCCTGATCATCATACCTTAAACTCACTGGATGCATCGCAATGCTTATAAACGCCAGGAGACACCAGTGTTCATGGCTTTATTTCATTTCCACACATGTGATAATCTCTACAATCTCTTAACCTGAGCTGAATTAAAAAATTTTAACTGTGGAATTGACCTTGGCAGCAGTTCTGACTGCTAAAAAAACGTGTTTATTTGCCCAATTCGAACATTGTCTGACATTCCGGGCGTCTCTATGAGGTGCATAATGTGACCAATCGGCAATCGCTAAAGCCTGCCGTTCCTCGTCAACCATTTTGTTGGAGTGCTTGCTTGAGTGCATAAGCCACTTGGCGGCGCTCTACAAGTCCCTTGGATGTTCGTCTGCAAGCCATGGCAATACACAGCAAAAGTACCCACACTGTCTCTCTCCACTGTCCCTTTGCACTGTCCTGATAAACACAATCAAAAATCCATTGATCGACCACCTGTCTGTTTTGCACCTCGTGGTGTCATGCGGTGCCAAGCCTGCCATTCCTTATCAACAAATGGATGGAAGTGATGGATGGATGGAGGGGAAGGAATGCAGTGAAAACTCTCAAATCTGAAATATCTCAAAATTTGAACTTCAAAAAAAAAAATTATCGTGTCACTGCTTAATACCGATTCATCTGCTGTTGTGATGGCCACATTCAAGAAGTAGGTCACCATCAAGATCTGTATTTGGGTAGTTGCACTTGCATGAGACGCAGTGACATAACCAACATTTAAAAATGCGTGGCATAACTTATGGCCACTTACCATGTTCGATGATGCAGAGCAACCTGAAGACTTTGAATGTTTGAAGCTTTCAAGTGAGAAGGTTGACGCATCAGAATTGATACGTTATGCAAAGGAAATGAACATTGAAGTGGCCAAGGACTCGCATGAAGTTGACATTGCGGAATGGATAAATTGCGACAGTTAAGCACCTGTTGTTTGCCAGATGACTGATGAAGAGATTGTTGGCATGGTTATTAACCATAATTGATGAAGAAAATAATGATGACCAAAAAAAAAAAAATGGAGCAGATGACGATTGATCAGAGAATAAAATTTGGAGAACAGTATATAAGCACCTTGCAGGGGATGAATTTTATATCCAAACAAGAAATCATGACAAAGTAAAACTTTATGGTTTACACCATGTATTGACTCCTAAAATAGCTATTTATATTCTTTATACTCTAAAAACTCCAAAGCAAAAGAAGAGAAGTAAAAGTAGGCCTCAACGTTTTTGGCAGCATGCTCCACATAGCGTCAGCAGGAAGTGTGCATTTGTTATTCCATTTGACTTAGTTATTGTGTGTCTGTGTGTGTAAATAAAAAAGCTGTACTTATTAGCAGCACGACAAAGGCATCCCTCAACCCTCCTTTGAGCAATTAGCATGCTCACCGCTTTTGGCGACTGCAGGTTGGCGAGAAAGACGGGCATGAATTTGTAATGTATTCAATATACCGGCAATAACTCGCCGCCTCTTTGCCAATGACACTGTGGGGTCTTTAACATCCACCAACGGCCAGTGCTGGCAGACTCCTCCAGCTTAACACCCATCCGATGGACGGCGCACACATTGAGGTCTCGCTCTGTATGGGAAACACCAGGGTAACAGTTTTCTACCCGGTTCAAGATTCGTTTATAGCTGGGTCGTGATGTGGCCAAATCACTCAATGGTTTGGAATTGCTTTAAAAATTCTCTGATCTGGATATGGATTCGGATTTTTCTGAAATCGAATCCATTTATCGTTGTCACACACCCAACCTGTCCACCAAGTTTTGTCCAAATCCTTTCACAACGTTTTGAGATATCATGCTCACAGACAGGGTGATAACATAACTTCCACCAGCAATAATAAAAGCAGTAAACTTTCTTCTGAGAAGGTGAATAGACCTAATCCATTGTCATTTTCCTACTCGTTTGTTTCCAGAGCACGTTCTGCTCACGTATTCAAATATCGATTTGGTTTGGTAACCCTTCTGACGGTGTACTCATGCTTTGTCAAGGAAAAAATGAACATTTAGAATCTACCATTCCTTTGGCCCCTTCCCAGTCCATTTTGCAATCACGAGATCTTGAGAAGTGATTTCCTGCAAGCCTGGGTCGTTGGATGAGACTGTACCAGCTTCTGCAAGAATGGTGGAATCGGTGCTTGGGCTTCTGTCTTCGGAGGAAGGAGGGTGGGAAACTGCAGCAAGTGAAGTCCCAGTTCGGTGATCCTTTTAATCAGGTGCAGCAGGTTCACTCGCACCTGGTCATCAAGTAAACTTCTTCACTGCATTTATTGGGAGCAGAAAAAGTCCTCAGAAGTGGTGTCCCTTTCAGCGCCGCATCTTGTCGTTGCCACCTACGGTTTCCATCAGCTTTTGCCAGCCTCTTTCCTTAGACATACTGGTCGATCATTCATCAATCCACAAAAATGGAAAAAGAAAGATAGATTCGAATTTGAGTACCGAATAAAAACACTAGGGCCGAATCCCTTATTAGCCTTTGGGTTAATTAATCCCTGGGTGTGACAGTGGGGACGTGCACCCACCGGTGTGTAGGCATGGCATCACATGCCCATGATAACAAGTGCTGAAGTGTACCTGGTGCGTGTAAAAGAAGTGCTGAGAGTTGTCAACCTCATTGTGCTTCCATCTGCCATGGACGCTGCGGACCATGTGCGTGAGCGCTGATGAGCAAACTGTTTTACATTTCTTGAGTTTGAACGATCAGTTAAAGTTCCAGAATTGACGATCAACCTTTCGTTGTATGTTCCATTCGAAATTTGTTTCACTGACTTGTCATGAAGGTTTCGTCAATTTTTCTCCATAAATATGTGCCATGCGTTACCTTTGTGTATGTATGGATCTTCATTGTCCTTTGAAGGAGCCACAAATGTTTTGCGTTTCTCAAGTGAGGTGGTGTGTTCTTCTATTTCCAAGGGTTGTGCACAGGGTTGGGTTTTAACAATCTTCTTATCAGGAGCTGTACGATCTAGGCATACTTCAATATTATCATGAAAGTTTCTTTTAAGTGGGCTGTTGCACTGTGACGTGACCCACGATTGATTTTGAGTTTTCCCACGTCTGGTCTGGCACTTCACCACCCACTTGACCCGTGTGAGTCCCGTGTTTTGACAATTGTCAAAACATCGATTGATTTTTGTTTTCAATGCTAGTTTATCTCGTCCTTGACTTGTTACGCAATATGGTGTCTGGCTTGCATCACACCACGGAATACCATTCCTTACATTGTTAATGTCTTAACATATGTAATTATTTACAGTAAAAGCAATCTTTTTGAATTTCGTGTTGCAAAATGATCAGACTTCTTCGTAACTCATTTCACAACATGAATGATCGCACTATGGTCACAACGTGTGACAGTAAATATATATTTTTTTTCACCTCCTCTGTCCACTCAACTCCATCATCCTTGTTCATGTCCAATGGGTATATGTGGTGAAAGCTGAGTCTGAGAATAAATTTTTAAAAATCAATACACACTGTTCAGCTCACATTCTCTAATGTCTCATTAACCCTGTACTGTGTCTGTCCCGTGTTCCCATGTGAATGAACAAGATTCGATAGAGCCGTGTCTGTCCTGTGTTCCCATGTGGATGAATAAGATTAGATAGATAAGATTCATAGTGATTCTGAACAGAGGATGATTTTCTCTATATTTGTTACATCACTTTTATCATCTGTGTACGTGCGCGCACGTCCCTGCCTCTCCCTCTCTTACCTTTTGTTTATAAAAACCTGTGTGTGGTCATTCGGGGTATTGGACTTCGCCATTATTAAGCTCAAGTGATTTGGCTTTAAAAATCCAGTAAGGGCCAATTGGGAAATGCGCATTGAAAGCACTCTTCAAAGAGTTGATTGTCACAGTTATAGCAGCTTGGTTATATCGGAACGAGCTCATTCATCATATGGTTCCCATCGTGTGCTGCCTTTTTGGCTGCTGGTTACATAATTGGTTATGGGGGCGGAACATATTTAGCGGCTATGCTGTTGATGCAGTGCCTCTATTACCAGTATACTGGTGCTCATTTTGCTGACCTTGGAAACATGACAGGCTGAGTCAACCCCCTGGTGTTAATTCAGTGGGAAACAGAGCTCGAACTCAGGACCCTAGGATCCCAAGCCACCACCCTAACCACCAAGCCAACACCAGATCATGTGGTCACGGATTGATTAACCCCAACTTGGGGCCGTTCAAAAATTACGCAATGCTATTTTTTTTAGGGAGACGTACATAGGCTTGATTAAACCTTACGAATCATTTTTATTCGTTATACGATTTGATTTTTTGGGGTCCCTCATTGTGTTAACACTCAAACCAAAAAAAGCCAATGGAAATCGGATGCAACAAAAGCCGGATAGTGTATAATCGGCAGAGATTTACAGACCTCATGTGTTAGGTCCACCAGAAAACCAAGGAGGAGGAGATTGGGACCAGGCTCTGTGCTGAGTGTTGGTGCTGCTTAAGCAGTCTCCTTGGCTATTGGACACAATCCTGGACGGGTCGCCACTCCGACACAGTATACCAGTATGCTGGCACTCATTTTGCCGACCTCGGAAGGATGACAGGTTGAGTTAACCCCACCTGGTATTAATTCAACAGCTGAGCGAGATTTGAACTCAGGACCTTAGGATCCCAAGACCCCCACCCGAACCATGAAGCCAACACCAGGCATAGAAAACCAAGATGGTGGCCATATCATTTCGTCTGGGTGCTATGGTGGGTGGAGTGAAGTGACAGATGTGAGTTTGGTCTGGCAGCTGTAAGACCAATGGGTGCACATTTCAAAAATGGACTTCCAACAAGAACCCCAAACAACACTTTTTTTCATTTATTTATATTTTCATTTCTGGATGTTGTCCGACAAATCTGTGACCCCCCCCCCCCACCCCCCGTGTATCGGCTTGGATGTCCATCAGTACGCAAAATTTTAGCCTTCTATGTCACCTGGAAAGTACCCATTTTTAATGTGAGTCAGTCAATGAATCGGTGGTTAGAATGAGCTTTATTTCCTGATAATGGGACGCGGTGATGATCCGTTGCACCCCCTCCCCCACCCCTTCCCTTTCCTCCCTGTGAAATTAAGGCTCTAGTCTGATAAGTTCTGTGTTTCTGCAAACATAGTTCCTTGTGGTTATGATGAAGTGGAATTTTTTAAATCATTAAACTCCATTGCAGTTTTTGCAGTTGTTTGTAGCTCGGGTGGTGCTTTTTCCAATTTTAATGGTTGCTGTACGTATTGGTGAGCTCGGGTGGTGCTTTTTCCAATTTTAATGGTGAGGGTATGTATTGTTTAGCTCGGGTGGTGCTTTTTCCAATTTTAATGGTGAGGGTATGTATTGTTTAGCTCGGGTGGTGCTTTTTCCAATTTTAATGGTGAGGGTATGTATTGTTTAGCTCGGGTGGTGCTTTTTTCCAATTTTAATGGTGAGGGTATGTATTGTTTAGCTCGGGTGGTGCTTTTTCCAATTTTAATGGTGAGGGTATGTATTGCTTAGCTCGGGTGGTGCTTTTTCCAATTTTAATGGTGAGGGTATGTATTGTTTAGCTCGGGTGGTGCTTTTTCCAATTTTAATGGTTGCTGTATGTATCGGTTAGCTCGGGTGGTGCTTTTTCCTGATCCGTGTTATTATATTATAATCGTTAAGTTCTGCTTCGTTTCGCAACATGATATTCAAAATTACCCACACGCGGTTTTTGCGTGTTAATTATTTTGTTAATCAGTAAAGTCGTTTTGATATGACCGCGGAAGAATGAGACGGAAAGAGTTTCGGCTGTTGAGTGGATTGTCCAAGTCATCGAACGGAACGACGGCATGGCGGAAACACCTGGAAAGATTCCGCGAGAACAGGCAGGCTGAGGTTGAGACGAGCGATTGTGTGGTGTTTGTTTGACTTGAGGGATTGAATCTCCGCTCCGAATGTTGCGGCCGGGAGGGATGCTGGCCGTCCTGCTTGTGCACGTCCCAGGCCCGGTGCGGCGAGGAGCCGCCCGTCGGGTTGGCACTGCCGCCCGGAGCCTTTGCTTGGTTAGCGCCCTCCCTGAGACGAGTGTTTTACCTTTAAAATCCCTGAACAGTGTCGTTTGAGTCATTGTCGTGCTGAGATGATCACTTTAAATGGTCGTTTACTCTTCGGCGAACCACGTGTCACGTCCGTCGGGTTCATGATGTAACACGGTGACTGTATGTCGTGTACGTCGCGATCACCTGTTCAACAGGTTCTGCTCATCGCGGTTTTATTCCACAGGCTCCGCTGAAGGTTGTCAAGGAGTCTAAGAAACCTGATGGAACGACCGGCCCTGATGTCAAGCTTGCAGAGGTGTGAATCCCCGCTTCCATGGCAACAGCTGACCTCCATGTTGGTCAGAGAGGACCTCAAAATCAAATGTCCCCCCCCCCTCTCCTCTCTTCTCCCCTCCCCTCCTCTCCACCCCATCTCCCCCCTCTCCCCCCCCCTTTATTCGCACGTTGGTTGTCCTCTGATCTTTCTGGTCTGGGTTCCAATCACTGACTCGGATTGGTGTCGCCCTCGCAATGGACCTTAAGCCGGTTGTCTCGTATGCTAGCATCAGTTGCTGGACGTTAAAGATCCCACGGTGCCTTTCACGCAGAGTAGGCGACTTGTCGCCGGCACCGTCGACAAATTGCGGGAATTCCACGATCCACACACCACCTCCAATTATTTATTTATTTACCGAAAACGATTCCACGATCCACACACCACCTCCAATTATTTATTATTTAAAGTGGGAGTGGCGTAGGAAAGTGGGCGTGGCTTATGAAAAATATTATGCGACTCAGGAGGTGTGGTCAAACAAGAGCAGTGAGAGAAGTTTATCGGGTTTTCCGTGTGTGTGTGTGTGTGTGTGTGTGTGTGTGTGTGTGTGTGTGTGTGTGTGTGTGTGTGTGTGTGTGTGTGTGTGTGTGTGTGTGTGTGTGTGTGTGTGTGTGTGTGTGTGTGTCTGCAACGTGAGGCTCCACAGCACAAACCAGCAAACCAATTATTTTTCAAGTGGTAGTCCTTCAAAAATAGGGTGTCTATTTACCGTCATTTTTTATGAGGAGTGGCAGTTGGCAAAATACGCAATAGGAAAAATCTTGCCAGGCAGAGGAACAATTGTATGTGAA
>BROF01000466.1:293300-319807 GCA_024346535.1 Eptatretus burgeri | reverse complement strand
GAGTCGGAGAGATCATTGATGAAATGATGAGATAGATAGTTTCGATAGATGAGATAGTTTCGGAGAAGAATTTGGAAGTATTTATGGACGGACGATGCGCTATCCCGTAAGCTCCCTGGAACTACGTTCCAGGTGAGCTAAAAATGGTACCATGGGAAAGCTAATATAATGGATTTACTTGGAACACAAAATTGTGTCCGTTTAATCATGAAGATGCCTGTTTGAAAAGCCCGTCTTGCCTGTTTTGAAGAAGAAGCACGACCTGGAGCTTTGATGTTGTGGTTCCAACGGTTGGACAGCATGAACCCTTCAAGATTAAACGTGACGGACGCAGAAGGATCACACAAAATATACATGGTAATACTCCTTGAAGCAATATTTGACGTTGTGGTCTCTTTTGGGAGAGGTATGCACAAAAATATATAATAGAACACAAACAGCAACCACAGCAGCAGTGATGACTCGGGGCACTCAGTAGAGCGCATACCTCCACCACTCAATACCTGATCCACGAGAACATATCAGGCCCAATACATGTTTGAGATATCTTGCTATATATCGTTTTAGGCCCCATCTCTCATGGTGGAGAATTACTTTAAAAATAAAATAATTCTCGTGTCTGGATCCAGATCCGGATCTTCACCAAAATCGAATCATTTCGTCCTTGTCACACACCTAACCTGTCCACCCACAGCTTTTTGAGATATCTTACTCCATATCAGTTTACCCTACCTCTCAATGATGAAGAATCACTGAAAAAAAATTATCAGATCCGGATTCGAATTTTCACCGAAATCGAATCAATTCTTCCTTGCCACACACCCAACCTGTCCACCACGTTTCATCTGAATCCGTCCACAACTTTTAAAGATATCCTGAACACAAACAAAGAGACAGAAAGGGGTGAAAACATCCTTCACCTTCGGTGGTGGAGGTGACAATTAGGTGTTATATAAAATGTCCTTTTTTTCGTGAGTTTCATTGAATTATACATCCACAACGAGACTCACAGACAGACAGACAGACAGACACATGTAAGATGTTTTTTAATTGCAACATGTTGTCTTTTGATTTAAACCCGTCTGCGAAGCAACGGATATGCACGTCCAGTGAGCTGCTTTTAAACTCCTTTCGTTTATTTAAAGGGTTTTTGAAACTGTTCGTGGGTTGGAAGGATAGCTTGTGTAGGGAGAGGTGTGCACATAGGGGTAGGGAGAGGTAGCCTTGAATTGAGCTGTCTCGCCTGGGTTCGAATCCCGACCCAGCTATAAACTGTCATCCTGGTGTTTCACAGACAGGGCGATTCATCAAGGTGTGTCGGCTCTCGGATGGAGGTTAAACTAACTGGGCATCCCATCTTACCGACATGGTTAGAGAGTCTACTCTGAAGACAGGAAAAAAATCCCACCGTCCTTCGCAAAGACTAAACGACGTGGCACTGGCATCCCGAACAAATCTCAAATTCCTGTTTGTACCTTCAGTCGAACGTCACACCTGTCCGACAGGTTCGTGAAAGACCTCGACCAAAGCCTATTGTTATCGGTGAGGAATTTACACCCAAGTTGTCACCGAAGATACTGAACTACCAGTGTTCCAAATCTCAAAAGTCCCCGTGGTGTTGGATGTTGTAAATTGTCATTACCGAGATGTTCGATTCCGAATTGTATGATTTGTGTATATTCCGAATTGTATGATTGTTCGTTCACAATCGAATTGTTCACGTCATAAACACATCGGGGCAAAAAACTCAAGGTGGATCAAGGTGTCGACACGTGACATGGACGGTGCAGCTCCGCGATTTGTCTGGAATCGAATACCGCGCTGTATCGTTGAAACAAGTTTAACAAAGTTTCTTGATTTCAGTTTTACGTTTGACAGTTGGGACCACGGAATACACTTTTGTGACGAACTGACGCTGTCCTGTCAATTAAAACATTCTATTTTGGAAAACAAGACTTTTTTGGGGGGGGGGAGGAATCTGCAAACGACGGAACGTCATTCCATCCAGGCTGCGATTAGAACCTTGAAAAAGGATTCCAGGAGAATTTGTTCAGAGTCAACTTTTGGTAACGAACCAACTCCTCTAAAGATCAATTAACCAGCTTTCGGTGATGAAACAATCGCAGCAAGTGTCTAGAATTGCACGAGTTAATGGGGAGGAAAAGATGAGCAGCATGCGCATGATTCTGTTTTTTGGAATTTTATTATTTTTGGGGAAAAATGGAATTTTTCACTTGCTGGATAATTTGACTGGTTATTTCGTTGAGGTTCCACATCATAACGAGTGCCGGAGGTATGGAAGATCCGGGTTGGTAATCGGCCTGGCCTATTGAGTCGGTCGCACAGGTAGATCTTGATGGCACGCAATGAGAGGCGAAAACCGCAGAATCGTGATGTTGCTATTGCTTCACAACAGTAACACGGAGTCTCGAGAATGCATTCTCCTTGCTTTTGTGATTGTCGGGGTTTAAGGTTCCAGGATAACATTTGCTTTCCTTTAAACTTGTGCCAGGTTCCTGACTACGTGACCGTTTCTGCCTCTGGCTTTTATTTGTAACTCGACGAGTTGCCAAAAGGTCGCAACATAACCCTGATGCATCACTTCAGAGAGTGACATTTGTGGAATGGAGTCCTATAGTTCTGCCATTCAAAGAGAGATATTTAAATACACAATCTGCAATCTGGCCATCTCCTTCATTTATTTCCTTTCATCTGTCTGTCTCTGTCTCTCTCTCTGTCTCTCTTTTTCTCTTCATTTCGCAGCATCTGGATGTTATACAGTAATGTTTCCCATCTACACACCAAATGGAAAGATGATAAAAGTCGTGGCTCTGGGTGTGCCTTGCACTTGTGGGGAGACCTACATGTGCGTGAGTGTGTGATTGAAGGGAGCACCTACCATCCTGTTAGGTCCATTTCAAACCTAATACCTTTCAAAACTATGAAGATAAGTTGTTTTTTTCACAGCTTTATCAAGGACCTTCGATCTGCAAAAAGGTCTTGTAGAGTTCGGTTAAATGTGTCTACATCTGGACCTGAACCAAAATCGAATTGGCTTGGTCTTATCATCAAACCAATTAATCAACCAAGTTATCATAATCCATCCACAATCCTTTTGAGATACCGTGATAGATATCGTTTTTGGGTCGATCTCTCTCGACTTGTCACTACTTCAAACGTGCGACGGTTCTTGAATGTCATCTTCCCAGATAGGTGGATCAGTAGAAGTGGACCCATTGCTTGGCCACCTCGTTCACCCGACCCGTCCCCATTGGGATGACATTTTTAGTTGGAAAATAGGATTGAATGATGTATTATGAAAGATGGCGGTTTTGTTGAAAACTAAAGATTTGAACTGTATCGAGTTTAAAACTTGATGAATTGTTTCTATGCACCGTTTTTAGTTTATTTTTATTATGTGAATATCAAAAGTTATAAAAGTTCGAAGTTGTACAAGGACTCAAATGGACATAGTATGATTACAATGGGGAGGTGGACGGGGTTAGGGGAGAGGGGGTTTACGACTACTTCCCAAGCATTTTCACGATATTGCTGATAATTTTTAATCCAAACATATATTGGTTCCTTGCTATATTTCGAACCTAATCACACCTTGACCCCCTGCAAGAATGCTACGTTCCAACACTTGGAATCTCCTCGTAGTTCTGAGCACGAAGATGAAGATGCTTGAAGATCAATCATTCTTCAGATCTGCTCCTCAACTGTGGAACTCTTTGCCTTTTAAATTCGCACGTCATCAATTACGGTTGTTAAATCTCTCCTAAAATGCCATCTCTGATTCACTTTGTTTTTTTATTTTTTTTTAACTTTTCTTTCCTCTTTCTTCTTTGTGAAGCGCCACATCAGAAAATTGATCGATTCCCATGTCCTCGTCCTTGTACAATAGTTTCTCCTTTTAATATTGTGTTTGCAAAAGTTTTTCCTTTCCCTTCAAAGCGACTGTGCACTTTTAATCTCTCCTCCTCTACATCTCGTCTGTAATTGTGCACAGGGATGATTGTCCAGGATGTGAGCTCAAATTGTCCAGGACCACAACCTAATGGCCGGATTTCCAGTGGCTAAAAAAGCCACTATAAAAGGAAGGAATATATATATTCTTCACTTTGAGTCATGAAAACATATTTTTTTCCCTCCACATATTCCAAAAACACATTTTTCATGACTCAGTCATCATACAGACTTGACTGTGCATCTTGAGAGCCTGTGGATAAAGTGTGAAGTATATAAATGACTTTTTCTTTGAGACGATGTCTATTCAAAGTATCAATTTCGGAATGAATCAAAATCTTGAGAAAATACCTGCAGGAACTTGAAGAATGGCACGAAGATGTTCTGGACAAATTGCACATTCTCTTCCACAAGTTGTATCCAGAATGTGAAAAATAAAATTCAATGTCATCTTGATGTAAGAATTTAATTTGAAGTTTAAGAATGCAAACACATCATTGCATTGTAATGCACTCCATTTCAAACTACAACGGCACTCGGTAGAGTAGAGCGCGTACCTCTGCCAGGCTGAACTAATCGGCCGGATCTGGATCCGGACCTGAACCAAAATCAAATCAGCTTGTTATCGTCACCAAACCAACTCATCCACAACTTTTTGAGAAATCATACTTTGTATTGTTTACGGCTCCATCTCACAATGGCGAAGAATCACTTTTTAAAATTCTAATATTTGGATCCAGATATGGCTGTGGAGGTGATGAAGTCAATTTGAGTTTTTGTTGAATTCGTTCAACTGTCACTGATGGTTTGAATTTGTGGAGGATTTACTCTCTCTTATAATAGTGAGTACCTGTTAAATAAATAAATAAAAAATCACAATACGTGTGTGACGTCACTGGCAAGGTGTGTGAGCGTTCAAAAAAAGTTAGATGAAGGTAATATAGCAATTTCAAAAAGTCCAAAAACAATGACGTTTTATTATTTATTTATCATCAACATACAAGTTCTTCTTCTGTATGGCAGCTTGGCTGCCAGGAAGCAATCATTTTGTTGGGGCAGAACTATGCCACTGATGCTGTGCCCCAATACTAGTACATCGATACGGTACTCGTTTTGCTGACCTCAGAAGGATGACAGGCTGAGTTAACCCCACTTGGTGTTAATTCAATGGCAAACAGGGCTTGAACTCAGGACCTTAAGATCCCAAGCCAGACACCCCAGTGACTAAGCCAACAGGCTTAATATATAACTCAATAGTCTGGCAGGATATGCTTAGACATATGCACATTCACATTTGAGCTGTCTCGCTGTAGGTTCATTCTCAGCCCAGCTATATACCGTTATCCTGGTGTGTTGCCTGCAGGGTGAGGAAACAGTGTGCGACATCCTTGGAGAAGCATTTAGCTGGTGGACCCATCTGCCAGCACTGGGGGGCGTTCGTGGACGTAAAAGATCCCACGCATCTTTCCTAGAAAAGTAGGGGAGTTATCCCTGACAACACTGAACAAATCA
This sequence comes from Eptatretus burgeri, assembly GCA_024346535.1. NCBI lineage: Eukaryota > Metazoa > Chordata > Myxini > Myxiniformes > Myxinidae > Eptatretus > Eptatretus burgeri. The sequence goes on along the minus strand of BROF01000466.1, from coordinate 314,326 downwards.
CAAATTCCGGCTCCTTCAGTTGAATGTCAGGCCTGGCCAGCTAGTTCGTGAAAGACGAGGCCCAAAAACATTCCCTGGCCAACACCGCAAGAAGTTGGGAATAATTGGTGTTGAAGTAGTGCAGTAGCAATTATCAATACCAGCTGAAGTGCCCATCCACGACGGGCAATAAGAACACTAAAAGACTTCTTCTCAAGTTTGATTTCTTCATGCAAAGTGTGGTTTGTAATGAAAAAAGCAACAAACCCACATATCCACTGCAGTATGATGACAAGTCTGAAGACGATGATGGTTCACGAGGGGTATTTGACGATGTAGATTGTTTCAGAAGTCAAGGATGAGACAATGTGATAATGTTTGACCAAGTTATAAAAATGATCAACATGATGTGGTACGAGTGACGGGTTATTAGCTGCAAAATGTCGAAAACCCGGTTTCGTTCAACTTTAAAAATTTGACCTTTGCATAACCTTTAAAGGTCACAAAACAATGTTGTGGACATTAAAATAAGGAAAGAGGATACGTACTATAGCTTATTGGAGTTAGCTCGTCAAAGAAGGTCGAAAACCCAGTTAGATTCCCACAACTTTGAAAATTTGACCTTTGTGAACTTTAAAGGTCAAAGGTCAAGGATTATGACCTTTGGTGCAAAACTTCCTCTGGAACATTCCAGGAACAATATAACGTCATATAGGCTATATGGCATTTCGCACTCCTCGGATTATCCATACTTTGATGAAATCAGCGTAAAAACAAAGTTGAAGGGGGTGCCACGGGCAAGGGTTCGAGATAGAGCAAAATGGTTTCAAGACTTTAGGTGGGGAATGACCTCAAGATTATGCATAAAAAATATTGTCATCCTAGCTCTCAAAGTTTGGGCAGTCGTATGATTTTTATGTCAAAAATTTCTAAGTTTGTGACCTTGTGACGAAAATGAAAAATGGAGCTCCGTGGGGCTACACAGGTGCCATTGGGCTAACCAAATACTGAAACCCCAGCCAGATTCGACAAACCCCGCAGAGAAGATGGATTTTTATGTCAAAATTCGCATTTTTCTAAGTTCGTAACCTTGTGACGAAAATGAAAATCGAGCTCCGTGGGGCTATGCAGGTGTCATTGGGCTAACCAAATACCGAAACCCGTCAGATTCGACAAACCCCCTAGGAGAAGATGCAAATTGAAATGGGCTACCCCCTAAAAACACAATTCGCAATTTTCTAAGTTTGTGACCTTGTCACCTTGACCTTGGGACGAAAATGGGAAAAAAAAACCGAGCTCCGTGGGGCTATGCAGGTGCAATTGGGCTAACCAAATACTGAAACCCCAGCCAGATTCGACAAACCCCTCAGAGAAGATGGATTTTTATGTCAAAATTCGCATTTTTCTAAGTTCGTAACCTTGTGACGAAAATGAAAATCGAGCTCCGTGGGGCTATGCAGGTGTCATTGGGCTAACCAAATACCGAAACCCGTCAGATTCGACAAACCCCCTAGGAGAAGATGCAAATTCAAATCGGTTACCCCCTAAAAACACGTTTTTGGGGCGTGGCTCCACCCATAATGGGCGCAGCATGCCCATTCTCAGGAAAACACAACTAGATCATGATATAAACCTCCCACCAAAATTTTATCAGGATCGGATCAAAACCCACGGAGCCATGCTCGGGACAGACAGACAGACAGACAACAATAACGAATATAGTGGTCACTTATTTTTTCGTGAAAATATTTTTTCGTGAACCAATTATATGATTAAACTACTGCAGCAGATATTTGCAAGTGAATTTAAATAAATCTCTAAATTTTCACCACTCAAATAGTTTTATGGAATGACAACAAGGTACAAAAGCTGTATTCTCGCAAACTTAAGTTCTCATTCCCATGTTGACAAATTTTGACCTTTGAAAAATACAAACTGCCCTGTTGACAACCTCATAAATTAGAATTGAGAAACATCCATGAAGTGAAATATTACAAAATGTTCTTAATTAAATGCAAATACAATTGCTGAGAGTGGCCACATAAAACAGGTGGGCACCTAAATAGGGTTGCTATATTATACAGGTTAATTACATTAATGTTAAAAATTACAAAACAGAACAAAGATGAAATCAGATCAGATAATAAATAGGTCAGCGTGACTTTGTTCACACAAAGCCTTCACCACACCTCAAGGTGCATCAACAAGGTGCGACACCTCAGGTAAACACACAAACATTTGCCGAATTAACAAGTGAACACACCAGACGAATGTTTGCCCGATTTCAGTGCCAGATTTATGGTGGTGGAGGCCCCGGGGCACACATGGGTGGTGGTGGTCCTTTCTGCCACAAATGAAGTAAAGCAGTTGTTATCAACCTTTTTCCCTGATGGAACCCAAAACTCATATATCTTATTCTGTGGCAGCCCAAATCAATGTTCTATCTGTATCGTTGCCTTTAGGACATTGCAAGCTCCACGAGTTAATTTAATGGATAAAATACAAAAGTTGGAGTGTTTTTTGTGGGTTTTTATTACCATGAATGGATAGGATAGAATCTGGAAAACAAAATATTACCTCAACATCAACTAACTACACCTCCAAGAACAGGATAGAATCTGGAAAAAGAAATATTATAACAACCGCTTCAGGGAAAGAATTTGTTCAAGGCCTGAGGCCCCTACATGCTATGGTTTTCTCAAGACCCATGACTACTATCGGCTGCAATCTTTCGATGTTGTGACATATCGGTAGTTTATAATAACTAGTAGTGGCCGAACGTGCAAAAATAAAAATAAAAAAACTTAAAAAAAATTAAAAAAACTTCCAGACCGCGAGCCAGAAACAACAACCACACAGGCCGTTCCTTCGCTCTCGCGTGCCTGTACATATGGGCGTGGCCTGGAAGTTCGCATATCGCAGTTACGATTATTCGCAATTTAGTTTTAATGGCCAATTATTCAATTAGCGCCAACGTATTTTGCCTTTTCGCAATGCAATCGCAAGGAAAAACACAAAGAGAAGAGAAAAGAGAGAGAAAAAAGAAATACAAAAAAAAAATAAAAAAAAAAAAAAAAAACTTTCAAACAACACACATGCCGTTCCTTCGCTCTCGTAAACGACGACTGGATTGGGGCATTGTGTTTATCTATAAATGCGCAGAAGAGAGAGAAATTATTAGAATACAGTAAGTCATCACTAGCCGGAAGTCTGTACGTTGTAACCCGTAAAATGGGGAATGCGGCTGAGGTTCTCTTCCAAATTGGCCACGCCTACGCAGCAACGTGTCCTGTCATTGGTTGGTAAATAAATGGCCATAACTTGGGAAGCACTTGTCCAATTAATATTAAACCTTGAAAAGGCACATCCTCAGGTCCCCAGCAATATACCTGGCAAGTTTCAATTAGACTGGACCAGTGGTTGTCAAGAAACAGCTCTCTCTGTCTCTGTCTCACATGGGTGTGGTTAAGGGGAGTCATGTGACCCAGCCATGTTCCAATGTGGTGCTGTGCTGTGCCCATGTCCTTATTACTATTGTTCCCACTTCAGAGTCTTCATCCCTATTCCTTGAGTAAATTACAGTGGCGCCGAAGGTGGGATGTGTTCATGCATCGGCATATTGCGTGAATACGCAGTGGGGGATGATTGGGAAGACTACACCGATTGTCTGAAGCAGTACTTCGTGGCAAACAAAATGGACACCGATGAGGATGCTGAAAGGCGGTGAGCTGTATTACTGACCGCATGCGGCGCCCCGGCGTACAGCTTCATCAAAGATCTTCTTGCCCTAGTCAAACCTTCTGGCAAGTCGTATGAAGAGCTCGTCAATCTCATAAGGAAACATTATCACCCTAAACCGGGTAAGATCGTCTCGAGATATACATTTTATACCCACCATAGTCAACAATGTCAGTCAGCATCCGAGTTTGTGGCTGATTTACACCGACTCGCCGAACATTGTGAGTTTACAGATAAACTCGAAAAGATGTTTCATGATTTCTTCATAATAGGCATCAATGACGACTCAATTCTATGGAAACTCCTCCTTACTGAATTCGACCCCAATTTGGATAAAGTCATGGAAATAGCCACTGCGTACATGCAAACTGCCGAGAGCCTGCGTGTGATCTCTAACGAGTCAAAAGCTATTCAGCAGGACCCATCGGTTAACAAGGTAACCTTTGGCTACAAGCGAAAGTGTTTAAGCAAGCCACTGAATTCACCTCCTGACATTTCTGAATCTACCTGGAAGGTTGGGGTAACTTGTTGGCGTTGTGGTGATAATCATTAAGCTTTCCAATGTCGGTGCAGGAATTATACCTGTGACAACTGTGGTAAGCGGGGTCACATGAAGTGTCGTCATTCTCCATCCAAGTCAAAGAACTTGTCTCCTGCTTATCACACTGGGGTGAACCCTGATGCAGTGGACAATAGGTCACAGAGCACAGCCTGCAGCCGAGAGTCAAGTGAGGAACTTTATGAGGTTTTCTCTGTTGGAATAAAGAGCTCTGATGCTCCAATTATAGTTGATGTAACAATCGATAAGATCCCGGTGAGAATGGAAGTTGATTCCAGGGCTTCTGGATCAATTATGAGCGAAAGCAAGTTCACCTCCATCTTCCCTCCGAGAAAGGCTCCCGCACTCTGGCCTGTATCTACTGACTTGAAGATACACCAAGGAGGTGGTTCCTGTAGTTGGCTCAGCTAACGTAACTGCAGGATATGGAAACAGCACTCATGTCCTTCCACGACTGATAATGCATAGAGAAGGACCAACCCTCTTAGACTGAGATTGGTTACAAATTATAATCAGACCTAATTGGAATGACGTAAACAGAGTCTGCAACTCTGATGCTGGATACGATACCATGTTCAACAAGTACCCTGGCCTGTTCAGCGATGGTGTTGGCACCTCTTCAGGGCCCAAAGTGAGGATTCATGTTTCTGCAGATGCTCAGCCATTGTTCCATAAGGCTAGACCCGTGCCCGACATGATGCGATCAATGATCGAATGTGAGCTTGACTACCTGTAGAGTGAGGGCATCATCTCACCAGTTGAGTATCGTTCCAATATCGTATTCTGGGCAGCACCTATCGTTCCAATACTTAAAGCAGATGGAACAGTGCACATTTCTAGAGACTACAAAAAGACGATCAACCGCTATTCAAAGCTGGATGGCTACCCTTTGCCCAAAGCAGAGGATCTGTTCACCACTCTCATGGGTGGCCAGACACTTACGAAGCTCGACTTGACCAATTCCGATGTTCAAATGGAACTGGATGAATATTTCAAGCCTGACACATGCATCAACACTCATCGAGGACTCTACATGTACAACAGATGCCCATTTGGTATACGCTCTGCTGCACCAATTTTCAAACGCAAGATGGAGACATTATTGAAAACTGTACCAAAGACAGTCGTATTTCAGGACGACATACTAGTGACTGGCAAGTCACAACATGAACACCTCGAGAACCTAAACGAAGTCCTCAATCAGCTGTCACAAGCTGGTTTTCACCTAAGGCGTGAGAAGTGTATCTTTATGGCACATGAAGTTGAATACCTGGGTCATCAAATCTTCCGTCAAGGAATTTTGCCCTCTCTGAGCAAAGTTGGAGCAACTGCGAATGAACCAATGCCACAAAACATTTCAGAACTTCGTGCATTCCTGGGTATGTTGACCTTCTTTGGTAATTTCCTGCCTCAACTAAGCGAAACCAGAGCCTCTGCATCTTCTCCTCAGGAAAGGCGTTGTCTGTAAATGGGAAGCTGCCCAAACAAGAGCGTTCAAGGCCGCTAAACCACTGTCCCCCTGGCTGTTACTTGTCCATTACGACCCATTCAAAGAACTTATTCTCAGTTGTGATAGCTCTTCGTGTGGCATCGGGTGTGCATTGTTGCAAACAAATGGAACCGGTAATCTCCAGCCTGTTGCGTATGCATTACGAACCCTATCTGACACTGAACGTCGCTATGCTCGAGTAGAACGAGAGGCGTTAGCGTCTATAGGACACCTTAAAGATGCACCGATATGTCTTTGAAGATATATTACCATTGAGACTGATCACAAACACTCATTAGGGTTCCTGGGAGAAACCAGAGCCATTCTGTTCACATCATCAGGTTGTGTACAATGTTGGGCGTTGACCCTTGCCGGTTATGACTATTCATTGGTTTACCGCCCAGGGAAGGAAATGTACTGTGCTGATGCGCTTAGTTGCTTGCCGCTTCCTGTAACCATCCCAGAACCTCCACAATATGGTGATATAATTTATCTCATGGCCAACGTCATTCACGATGAGGTGCCCGTAACCGCCAAGCAGATTGCTTGTGCTCCCAATACCAATCCAGATTTCTCACAAATTATACGCTGTGTTATGTCAGGTGATTGGGCATCACGACCAGAAGGGGTTAAACCATACCTCCTCCGGAAGGATGGGCTCTCTATGGATGCAGACTGCCTACTTTGGGGTAGCCGAGTCATTATTCCGCCGAAACTCCGTGGGAAAATTATCAGTGAACTCCACAGTGCTCATTCAGGCATAGTCTTCATTAAGGCGATTGCCCGAGCCCATGTTTGATGGCCTGGTTTGGACAGTAACATCGAGTCCAGTGCACACCATTGTTACACTTGTCAAGCCCATGCCAAGACAGTCTCCATTGGCCATGTGGTCATGGCCATCAAAGCCATGGTCCGGACTACACATCGACCATGCTGGTCCATTTCAAGGGAAGCTCTTCCTTATCGTTGTTGATGCCACTCCAAATGGATTGAAGCTCTCGTGGTGCCATCCTCAACCTCTGCTGTAACAATTGAAGCTCTACGTACCATGTTCGCACAACATGGTATTCTGAACTCCATTGTCTCAGATAATGGATCATCATTCACAAGTTCAGAGTTTCAGAACTTTTGTAAAATGAATGGTATTAAGAACTACACATCTGCCCCCTACAAACCTGCCAGTAATGGTCAAGCCGAACGTGCTGTTCAGATCATCAAGAATGTCTAAGCCGCGTCAAGGAAAGATCCATTCAATCTCGTCTAGCTCGAGTGTTGCTCAACAACCGCACCAGACCACATCAAACAACCGGTCGCTCACCTGCCAAGCTTCTGATGGGTCATGATTTAACAACACGGTTATCATTAGTGTACCCCAGACGTAACGGCCCAGATCGAGAATAACAAGTATCAACAGAAAGGTAATCAAGACCAAACGTCTGTATAGCGCAACTTCCAGATCAATGATCCTGTTATGTGTATGTGTTGAACTCCTGATGTAGAACCAAGTGGTTATCTGGCAAGATTATCGATAACATTAATGAAATGATGTTTCTTGTGAAGTTGTGTGATGGGAGATGCTGATACATAAACATGTTGACCAACTCAGGTTACGTCATAGGGAGCCAAGCATTGAACCGACTCAAGTGCCTTTGTCACCCACACCTGTATTAACACCACCTGCGTTGTTTCGTCATGAAAGCTTTTCACCCATCAATGTACCTGAACTCTTTCCCGACCCTGTACCCTTTATTGAGAAGCCCACAGCAGTCGCAAGCAAGGACAACCCTCCACTAGCCCGAAGAAGATCAGCTCGTGTCTGTAAGCCTCGAGCATCTTGATGTGTAAAAAAACAAAAAACTAGAGAATAATAAATAAACAAAATTACCCCCGTGCGGGAGTGACCGTCATCTCTGCGAGAAAATATCTAGCCTCCTGAAGGTAGGGCAGTTTTTGCAAACTTTGAAGTCACGTGACGCGAAAACGAAAGCGAATATCGAAAATCCGGCCCGATCAAAAGTTAGATATTGTCCCATAGATTCATATGCTACAATCAAATTCAAGATCGCTTGAGAAATGGCGGAGATAGAATTTGAAAATCGTCATTTTCGCAACGGACGGACGGATGGATCGAAGGATATCTACACCCATATTATGAGGTCATGCTCGAAGAGATGACCTAAAAAGGGGGGGGGTGAGATGTGACGTTTCAGTAGTTTCTATGAATGCATACATACATGGGTGCACCGCCATGAGATTAAGGGGAGTCACGTGACTCGCCCATGTTCCGACGCAGTGCTGTGCCCATGTCCTTATTAAATTTATTGTTCCCACTTCAGAGTCTACGTCCTTTTTCTTTGAGTACATTCCAGATATATATTTGATTATCCTTGTTCTACACGGAAGGCACAACGATTGTGAATACTGGATAACGCTTCTGCAGATGGCTTGGGCCGACATGTCTTGGCCTAATCCTGGACGAGCCCTTGGGTGGTGGAGGCCCCGGGGCACGTGCCCCGGTTGCCCTTGGGTAAATCTGGCCCAACATGATTTAGCCTGTATGAACTGTTGTATGTATTGCTGGTCAGGAAGTTTAATTTCATGTTCGATTCGACTTTTGACCCCTTTGAATGAGCCACTTAGCGAGTGATTTAAAAGAAACTTGGGAACTGAACACACTCCTGGGGTTTAAATGGGGGGGAGGGGGGTGGATTGGGGTTACCTTCGACCTCCGTGTAAAATTTGAATTGGCTCAATAATGAAGGAATGGCGTGTGATAGGAATTGTTATTCCTCACGACACCATACCGTACACCTATATATTGTTGTGGGGCCGGGTGTTGGCGGCGAGCACGACTACTCGGTGGAGCAGTAGAGTCGGCTCCACCGAACACCCGGAATCTAGATCGTGCTTCTCGGATAACTTCGAAAGGCACGGGTCCCTTACAGGACCGTGAATCCAGAATAATTCGACCGCATGGGACAGGGTCAATTGCCAACTTCAATATACCTAAGTATCCACGTGGCAAAGCTACCGGGGAAACACACCCACGGCAGGCCTCGAGCGGAACGAGCCGTGTACTGTGCTCGAACCGTGCGTAACGCGAGCGGATGGTTACCGAGGCCCGTTGGTCCAAATGTACAACTACAGCAGCAACGGCCTTCCTAATCCCCATTAGCAGCGCGGCAAACCAATGGTAGAAGGGACAAGGACGAGCTGGGACATTCAACAATAGGGGTATTTATTTTACAATAATCGGGGAGGGGAAGCACACAAAGAGCAGGGTTATCACGACTACAAGCCAGGCAAATAATGTACAACAAAAAGCACTTCACAATTCGACCTAGACAAGACAGGCCTGCACACTGACACGCACACCCAAAAAAGATAGACCCGCCGGGTCTTTATTCGGCTCTCCAGCCGAGGAGGATAGTTCGGCTGGGAGTCAGGACGGCAGGCTACCTGGCCGCGAGCGCGCGGCTGATCGTCCACCCCTTCCCGGAGCTCCGATCGCCAAAAGCACGGTCCAGGGCAGCCGAACCCAAAGGAGGCGAGACGAGGTGGTCTCCCTTGGTGAGATGGTCGACCGCTCGCTGTAACGCGCCACCTCCGATGCGCGTGATGCAGTCAGCGTCGACCAGATCGAAGCGTTTCGAGCCACACGGGACGCAATCTCCTCACACTGGTCCTGACCACCACCTCAGCTCTTTTGGAGGGAAGGGCTTCTTCTCCTGGCCACTCGCCTCCTGATTGGTCAGACCCGTCACGCGATTCCCTGGCCGTCTCCCATTGGACAGGCCCACGGTAGGCGGGGCAACTCCCACCCTTCTGGGCGGAGTCCCGATCGGAGGCGTTTGTCGCTTCGCCTTCCTCCTCATCTCCGACCACGTGCGTAATGGCGATGGTGTTGAGTGGGAGACGGGGCGGGTGAGACGCCCGCTCCTTGCCGATTGGCCAAAGAGGGACGCCATGCCGACGTTAGACTCCGCCCACGCACGCGCTCACTCGCGGCGAGCACGCGAAGAATGCCGGGAGCAGAGTGTTGTTGTAAGTGATGTAAAATAACTCCGCAGCGCACGTACAATTAATTCCCATTAGACTAGGGACTGGACCCTAACTAGAAACACGTACTTACCGATATAACTGATCTATAGGACCTGGCTGTTGTGTGCAGTATACTTCCAAATTCCTAACAATATTGTAAAATTGAACAACATCGGCATTTCGTGAGCTCATGTGAATCTCTCCTTCGTAGACCTTATCGAACATCCCTGTACATTTCATCATCATCATTCTTGGCGCTTATGTAACTGGTTGTGATTTCACGAGTCGTGGTTTCATGTTATCCTTATACAAGCAAGCCGATATGCAAATACGAAGTGATTTAATTTCAGATTTCATAGATATCTAAAAAAACACAAGGTTCCACCGCAGACCACAATCAGAAAAAAAAAAAACTAATTCCATTCCATTTGCGGATCATTTCGTTTGGATAACGTGATAAAGGCCTAAGTTGATCTGGGGTGCACTATTTGTTTTTGGGGGGGTTTTTTTAAACACGAAGATTACTTTTCCTTTGTATGATTTACGAGCTTTCATATGACAACTAAATAGTTACTGCTTTTACCATTTCCATTTAGATTGAAGTCACCACACCTACAACCTTTTAATTTGAACTGCCGACCAACAAGACTCCGAACGGACGCTCTCAAAACATGATACCAATGAGTCTGATAACAAGTAGAAAAGTACCAAAAACCACAACTTTTGATCACACGAATTAAATTTCATGTTCAACTACAATGACACTCGGTAGAGCACATAGCTCCACCAGGCTGAACAGTTTACGTTTTGTAGTTTGAGATATCGTGCGATATATTGTTTTTGCCCTATCACTCAATGGTGAAAAATCAATGAAAAAGATTCGAGGATCTAAATTCGCATCCTCACCAAAATCGAACCAATTCTTCCTTGTGATATACCCAACCTGCCCACCAGGTTTCGTGTCTGAATCCGTCCACAACCTTTTGAGATATCCTGTTCACAAACAGACAAACAGACAGCGGTGACAACATAACCTCCATCCACCTTTGGTGGCGGGGGTAATTATAGAATCCGGATCCAGATCTTCACTAAAATCAAATCAATTTGTCCTCGTCACACACCCAAACTGTCCACAAAATTTCGTCCGAATCCGTCCACAATCTTTTGAGATGTCCTGCTCAAAGATAAAGAGAAAAACAAGAGACAGACGCGGGTGAAAACATAACCTCCGGTTGCGGAGGTAAAAATGAGAAAGGGGATAGGAGGAAAGGGTTGTCTCATAACAACTCAAACCAGACTTTGTCAAAAATGCCCCCCCCCCCAAAAAAAAAGAAAAAAATCCCAAGTCTGCATTTAAATATAACAACCTTAAAAGGTTAAGTTCCTTTAATATACAGCGGTAAACATCCTCTTCAAGGCAATTTTTGTTGGGAGGCATCGGTACAGAAATGTATGTTTCTTTACAATGGAAGATCTTTCCCTCATAATTCAACATCTCCACTCATTATCCTTCACCGAGGGAATGCGTTTGGCTCGATGAAGGGCAAATTGAGTGTGCACGGCGTGAGACCGCAGATGACCATGTGTGGTCTGCAGTGTTTTTCCAACTCTTAATACTTCCAGACATCATTGTGGGTGTGGTCCTGTTCAGTGCAATTGCTCCTGTGGAAGGAACATCGCAGATCAGAGTAACCCTGGATTCAGACCACATGTATAAATGACTACTTACAACTACGCTCCCTCGCAAAGCGAAGCCTTGCATTGTGAGCGGTTGAGAGGAAGCGTGAGAGCAGTCCTTGTTAACCCACCACCAGGGTGCTTTCAAGAGCCCTACATTTGGGAGTAGGAGGAAGAAGGGGGGTCGTGGAGGGGTGGGCAGAGACATATTATATTGTAGAAAGACGAGAGCCATCTGCCCATCTAATCGGTGCAATTTTCTTTATTTCGCATTCTCAAAAAAAGAAAAAAAAAAGAAATAAAATAGGAACGATTATTTTTGTGGCCAGGACTGGATGCTTCATCCAGTTTCATCTGAACTGTACAAACGGTGCAAACAAACCACGGACAAACTCGGGGTTAAGCAATGAGAAGGTTAAAAAAATAATAATGCTAATTAAAAACTACATACCTGAAAGGTGGCAGCAATGACATAAACAAATTTACAAAGTTCACTCCAAATCAAAGGAGGGAATCCAAAGTTTATTAACCATACAAATCTGTAAATGTGTAAGAAAGTTCAAAAGAAAAAAAAAAAATAAAACGAAGAAAAAGATTACCATTTTTTTTTATGTTGGAAACCTCTTTATGACGTGTTTTCCTTAAAAATAAGAAACTGTACAGGTGAAGTCCATAGTCGTGGAAGCACTAAAGATGAGCATACACTGACAAACGTGCTGTACAAAACATGTCTCTTGATATTATTTACAACTCTACTTCTTTGTGTTCTACAAGATGGCCTGCATACACTGGCATACTTTACCAAGACCTATCCACCCCTTGAACTGTCATGCAACTCAGCTACACCTTGCTTACCTTTCTCGATTGCCAATGGGTGGTTACGGAGTTCACCTGTTTGGCAAAGGCACAAACGTGTCGTGCTGAAGTCGGAGCATACCCGATTTCACTATGAAACACGATTGTTATGGGATGGCACAGACTGGCCTACTCCGTTCCCACAGGACACCAAAACACAATTTCAAAACAGATTAATTAGAACTTGGACTGTGGTGTATCCGTGCATGTCCACCTTATATCAGCAAGATATTTGGATAACGCAAGTAAAAAACAAGTGGGTATGTACATGGAAGATACATCAAGGTGTGTGTGTGTGTGTGTGTGTGTGTGTGTGTGTGTGTGTGTGTGTGTGTGTGTGTGTGTGTGTGTGTGTGTCCATTGGATGGATGTTAACCGTGCGTCTCTTCTGCTGGCATCAGTACGGCAACACAAACAAATTCCTTTCACTTTCAGTCAAACGTTAGGCCTAACCAGCCAGTTCGTAAAAAGACTTAGGCCAAAAACTTTCCTTGGCCGACCCCGCAAGGTGGGAATAATCGAGGGCATTAAAAAAGTAGTCGCAATAGATACAGTATACACAAATTACTGTGCAAAAGTCCTCGGCCACCTTGAAAATAAACATTTTTATTCTCACGTTGGCGTGCTTCCCGTGTGCACTAAGTGAAAAGAGGAGGTTAAGCAATTCGTTCACTGTCTGTCTACAAGCGTCAGTCAATGATCGAGGAACAACCCGATTTCAAATGAATGTTATATTTTGAACACGACAACATGAATCTGAACACAATCCTGCGGTTTAGCAGTACTTTGTCGCTGGATTTAGCAAATTGTGCAGAATGTCGTCCTGATCGCGCATGAGGACAGAGGAGTAAGGTGTTTTTTTTTAGTCAGCCTGCCTGGCAGTGAAACCAAATTGAAAATAATTCCAAACAGGAAACCTACTGTTTTTAAGGACGTCATAAAGGACACAAACAACAGACATGAAGAACTAATGTGACGTGTTAGATAATGTGGTGTAAAAGACGTCATCCAATGGTTTACGGTGGTAAAAGTAAAAGATGCCATCCAACGGTTTACCACCGCTGGATGGTATATGCCTGGTGTTGGCTTAGCAGTTAGTGTGGTTGACTTGGGATCCAAGGGTCCTGAGTTCAAGCCTCGTTGGGTGCTGAATTAATACCAGGTGGGGTTGACTCAGCCTGTCATCCTTCCAAGGTTGGCAAAAAAGCTAGTGTACTGGTAATAGGGACACCGCATCAGCGGCATAGCTGCGTCCATAACCAATGATGCAACCAGCAGCCATAAGGCTGCACTTGAAAGACAGAGACTGTTGGACGATAAACTTCTGAAAAAAAAAGTTGTATTTTTTATACAGCCTTTAAAATCATGATTATATTTCACTGGAATTATCTACTTCATCACTGGAGAACACAATTCGCCTTCTTGCCATTTCCAAAAACCTCGTTTATACTCGCAGTACTTTGACAAAATATTATGCCATCTCGATGAATCTAATTTTCCGCTCGGCGTTGGGGAATATCGAGATCGAGACAAAAAAACGCGACTGATAGGAATATACATTGTCCTCGGAAATGCAACGCAAGAGTTTAAGCCCTTCACACGTCCTTTTTATCAATACTCCGCAGGGTAAAGGTGTTCTATGAACTCTACAGTTTGATAGATAAAAAGGTGTTATCATGATCAGGCTTTATTAACAAAACAAAAATGATTTTAAAACATTTTTTTTTTTACACTCCCCTGAAAGAAACTGTCTGGGATTATTTAGACAGGAAGAAAAACGAAAAACAACCAAAATCAAAAGGTGGAGTGTGGGAAACATTGCAGAATGCATGGAGCAACCTCCTGACTCCGAGAAATAGCAGGAAAGCATTCCAAAAAGGATATCTCCTGTTTTTTTTTTTTTACATTAAAAAGGCGGTCACACCAAACAACTGGAATTTAATCATTTAATACAAAAAAAATTTTTGTTTATTTATTAAAACACCTTTTATTTATCAAAATATGCCAATGAAAATGTTTACTTTCAAGGTGACCCAAGATATTTGCACAATAATATACATCATTCATGAACATTGATTCTGACAGAGCGCCATAAATCTTGTGTTTCACATCACAAATACAATCAACAATCTGGGAATTCTGAAGTACTTTTCTCATGAACATCAGTCCAACATGTTCAATATTTAGCATTAACAGACACTTTTTCAGGAGAGTTCAATGATGGCGAATAACCCACAGAGCAAAAGGCATTAGAGTTTCTCGGCCTTCGCGCTGTGGACGAGGCCGTACATATAAGAGTAAAAGAAAAGCAAGTTGTCATAGCACCCTGTGGGTGGCCTGCCCAGCACCAGCTGGTCGTACTCCTCGAGAAAGTAATAGAGGGCTTCGATGGTGGCGAGGTATGTGCTCGGTTTGCCCTTTTGCCGTCGCCAGAAATGGGTCTCGTGCTTTCGTAGTTCCACGCATTGTAAACCTGCAGCACAAAGTCACCAAAACGCACAGTTATTTGTTCCATATGACGACGTTCCGAACACAGGTCATCTGTGCAGTCGGACATGAAACTCCATCATGACAATTTAGGTCAGGGTTTTCTCGTCTTCCTTGTCTAAACGAGCAATTAATCGATCCCAGATGTTTGCCAAGACCCGACCACTTGAAACAACGGTGGTTGTAAGCCTTTTGAAGATTGATAATCCAAAAATGGTGATCAAATTTTACCAAACATATTACCAGAAAATCACCACTGATGGCACAGGGTGCTGGAATGCCAACATCTCACATCACTCCAATTCGGCCACACAAAATCCATTTTTGACTTTACGAACAGAAAAAAGGGACCGGTGATCCTTTAAGGATATTTGTTATCAATTTTGCGTAAACACCAAGAGCATCATTTCATCGTGGTCATTACTAACAGTTTTGTTTGTGAGAAACGTGTTTCTCGTTTTATTTTTCCACGCAGGCAAAGTGACTTTCCACCGGATTTGTTGGTAGTTTTTGGAGCACGACAGATCGATGAATTGCATCTCAGTGGTAATAGATGTCACCAATGTGTCAGACATCCAAAACCACAGACGAGTAATCTTAGTAAAATTGTGTTTCTTGTCCTACTGCAGAGATGACCCGGAACCAAAGCAATATTTCGTTAAAATTTTTGTATTAAGTTCATTAAAAAAAATTGCCAACAGATCTGAATGCTGTTTGTCCAACCTGAAAACCAGCCTCCGGAGCACTTAGCTTCTATTTAACCTGATGCAAAGCACATTGAACGAGAACAGCACTCGGTAGAGCACATACATCCACCAGGCTGAACAGTTTACGTTTTGTATTGTGCTGATAGGCCAGATTTACATCTGGACCTTACCCAAAATATATTCGGCTCGTTCTTGTCACCGATCCAACTCATCCACCAAGACTTATCATAATATTTCCAAAACTTTAAGAGATTACGCGGCATATATCGTGTTTGGCCCCATCTTTCATGAAGAACCACATACATTAAAAAAAATTTTTATCGTATGCAGATTCGGCTTCTTCACCAAAATCGATTTCATTTGTCCTTTTCACACACCCAACCTGTCCACCAAATTTCGTCTGAATCCGTCAATAACTTTTTGAGATATCCTGCGCGCAGAAAACCAGAGAAGGGTGAGAACATAACCTCCGCCCACCGTCGGTGGCGGAGGTAATAAACCCTCAATGACGCAGCAATTGATCAACAAGGTCAATGTAGTCCTACTCATGATCCAACGAAGGGCTAACACTTGAAACATCACCATGCTTTCCATGGAAGTGAGCACACTTTTGTCACTTTACAGTTGCTATAACCTATAGTTCATGTTTCTTAGGCAGGGTGTCTCTCGTAAAGTAAAGCATCCTCACAAAGTGTATATTAAGCTAGGAATCATATTTGTGAGTACTGGCTTGAAGATGTTCAAGATCCTCCAGTGCCTTTTGAAAAATAATAGGTGCATAATTATGTGCTGGTGCCCTGATGAAATGTCTGCCTTGTGGTCTGGAGTCCCAGGTCATCGCAGTCTCAGTGCCATAAGGATGCAGCGAATAATGCTGAGAGAGCAGTTTTGAGAGTGCAGGTGCAGGAGCACTCAATTCTGATCGCAACATGGTCGAGTGCCCTCCTCGGGGAGAGGTGTGCAGTCATCAATTGGTGAACGCATAATCACATATTCCAAGAAAGGTGCGACTACACGTAACTTTTGACGTGAAAACTCATGAATCCATCACCAACCAGTGGACCAAGATATTAGGCTATTGCCGAAACGGCCAAAATTACACGGTGCCCTTGTATCAAACATTTCTTGGCATTTTCTAGAATGGTGCTTGCTAAATAACAATGCAAATTAAATCCTGCAGGAGGAATGTTATCTTGCTGTATATCAACAAGCACACCATGGCATGGTATAATGTAGATCTTCAAGACAGCTGTTTTATACCATCTCAGATCAATGACCCAATGGCGATAATACAAGAACTTGGCTGCAAAGAAGATTGCTCAGGCTCAGGTGAACTTCTATGAGAACTCACTGGGTGATCCAAGAACATCTGATCCTTTGAGGTGGCATCATGGTATCCAGATGCTTGCCCACAGGCTGCGGATACCTTCTCCTATCATTGTGCCAACAATTCCTGAAGGTACGAATGAACAAATAGCTAATGCAATCAATCACGAATTTTCTTCGACATCACAAAGCCGTCCACCCCTACTTGTTTACGAACTTCCGTCATATTTACCTGCTGAAAAAACACCACCTCAATTTGAAGTGCGAGAGATGTACCGCGAATTGAGCAAGACCAATGCAAGGACAACCATTAGCCCTGATGACGTTCCAAACAGACTTCTCAAGGATTTTGCATGTGAACTCAGTATTCCCATCACCGATATATTCAATTCATCGTTGAGAGAGGGTAAACTTCGACAAATCTGGAAAGACGCTGATGTGGTTCCTGTACCGAAGGAAAAGCCGGCTGGTCTCAAAAAGTTGAGACCAGTAGCTCTAACTTCCCTGTGCACGAAGGTTTGCAAGGGATACGTTTCCAGATGGATACAGGAAGACATGATACCCAATACTGATGGACATCAGTACGGGAATCTTAAAGAGTCTTCAACCACACACTGTTTTGTAGAAATGCTGCATAAATTCTATAAAGGCTCTTTTAAAACTGATACCATTGGGAATCTCGTTGCTACAGACTTCTCCAAAGCTTTTGACTCCATCGATCATACAATTGTTGTCACAAAACTCATCAAGTTAGGAGTCAGAAGAGAAATTATCAGGAGACAGACGGTGAAATACCAAGGCGAGTCTCTCTCCAACTGGAAATCATTGAGCTGTGGAGTACCAAGAGGGGAAAAAAAAGATTGGTCCTCTGGCATTCCTTGCCATGATCAATGATGCATTGGATTCATCAGAATTGCAGAAATGGAAGTACTGTATGTCGACGATCTGAGTATCATTGTGCCAACAATTCCTATATTTGAGAGGTGAGATCATCTGGAGCCCCCTTTACAATACAAAACGCCATTATCGAACTCAGCGAATGGGCCGATGAGAACCACCTTCACCTGAATACAGCTAAATGCAAAGAGCTGCAAATGTGCTTCACATGCCCTCAACCCCAGAACTAATACCCTCGATGTTGTTGAGGAAACCAAAACACTAGGGAGTATAGATAGCTCCAAGATGACCTAAAATGGGACAAGCAAGTAAAGGAAATGATGACCAAGAGCAAGAAGAGAGTGCAGTTGCTGAGTGGACTGAAAAATTTCAATATCCCACCACACAATCTTGTCAACATCTGCAAGTCATACGTCCGGCCATGACTCGAATATGCTGCACCGGTATGGCATCCTGAACGAACAAAAGGGCAAACTAAAGACCTCGAGAAGGTCCAAAAGAGAGCAATGCGGACTGTCCTCGGTAACCAGTACGACTCATGTCCAGATGCCCTCATAGTGAGTGGGATTGAACCACTTGAGAACAGAAGAATAAACCTACGTTCTAAGTTTGCATCCTCTTGCGTGCGATCTCAGAGGTATCGGAACTGGTTCCTGAAAAACGGTGCCGCTTATGCAACGCGGCTTCGTAGTACTCGCAAGTACAAAATCGACCAGTGGCAAACAGCAAGCTATGAAAACAGCACGGTTCCGTTCCTTGTAAAGTGTCTCAATGAAGAAGGGGGTATAGGATCGATTAGGTGAAATAGGTTTAATGTTCGGTGGCCCAGTGGAATTATTTGTTCAGATACTTTTCACCCAGATGACTCTTTTGTGTACTATTCATCCATGAATTTTAGCTTGCTTTCTTCTTGTATATTGGATTAATTTTGTTTAAATTATCAATCGTAAAACTTACCTCAATTCGGCCTTTGGCCATGATGGAAGTTGAATTGAAATAAACAGAAACAGAAACAGAAACAAAATCATCCCCAATTCAAAACCATGATCTTTTATACCCTCACAAAACCCCACATTCCACACTTACAATTTTTCCTTCCTGTAAGTTTCCTTCCATATCTATGTTCTCCTTTCCTGCCCCCCCCCCATCCCTCCCCACACTCATTGTTTGTCCAAGTCTCCCCTATCTTAGCCTTCTACTCTGTTGTTGGTTGGTCTCTGTCTGTCTCTCTGTCTCTCTGTCTCCTTTTGTCCTGGTACATCCTGATCCGTCCAGTGTGCTAGTTCTTCCACAAGCCTCGACTATGTATACAAAAAACAACCCCAAGCAAAACTGGTGAAACAATTGTTTGATTAAATATATATATTAAAAAAATTTTTATTCAAGGCAAGGTATTCAAAGATCTTCAGATAGTCTTTCGACTTGTTGCTGCTTTTCTTACCTTGTAGTCTTTCGTCCAGAATTATCTTATTTGTTTGGTTCCAGGTGCAGTCGATGAAAACGGCTCTTTCAAATGGAGTGACCACATCTTCGGCGTCCTGCACGACAGCTGACTGCAGGCCTTTTCCAAGTGTGATCACTGCTCCATTCTCCCCACCATTCTCAATTTCTCCAGGCATCGGTTTTGACCCATGTAAGCACTTCAATCTCTTTGCAGCATGTTCTTCCGTTGAGTGTTCGCTGCTCCCTATTGGAGGCAAGCCAAGCCGTGCCCTTCGCTGGTTCTCCATCAGCTTCTCCAGAGTCAATGAACCTGGTCGAGGAAACACCAGTAACACCTGTAAATAAGGTAGAACAGGTGAGAATAAACCCCTCCTCCCCACCACCAAATGCTTGAAAACTTTCAACATATTTGGCCATGTCATGCAGCCATTATATCATGGCACCTTGTCGGGCTTGTAGAAATCTGGTATAGAGGGATACGTGTAGATTGTCACGTCGTCTGGTGCAAGGATCTTAGCGTGCACGGCTGTGCTTTTCCCATCGGTCTCATTAGGATGCTTGATAATGTCTACCTTCAGTGGGAGCTGCCAGAGAAAGAAGGGAAGGTCATGAGTGACCGAAATGGGAAACAAATAGCAGGCAGGTGGACATGGTTCAAGTTCAGAGTTAATAATTATTAAAGCAATCTTTAAATATGATTTTATTTCAACGGCACTTGTCTGCTTTAATATCTTTTACCCATCTTACCAATAACAAAATCAATCAGTTTGCTGTAACCTTATCGTTGATATCACCAATTTTGTCAACTTACAGTTGATATTACCTGGTGGGCTGGGAGTAGTGGTGTGCGCCTGTAATCTGGCTACTCAGAGGCTTGGGTTGGGGGATTACTTGAGGATGGGAGCTCTGCACTGTGCAGAGCAGCCTGTCCAGTACGGTGGCACCCAACCCAGGTTGTCAGGTCAGGCCAGACCAGATCTGTGACTTGTTATAGTTACCATGTAAAACCTATACTAACCTGTTCAGGGTTGAGTGTGTGCAACTAAACCGGCTCCTCCAACCAGGTTCTCCTGCTGATGAGAGTGTATGGATATGGACACCCAGCAGGACTAAAAACAAAACTTGTCAAAGGGCGGAGGAGCTCCTTGTGAGCCAATGGCCATCCGTATCTGGTACCAACTGTGTCTACAACCATCCTCCTGCAGTTGGTTATGCAGTTAGTTTCCTTCTCTCAGAGGTTGGTTGCAGCATTTGTACTATGATCACCACAAAACACTTCACTCTGCAAAACACAATGTCATGTGTGTCAAGGTGGTGCTAAGGTGTCGTCTACTAGATGGCAGTCTCCTTGGGTTAACCTGAGGTGGTCCTTTAGGATGGGTGCCTGGAATGTCCTATCACTAAGAGATGGGGATGGAGCAGGCACCTGCCTGGGGGCTGACCAGACAGAGACCCCTGGAGTCCCAGTGGAAAGTGGATGCAGCAACACGCTGTGAAAGTGCATGCTCCCAACGTATGTATATGTATGTACAGTATGTATATATATATATATATATATATATATATATATATATATATATATATATGTATGTGCAGTATGTATATGTATGTATGTATGTATGTATATGTAAGTACAGTATGTATATGTATGTATGCTATCCTGGCATGTTTCCCTCATTTAAACTAGTGCGTGCCCGTAGGTGCGGGCCCGTAGGTGCGTGCCAGTATGTGCAGCTTCGTTCCTTCGCTCTCGTAAACGACGACTGGATTGGGGCATTTTTTCAATTAGATCGGACCAACCGTATCATAAATGGCCATAACTTGGGAA
>BROF01000466.1:272443-289278 GCA_024346535.1 Eptatretus burgeri | reverse complement strand
GTGTGTGTGTGTGTGTGTGTGTGTGTGTGTGTGTGTGTGTGTGTGTGTGTGTGTGTGGTCGTACGGACTGCACGTTCAAGTCCCACGTGATGGACGTTCGTGCATCGCTCGAGGACTCATTGATCACACGTCGTATTTATTATACTCGTGGAAAGGTCGCTCGATGAGCGCGAAACAAAGGTTCACGTCGGTGTGGGAAGGGGAGGGGACGACGTACGACCCGGTGCGGACAAACCTGCACTCGCGGAACGCGCTGCGGCTCTAGGTCGTGCACGAGCACGTGACACGAGTAGCAGTAGAACATGCGCGAGGCGCGGCAGCGCGGGCAGCGACTCCGACCGGCCGCGCGACGCTCCTCGAGCGCGTCCTGACAGGACAGCTTGAGTCCTGCGAACGGTCCCGCCATTTTACAAGCGGGAGACGAGGAGCACCGTGCTCACGTGGTGGCGCTTGCTCGTGAGGAGCTTTCCGTGAAGGGACCGCGAGGGTGTTTCACCACCGGTGTTAGGGGATCCTTTCCCTGTCCGGACAATGTCCCTCATTCGACTTGTTTTTCGGGTTCCTTCCTCAATGTTTATTTACAATCGTTCAGCCTTTGGGTAAATCACTTCCTGTGTGGGACTTCCGCTGATGTTCTGGTTGTTGCTGTTGTTGTTGTTGTTGTAGTTGTTGGTGGTGGTGGTGTGGCGTTCACACAAGGCAAGATGCTGACTGAAAGCTGACGTCACAGTCAAACCAGCAATTTAATATCAACATGGTACTCTGGTAGTTCATGAATATGAAGAAGCTGTTCCTCAAACGAACATGTTGAAGTGTGATCCCCATGTGAACTTTAGCCGATATTTAATCTGTCATCTAGCTATTATGTACACCTGTAAGGGAATGAGAATTTGGGGTCATGCGGACTGGGGTTGATTATTGATTGGATAACCACGCCCAACAATGTAACCACACCCAAGAATGTAACCACGCCCAATAAAGTAACCACGCCCAATAAAGTAACCACGCCCAACAATGTAACCACGCCCAACAATGTAACCACACCCAAGAATGTAACCACGTCCAATAATGGAACCATGCCCTATAATGCAACCACGCCCAACAATGTAACCACACCCAAGAATGTAACCACGCCCAATAATGGAACCATGCCCTATAATGCAACCACGCCCAAGAATGTAACCACACCCAATCATGTAACCACACCCAATAAAGTAACCACGCCCAATAGTGTAACCACGCACAATCATGTAACCACGCCCAATCATGTAACCACGCCCAATAATCTAACCACGCCCAAGAATGTAACCACGCCCAATAATGTAAACACACCCAATAATGTAACCACACCTTCACAGTACACACCTGATATTTGATTCCTGTTGTGATGTAACCAAGTATGAATGTAAAACGTATATTCATGCTCCACTGATGTTTTTCCTCATGCATATTCATGTTTTGCCTCATACATATTTTGCCCCGTGTGTCATGCCATCTCCGCTGCAGTAACCCTGGTTGGTGGGACGCATGGTTGTATCTGGAAAAGGCACGGTTTTTACCGAATTTGAGGACTTGAAGAGAAAAAAGGGGGGGGGTTGAGGACTTGGGGTTGTTTGGGGGAGGGGGGTTGAAGACTTGGGGTTGGCAGGGGGTTGAGCACTTGGTTACACTCCTGTTACCCCCCCTGGAGAACCTGATAAATTAATGTAATGAACACCCAAGAGATATAAATGTAAACTATGAATACAAAAAACTTTTATTGTCATAAAAAAAACAAAATAGTAACAAGAACAGATATATATATATATATATATATATATATATATATATATATATATATATATATATATATATATGCATTTTAATGTCATGGACATTATCAAAGCTTTTTGACTTGCACTCCTAAGGATAATAATCCTAAGGATAATTGCACTCCTAACAAGCTGATGAAGAAGAAGCATCAAACTCTCATTTACAAAGTTACAATGTACTCGACGTTGATTGGTTTAGCGAAAGAAAGGACGAGATTACCTGATTGGTGGAACCATAGAGCATCATGAATAATGAGTAGGCAGAAATGAACCGTCATGAATAATGATTAGGTGGAGATGAATCACCAAGAACCAGCGGAAACATCATGTTAATTAGCTGAGGGCAAGTTGGGGGGTGGGGTGTGGTGGTTTTCATGATGACTTAACATTGACTGTGGTCGAGTTGTCACACATTCAAGCCATCATAGTCAGAATAGATATAAAGTTTGGATAAATTCTGTCTGTCCACAAAGACTGGGATTGGTTGACCTGATGAATGTGGCTTCCATTGCACGAAGGTGAACGAAACTGCGTCCTCGACTCAGGATTTTAAACCAGCCGATACGATATTGCTCTTATCTGCACATTGAGGATTATTCAGCAAATAGTAACCAATTGCTGAGGCACAGGGAATAGTTGTCGTACTGTGTACATTCTTACAAGTCCCAGTTGGTTGTCTCTGTTCGGTTGACTGACCCCGTCTGATCCCCAAAGGGACGTGTTGTTCAACGTGATTCTTCAAACTCAAAGATGTGCGGCCCACATACCTAGCATCAGACTGGCACTGAAATTCGAAATAATCTTACTTATATGAGAGGTGGGCAGAATATCTTTTTGGACTGACGGAAGTAACGGGCGTGTCGTGAAACTCACTCGTGGTTGAACAGCATAGTAAGAATGGGACACTGTCTGTCTGATCTGGATTTCAAACCCTTGAGACACTTTGCCTTTCCAAGGTAGACGGAGTTATACAGGACATTTACCAGATCTGATTATCGGATTCTTTGGTGGGTTCAGGAATTTGTATACATATATCTATTGATGATCTGTTCAGGATACCCATTATCAAGAAGAATAGTCTTGATGGTCTCAATTTCGGCATGGAGTTTATCTGTGGAGCAGATCTTTCTTGCTCTATTGACCAAGATACAAAACAATCCAATGTTGTATCGAGCGGAACTGTAAGAGTCCCACCTAGGATACTGTCTGGTAAAAGTAGACTTATGGTAGACTGTGGTTTTATAAGCGTCGGCGGATTTCTAAACTAAGATGTCCAAGAATGGAAGTACACCGGAGCGTTCCATCTTGAAGGTGAATTCTAGGGATGGATGGAGAGAGTTCAGATATGCCAAGAAGACTTTACATGCTGACGTTGACTCAAAGACAGCCAAGATGTCATCCACGTACCGATCATAGATGGAAGGGGGTTGAACTCCAGGATGTGGATCTACAAAGGCACGTTCTCACAGTAACCTACAAAGATGTTTGCCAAGACGGGTCCTACAGGGGATCCCATCACTACACCATCGATCTGAGTATACATTGAATCATTGAAACTGAACTCGACAGAATGGGTCACCATATTCATTAATTCAATGAAGACAAACTCAGAGATCGGTGGAGGTGTCAAGTCACTTTGATACAGAAGTTGCACGCAGATTTTGATCACTTCTTTCAGTGGGACATTCGTGAATAGATTGGCTATATCATATGAGTACATTGTGGAATTCTCGTTTAGGTGTGTGACGGACCGTATGTCATCGGAGAAGGTGGAGGAGTCCAAAATTACATGTTCTGAGACACTGTCCAGTGCTGCCTGTAATAGCTCACATAGTCATCTGGCGAGTTCATGTTGTGCATCTCTCTATGTGTGAAGTTGATTTTGCTATCTCTTGGTTTTGGGTCTCATGGTCACTTTAAAATTTAAATTCCACGGGGTTTCCGAAAATCTCATGGGATTGTGAGTTGGACAGGTGACCATGACGGGCCATTTTAAAATCTCTCTTGAGTGTCTATAGGCCATCGTAGCGATGTGAAAGGCAATATTAAATGATCCATGATCCCATTCCTCCGTGGGTGTTGGGAAGTGTTTTAGGCTCCCAGAAAAAAATAGATCAGACAATGCCAGGTACCCTGATAGTCACATCTATACTAATAAATGTGTGCGTGTCTCCTCCATAACTCCAAAACCTTGAAGCCTAGCAGCCTGAAACTTTGCAGGCATACAAAGGCAGCTCCAAGGAAGTGCATGAGTGAAAATTGTATGTTTGGATTAATTAAAACACTCCTTTTAAAGATAATTAACGGCATTCTTTAATTATATCCTCTCTCAGGCGCATCCTCGGTCACCTCACTCTCTGGGGACATAAGGCGTAACCTGGGTTACCTCGCTTGGGTCTGAAGCCACCATGTTTTTTGGCCTGCTCAAGCATACCTTGACTTGGAACAGGCCGCAATGATTTCTTAACAATAAAGTTTATTTTCTTCACTTTCCTCACCCATATCATTGAATGCTTGTTCATCATAGCTACAAGTCGCTGGTTATATTACAATGCTTATTAATGCCCAGAGATGCCAGTGTTTGTGGCTTTATTTCATTTCCGCACATGCCATAACCTGGAGAATCTCTTAAACTAAACCGAATGACAAAATTTCAGCTCCAGAATCGAACTTAGCAGCAGTATCTATGCTAAAAAAAAGTGCTCATTTGTCCAATTTGGGCATTGTTTGGACGTTTTCGGGTGCATAGTTTTATCAGTGGCAATTGCTAATGGCTTGCTAAGCCAGGTGTTCTATTGGAGTGCTTGCTTGAGTGCTTATGCTGCTTGGCAAGCGCCCTATAGTCAATAGTGGAACAGTAAGTGTTCCGATCCAGATGTAGTTGGCAGGTACGTACACAGCACACGTGGACGTGGTACATATGGTTAGATTTGGATCTGTATGGACTCTCCGCAGGTGTGTGGACATACCATGCCTGTTACCTGCGCCATAGTTGCAAAGTTTCATGCCCCATCTTGTGGAGATTTTATCAGGTTTTCCTTTGTCCTCGTGACTGTTTCTAAAGCACTTGGTTATCGGGTGTGCTTCACAAAGGTTATGTGGTTTCTCTTTGTGAGTTTCAAAGGAAAATATATTTGATAACACCCAATTTCCAAGCTGTTTGCCGTATTAACATGTTTTCTCAATTCCCGAACCAATTTTTTTCCACCAGTCACACGCAGATGCTTATAAAGATTAATGTTTGTGAACGTCTCATTGAAACGTCGATATAAATGCAATATTATTTTACAGTGAAAGCTACTCAAGGTTTTTGAGTTGTACCATACTGTAGGGTAATCATACTGACCCCCGACCTGCCGATGCCCAAAAAATTGCCGATATCGGCCAGCACTCGTATTTGTGTGTGTGTGTGTTGTTCATAAAGCAAAACATTTTCTCTCTGATAACTCCTCCCCTCCCCCCTCTCTCTCTATCTCCCTCCCTCTCTCTCTGTCTCTATCTGTCTTCGTACGTGTCCGGGTGGTGATTGTGTGTGGACGGTGATTTATCTCCAGGTGGTATTTATGTCCGGGCGGTGTTTATGTCCAGGCAGTGTTTGTCTCCGGATGGAGTTTGTGTCCAGGTGTTGTTTTATCTCCGGACAGTGTTTGTCTCTTGACCTGTCCAGGCCATGTCTATTTGTCTCCGGACGTGTCCGGGTAGTGTTTATGACTGGATGGGAGTTTGTCTCCGGATGTGTCTGGCTGATGTTTATGTCCAGACATGTCCGGCAGGTTTTGTCTCCAGATGAGTCCGGGCATTATTTATCTCCATATGTGTCTGGGAGGTGTTTATGTCCAGATGGGAGTTTGTCTCCAGGTGGTGTTTGTCGCTGGATGGCTCGACTCCAGATGCGTCCGGTGGGTTTTGTCTCTGGACATGTCCGGGCGGTGTTTGTCTTCGGAGGTGTCCGGGCAGTGTTTGTTTCCGGAGGTGTCCAGGCAGTGTTTGTCTCCAGACATGTCCGGGCGGTGTTTGTTTCCAGGCATAATTATTACAAAAAAAATTCATCATTATTCAAAAACCAAGAAAATACACCTTCCTTACTCTAATTCACGGACTGGTGTTTGTTTGTCGCGCTACTCTTCCTGCAGTTCTGCACTGATTACATCCAGACTTGTGACATAGGATCAGCGTAACCCAAAATAATATTCAGTATAGGGGTGTTTTTATCTTTGCCGGTGGTCTTGGGGGGTGGGAGGGAGAGGGATGCAAAATCCCTATGCAAATGTATATCATGTAGCGCCACCTCCAGGTGGGGGTGGGAGCGGGAGGGATGCAAAATCTCTATGCAAATGTATATCATGTAGCGCCACCTCCAGGTGGGGGAGGGTATTACAAGTCTCTACAATTTACAGTGCAGTATTCCTGTCCCCACATTTTCCAATGCAGTGAGATATTTTGAATTATAAGTAGTTGGTATGTTTTTGTTTCTTGCACATAACCTGGGCTATAATTATTATTATTATTATTTGCATATACAGAGCTGTCAGCTGCCTATATACCGCCCAAATAAAGGAATGCATCAGAAGAACCTGTTGCATGCTTGGAACAAGATTGCCCCTATGGCGAGTAGTACTCTGCTAGTAACGAATAATATTGCAATGAAGTACAATTCGGGTTAAATAATATGTCTATATTGGAATTAAATAATAAAAGAAGTTGGGGTTGGGAAGGGGGATGGATGGGAGATAATGAATTATCCCTTAACAACACAACGATATCAAAAATAAATTAACAAAATATAACGTTGAATAAAGAAAGGGATAAAATAGTTCAAGAGGAATAGTAAAAGAGCAAAAAAGAGATTAATAAAGAATAAGGATTCGACTATAAAATAACTATTAAAAACGTACCAATACTCATGCTAACATAGAGTAACTTTGAGCACCATGTGATCACATCGAATCCACCATTCTTTCTTGCCAGCAGTCCCAACAGTCCCGGATGAGTAGCATGTTTTTCCTCTTGTTATTTATGGTATGTTCACTGATGTTTCTGTGATGTCTGATTCCAACGACATACGGCCACTTCTGATGGCATAGTGATACTCCAAAAGTATATGTTTAGTGAACATTGATTGGACTAAAAATAACATCTCCATGTGGTGATCTAGTCATGGCGACAGAGCTGGTAGCATTATATAATTTGTAAAAAAACAAAAAAACCCAGCTGGATCATTAATGACATTCATGGGTGAGATGATCTGCTTGCATTGCCTGATCTGCTTTACACCTCATGCAGTTATTTACACATGGCTGTTTGACCATGTCCTCAGGGCAACTTGAAATAGGCATTAAATTTATTTCCCCACAAAAAGGTAGCACTGACTGAAATTCCACTAACCAGATATTTTAAAAGTTTTAATTATGATAATCTTAACAGTAATTAAGTCACAAAACAAGTCGGTTAGTCTTACAGACCAATTTGCAGAAGAGGTTCGTCCGTTGGTAAGTTTGCGAACAATTTTTTTTTTTTTGGCTCCATCGGTTTACTTCCAATGAATCAAAAACGGGATCGTTTTCCAACGGGTACAGTATGTGCATAAACCAGACACTGCTTGTCTAGATCTCTCATTATTTCAAAGATAAAATATTATTTGTCTGATATTGAGCGATTAAGCGGAGCACACTGCATATCAAGATGTCCTATCATGTGTCTCAAACATGTATGTAACTTACTTATACATCAGCGAGCAGTTTGTTAGATTCATCACTAACTTATTGAATGTCCTACCCCTGCAGTTCTCAGAAAGATTACAGAAGCACAGGCTGACTATTGTTTGGGCGTCTGCTTAAGGTCATCTTGTGCAGCACTTATGTCCCATTGAAAAGTAAAACAATTTTCCAGCTAATGCTATAAATCCGGACTGCAAACACAAAGCAGCAAAGCCTGATTGTGGAGCAACAATTATGTGGTGAGGTCAACGACCACACAGGAAAAAAGCCACAATGCTATTCATATAATGTTTTTATCTCCCAACCTCAATAAGGTTGTATTCGGTACTTGTACGTGTAAATTGTATAGAATAGAAGTATTGAACATAACTTCTCCCACTGGATGAAAGACCCGAATGATAAATTAGTTACCTTTGTATAAATGGATTAAATTCGGTGAGCCAATTTCAATGATAAAGAAAACGTACATCATGTTTGCTCTGTAAAAGTGTCGTTTTTGTACAAACAAAGAATCCACCACTATTCCTGAAAACTAGCCTTAAATGTTACTTGGCTTAACAACGATGAAATGCCAGTTTAATACTTTAAAATTTCGTTTTTTGTTTTTTACTTTCACCTAACACTGGCAGTAGTGCTTATGGAAGACAAGGACATTCGTACACAAAAGACAAATAATCGTGGTATATGGGGTTTGATCCTGGTTTCCCCAAATCATACGCCAGTTCAGATGGGAATGCGAATGGGTTCACACAAAAATATGGTGGCCTTCAGTTAATACAAAATGCAACACATTTACCAAGTATTCAGACATTCCTCAAGGGAGGGGTTGGGTGAAGGGGAGAGTAGAGGAACAGAGGGACCATTAGTCAAGGAGTCGGTGGCTGGACAAAATTGATGGGATAGGTGGGGCGGGGAGGGGGGTCTTATGGTGCGTAATGGAAGCTGAATTTGGCGGAGACAGACGACTGCAAAAATAAGTTTAACAAAAAGGCTGTGAGATCTGCCAAAGTCTTGACCATAAACTTAATTTTGTTAATTATGTATATAGCCACCATTTTTTCAATCTCACCACCATTTTTTATGAGCAGGAAAAGACTCTGCAAGAGCTTCCACTTGTCACGTGTTTCATTAACTCCTCACACGGCAGAGTCGAGGGTCACTGATGGTGCGCCCATTGGCCATTCTCTAGGGGGGGGATTACCCCCACCCTCTTGGAGTCACTGCCCATAGAAGGACCTTGAAACCTACCTCACTTGTGGAGGCCAAGTAGAACCTGTCCGATTCATTTTAAATCAAAGAAAACCCACGACAGATTACAGCTCATCCCACCAAAGGACTGTGCCCAGCTGACCATTTAGCGTACCAACAACTCCCCTCTTTATCTCAATCCACAAGTAAAAGTTTGTTTCTCCAACCTTAGGGTTGAGTAGCTTTTCTACATATTCTCTCTCTATCCATCCATCCATTGGGACTATACTCTGTGCAGAGCATTGATGCTACCTAAGCAGTCTCCTTGGCTATTTGACACAATCCTGGATGGGTCATCACAGCAACACAGGATACCAGCATACTGGCACTCATTTTTATGACCTCAGAAAGATGACATGCAGAGTCAACCCCACCTGGTATTAATTCAACATCCAAGTGTGATTTGAACCCAGGATCCTAGGATTCCAAGCCCACCACCCTAAACATTAAGCCAACACCAGGCATTCTCTCTCTATATACATCACTTATACTATATCCCCATAAATGCAAAATCAATTATTTACAAAAAAGGTGGGGAATAGCTCTGAGAAGGACATCTTCGTTATTCCAAAAAGTTCAAAGTTCACCTCCCTCCCGGTATCTCCCCCAGTTTAATGTCCTTCAGCTCATGTGGCTGGTGCAAGTGTTGATATGGTTCATGAAGGCCGGCTGACAGGCTGCTGGGTAAGCAGGCAGGTGAGCAGACTGGCAGGTGTTGCTCTGTCATAGGTGGTCATACAGGCATGCACTGGTGACAGCAGGCAGGATGGCCGGCTTCACCATAACCTATACTAATCCTAACCTGCCCCACTAACTATTCCTAACTATCTTTCCCCTTAGTCACTCTAAACTATTTACAACGCTATCTCTTCCCTTCTTGGGAGGAGGCACAGGCACGTGCAGGGACTTAAAAGTCGGAGTGGCGTAGCCCTACCCGGTTCACTGGCGGAGTGGCTCGATGGAGGCATGCCTTCCCATACACTAACAATTTGAGGCTCAAGGGGCCCTCACAAAGTCCAATTTCCCTCCTCCTTTGCTTTCCAGTGGCCATTGGCTGCAGAAGTTGAATGGTGTGAAGGGGAAGCATCTCTACTCCAACCTAGCATTTTCATAAACAATAGTTTAATTTTATTTTGAAACCACTGTCTATTGTGGTTCTAATAAAATCAATGTACCGACTGCTTTGCAAGCCTGTGCCATCCTTGAAGTAGGGCCTTGCCCTAAAGTTTTCAATTTTGTGCTTCAGTAAAATTTCCCAGCTGGGCAGTGTGGCTCCAATTTGGCTTACCATCCAAACCTTTACTCTGTGGCACCCAAGCTCTGGGAATCCTCCTTAAGTGTCCTCACATGCTCCCGAACGAAATGTGGTGCCCTAACTGGCTACCACCATTGGTCTGATGTTTCCAGCACCCACCATGCTCTCTTGGCACTCACCTCAGGTTCTCTCTGGGCACCCGGGCTCTCTTCCTAAATCACCCTCCTAGCATTTGTCAGTGGCTTTCAGCCACCCAGGAGGTCCCAGGCCTAGTGAGTCTTCCTCACTACTCTTACTACTGTGTGACACTCCCAGACATTTAACACACATTTGCACTCATTTTATTTAGTTACTTTTCTTTCTGTCAGCATCATCACTGTCACAGTTTCCATGCTCCAAACAGCATGAATCCCCACTATCTACTTATCTTTAAGATAGGGATTCATCTAAGTAGGAGGTAGGAGTGCGATTCTTCGCACACATTCTTGCTTCTCCACCCATAACATACTCCCTTCACACTATTACACCCTTCAATAGACTTGGGTCCACGCACATCAAATTACATCCACTCATCTCATCATCCATTCCTCCATTCATCCCTAATCGTGTTGGGATGAGACAAGGAAGGAGGAAGGAAGGATGGCACTATCCTACAGTTCAAGCCAAATTACAATCCAAACGTACCATACCAAATTTGATCTTTTGTAATGATTCTAATTTCTCTTCTTTTACAATTTAAATGTCAATTTGTAATGTCTCTACATCCTCGCTATCTCTATGGTCTGTCAGCCTGCCGACTCTACTTCTCAGTCTCTAAGCCCTACTTTAACCACTGACACCCTACAGCCTTGGCCATCACATCCACCATTGATGTGGGCCCCGAAGGGAACCCTCTGTAATGGTCTCAGTGCCCTCACATTTGTTCCAATACTCATGGGTAGCATCACAAGAATTCACCTTTTGTTGGCCCCTTCCCTTTCTGTAGGGTTCGTGGGGGTTCGTCTTTCACCGCAATTTACCTGGCTCCCCTCCTTTTCTCCAAAAATTACAAGAGGCCTTGCCAGCACACACCCTGTGTCATTTTTATTTTTTATTGCCCTCCAGGTCTTCCAAAATACCCAGAGGGAGCACGGCCTCTTACTCCAAGCTACTGTCTGGGGAACTGCACGCATGTGTGCTCCATCATCTGGCACCCCCGACTTGTCTCGGCTCCACTTGAGCCGGACTCATTAACTTCAACTTGGTGGAGAGTCGCTCTGGTTCTATACGGGACTCGAAAAATGACATCCACCCCAGAATGCTGAGCGGGCATGCGCAGAAACCCCAATAAATAGCCGTGTTCAGGATAACATCAAGTATATCATGTTTGCGATCTAAGGATTGTTATCTAAAATGGCTCACAGAGCTGATAGAAGCCAAAATACTTGGAAACATACCTGTGAGAAAAGGGTGTGCCTCTGCACAATGAAAGAGTTGGAGAACTTTCTGAACTCAACCAAAAATCTGAGAGCTTGCAGCTCCCCAGATTGCAAACGGTGAGAACATGGACCGATGCAAGGCCTGTAGACGGGCTATAAATGGCGCATTGTACTCAACCTCCCTGATCATCCCTGTCAGTGAGGGAAAGTCATATATGGGGCTTGTTAATGCACAGGATAAGTTTTCAATGATAATATTGTTGCGGAATCGGAGTTCAGGGTTTACCTTGAGGGGAAGCACTCAGATACCTCGCGAACACCCAGCCCTGTAGGCCTTCATCCCATGGATAATTCCGTGGTCCTGCGAGTTGCTAAGCAACCACAAACATCGATTAGCACAGTCAAGTTTGGCAGGGTCCACTGTCGTATTGCATTTGCCTGTCCATTGTGTTAGCTTGACTAATTGAGGTTCGCACCCTCAGTACATACCCGTCTATCTATTGAAGTACAGCTGAGCAAGAACTGTGGGTACGCACTGGCTAGACTGGAGCCAATCACATGGGTTAAAACTTCCCGTCTAACAATAATGCAGACTACACTAGACCAATGAAGGAAAACATGCCATAAGCAGATTTAGAGGAACAATCAATGGGGGGGTTTTTACAAAGTGGAGAGCAAGGAAAAGCATGCGGCACAATCAAGACAGGGATTTATTTACAGGAGTATCTGTATAGCAGAGACATACAGTATTCATGTGGTGTGGCAAAAGATATGCATGTGATAGGAAAGGGACAAAGAGCAGAGTTACCCCAATCTACCTAGCTCATCCAACATGCTTATGTTAACATAACAGGCAACACCGATTCATTTCGTGGAAGGGGAGATTAGCAAGAGAGATACGAGAAGTTGAGGCATTGGTGACCTCCTTGCTTACCCAGCATGAACATGCAGTGCGGGGAAGTGCGGGGAAGGTCCAAAGTGGTCCACAGTGCGGGGAAGGTGACGGTGAGGGAAATGAGGAGTAAAGGGGTATCATGCATGTTGAAGAGGTGTGAGTGGGGTGCAGTGTCAGTGCTTGGAATAAGAATGGACATTGTGCGAGTCAGTGGTCACTCTGAAAAGAACGGTTGCTCAGACTTTGCCCTCGCTGATTGCTCATGTGCATCCACAGTAGATGAGTCCAAAAAGAGAGATAATGTGTGACAGATAGCACAACCGAATGTGTGGCATTGCTGGTCTGGCCCCTTTCTCAATACTGTGCCCAGACTGGATGGCGCTCAGACCATTCACTTCCCAGCGTTCCTCTTCATTCTGTACTACCACACCAGCTAAGTAGCAGACCTCAGACCAGCGAACAGCAAAAAGCCACCAGCGACCAGCCAACCAGTGTATGGAATGCTCCACTATTTAAGCAGCTCAGGAGGGATGGCGTTTATGGTTGTGGTTAAAGTTGATTTCCCGCCTCTTGTAGGCATGGTTGCTGGGAGCAAAGGTCATGTGGCACCTCCTTTGCTTCGAGCACGGCGTGCACATTGGCCTGGACATGTTCCAGTGTGATGTCATCTTCTCCGTGAGCTTGCTGGTCTGGAAACATTCTCAGTGATCCTTGGGACATGTCACAAGGATGAGCTCCTGACTTAACATGAGGCTGACGGGTAGCAGTCCCCGTTTACCGCCCGAACTCCACTCTCTACCATGACATGGCTCATCCTTCAGATAAGCAGACAGCAGCCTCTTCTCTCTCTCTCTTCAGTTGTTGCTAAAAATCACAAGCTGGTGAAACACTATATCTCTCTGCATCTCTATCTCTATCTCTATCTCTCTCACACACATTTACTTTCTTTACAATACTCCTGAAGAAGTTCAGTCAGTCACTCAAACTCTTTGGTGTCACTTCCAGGCATGATCTTTCTTGGTCAAACCACATTGCAAAGTTGGCATCCAAAGTCAAAGTCAGTCACTGCCGACTGGGCATTCTCCATCATGCAAAGCACATCTGATCCTCTTATCCATGTACAAGGCCTTCATCAGCAGCTTAAAGGAGCTCTCCCCGCTGGGCTGGCACTCCTGCCTCACACACCTTATATGCATACCTTGAGGTATGCACCACAATCACCACTTTAAGATTTAATTTTAGCACACTTGGAGTCTCTGAAGAACAATTTCGATGACTATTTTGATGTCAATGCATTGCCAACAGAGCTTTGGGTCAGGAACCCTTTCACCATCCCTCTGCTTGACAATTATGATGGTGATATGGCAAAAGACAAGCTGAATGATATGAGAAACAACCAAAAACTCTAAGTCCATTCAATGCAATCAAGTTATCTGGATTTTGGAGTGGTTTAATGGAGGGTTACTCAGTTCTGACAAAGAAAGCTTTCCATGTTTTAGTCTCATTTGTGATAACCTATTTATGTGCCTAGTGTTGGCTTAATGGTTAGGGCTGCGGGCATTGGGTCCCAGGGTCCTGAGTTCAAATCCCGCTCAGCTGTTGAATTAATACCAGGTGGGGTTAACTCAGCCTGTCATCCTTCCAAGGTCGGCAAAATGAGTGTCAGCATGCTGGTATCCTGTGTCGGAGTGTCCAGGATTGTGCCCAATAGCCAAGGAGACTTTAAACAGCACCAACGCTCTGCAAAGAGTATGGTCCCAATCTCCTCCTCCTCCTATTTATGTGAATTAGGATTCTCGACTCCAGTAACAATGAAAACCAAGTGTCGGAATTGCCTGGACGTCAAAGATGAGACTGTTCCACAAATTCAGGATCTTTCAGCCAAAATACAAGAGCAGTCCTCCCACTGAATTGGCAATTTTAGCATTGTGATACCGTCCTGTTGTTTGTTCATTATCTCGAGAAGGAAACGATTGGGAATTTGAAGAGAAAAATCTTGATTAACCTGTGCAACCAATAAATCCTGTGATTTTGTCCACATTTTTTTTTTTTTGTAATATGCATTGTGCTTCCATGATCATGTATCGATTTTTAAAGTAAAACAGTTAATGCCATTTCTCCATTTTTAAGCAACCTATTGTAAAATTGTTATTGAATATATTTACCTGCCTTTTAAAAGTTTTTTTTAAGTACCATAACATGAAGGCTGTAACTACGACGATGAAAGCAAAGCTAAACTATTAAAGTTTCCAACTCTGTGTTGAATTTCGTAAGGTCGATGGAAATGGGGGTACACAGCCGCACAGGCTACTGCAAAGGGGGTACACATCCCCAAAAAAGGTTGGGAACCACTGGATAGGCTATACAGCTGAAACCGAGTGTGCATACCTTGAGGTCTGACAGTCCGACACCACAATGACCCCTTTAAGATGTAATTTCAGGGACAGGCTTGCGACATCGTCAATGGAATCCAGAGAGAAATTAATGAAAACAATTTTTTTTCTCTCTCAAAATAAATCCCATGCTTTAGTATTCGAATAATAGCCAGAATGCTGTGTTTTGTTTTAACCTATTGATGCAATGGTGATGCACTGAAAATGTGATTTTGGTGATGGCTCAAACAAACTTGAGAATTACTACTTTAACGAAGGTTTTGACAATTTAATTATTTAAAAGAAAACCCACCATTGCTTTCTGCAAAGCTTAAATATTAATGGAGGTCGACTGATGAGCAGACAGATCGATGATGCACTCTATGTTCTTAGTTGTCTGGATCATTGTACCACATTTATCAAAAAAATTAATCAATGCACAATGTTTGTGTTTTTTATTCACTTCCAGTTTGCGAGCAGTAGTTGGTCTAGGCAGCATTTCATGGTCTTACTGCGACTGCCTTGAGAAGATGGTTGTGGGCCTTCATTTCAAAGCACTGCAGTTTCTCTGGTGAATGTTTATGATGCTGTTCAGCATGATATCAGTCTTGTGATTCTTGATGGGAAAGGTTGTAGGGCTGAGAGTTGTTGCAGCAGGGAACAACTGAAACATATTGTTTCAAATGCTCCCATTGATGTGATGCAAGTGGTGAATATTCACTCTCGTGACTCAAACCTTACAGGTGGTGGAATTTTTGAGGTCAACATACAAGAGGCGGAACTTTTGAAAATTGTCAATTTTTATCCCCGATTGAGTTGAAATAATTGGAACAGGATTTTCACATCGGCTCACTGAATTCAACCACCAATTATTTTTGAGGTCAACACAGCCCAAAAGGTCAACATAGACCAAAGGTCAACAACTTGGGTGAAATCTCTAAAATCATCAATTTGCATCCACTTGACTTGAAATTTGAACAGGATTTGCATATCAAGTCACTGTATTCAACCACCAATTATTTTTTTTAGGTCAAAATGGCAACATACGGTAAGTCTGATTTCTAAAATATATAGATAGGACCAAAAACTATATATTATATATATATATATATATATATATATATATATATATATATATATATATATATATATATATATAGTTGCGGATCTGGGGTGGCGGGAATCTGACCCGGTCCCTGGTGCCACCTTCGCCACCACTGTCTCCGGGAGTCTGTAATGCCGGCGGCTCGGCACAGGCCTCGGGTCACGCATCTTTAATCGCGATACCAACGTAATCCTGTACCTTACCAGTTGGGGAGATAGAACCCCGAGTTACAGACTGGCTTTGTCAGTGACCGAGTGGAGTATACCAGTCTGTAACCATTTTGGTCTTGTATGCCAATCGAACGGATCGTTCCTCGACGCGACACCCATTAATCCATAGCGGCAACTTCATCAGAATTAACCAGATTTATTGGGGACATCAGGAATCACAACACAAGAAATAACACGACAATAGTTTTATTAACAATCCTCAACCCGTATTAACTAGGGAACCACGGCTAAAAGGTTTTGAGGGGATTACTACGAAATATGCCTTATACAACACGTGCAAACAAACATGCATGCAGGACAAGACAGAGTACTTGGTGATGGTCATGGACGAGAGGACCGTGTCCCAAAAGCACGAAGGTCGCTCGTAAAAACCAGCGGGTTTCCACGGGTTCGAACTCCTGCTCGAACGTGCGGCGCAGCAAGAAATGGCGGCGCAACAAGAAATGGCGGCGCAGCAAGAAATGGCGGCGCAGCACTCCAGCTCCCGCCCAAGTCACCACGTGCGCGGTTCTCCTCAGCGCGCTCCGGCTCCGCACCACATCGACAATGCGAGACCGCCGATCTCTCTCCAGGGTTCAGCACATGAGTCCCGGCCTGGCCTGTTCTCCATACAAGGTCCCAGTCGAGGTCCGAGTTCCATCGGCGGATCACAACGTGTCGAGCCGTGAGGTGAGCAAGGACCGTCAGACGCCCCGGCGTATCCTCTCCGGCCTTCCTGCCTCAAAGCCTGACTCCTGCTTCGTCCCCTCAGTTCCTCTCTCGGTCGAATCACCGACGTGCAGGT
>BROF01000466.1:241224-271906 GCA_024346535.1 Eptatretus burgeri | reverse complement strand
TCGCTGTGTGCAGGAGATGATCCCGCATTTCCATGCAGCAGGTCATCTACCGTATGCCAAGTCTGGCAGACTGTACTTGCAGCAGATGAACTCCATTGCACAAGTCATGCCACCTGAGGAGTCCACGTTGTTCTCTGCAAAGGGGTATTTCACCATCCGCCGAGCCAATGAGTTCTGGTCTGGCAACTTCTCCGACCAGACAATCGAGCAGTTCCTGATGAGGTTGCTGAAAACCAGTGGAGGGATGACGCATGGTCGAGGGATAACAGACAGCACCTTAACCAAATGGGTGCATGCACTGCCTCACTGTGTTCCTTTGTGCGATGCTTTGGAGAAGTTCACTGGTGTGCACACTGCTACCTCTGAACAACACAAAGATCTTCGTTCATCCACTCAGGCTACAGACAAGAAAGTCTACGATGTCTTCCTCCAGTGGCTGCAGGCACATCCACCATTTGCAGGTTACCAGCCTGATCACCTAGTGTCTATTTCCACTGGTGTTTTAGCTGACACATCTGTCAACTGTGACAATGCCATGCAGATTGGTCAAGCTGCAGCATCTAAAATAACAGGGAAGCAGTTCACAGAGATCACCCTGCATCGCAGTGACAAAGTCAAGACTATGGGAGATAAGAACAGCATCAACGTCAGGGGGCAAAACACAGAGGTGAATCCCACTCTCTTCTTCAACAGGATCACTTGTGTCCTCAAGACAAGTTCTGACATGAAGCAGTTCATGTCATATGAGCTGGCTCCTCAACCTCCATCCCTGTTTCATGATGGTGCCATGCAGAAACCAACCAAGAGTGCCCTAGGTACACTCCTCAAGTCATTTGCCCCTGTACAACCCAACATTCCAAACAACTGCCAGTTTGTCATAGATGGAGGCCATCTGTTGCAGTCAGTAGTCTGGCCACAGCCATCAACCTATGGAGGTGTGTGCCAGTGCTACATTGCCTACATCCTGAAGCACTATGGGGTTGGCACTACTACTGTGTT
Organism: Eptatretus burgeri; assembly: GCA_024346535.1. Classification (NCBI taxonomy): domain Eukaryota; kingdom Metazoa; phylum Chordata; class Myxini; order Myxiniformes; family Myxinidae; genus Eptatretus; species Eptatretus burgeri. The sequence goes on along the minus strand of BROF01000466.1, from coordinate 270,907 downwards.
CGATGGCTACAGAACCGTCTCCACCAAGGCAGCAGAGCATCTACGCAGGGCAAAGAAGTCAACATCCAGTGACATCCTATTTGACCAGAACATGCAAATCACTACTACTCATGCAGCATTTCTGGCAAATAACCACAACAAGGAGCGTCTCATAGAGATGCTCAGTGGCTTTCTGAATCGAGCAGGCGCAAGCTGATGCAGATGCCTTGATTGTGTCAACTGCTCTGTCTTTGGCAAGGCCTGGCAAACCTGTAGTTGTTGTCGGAACTGACACTGACCTGCTGGTAATGCTGGTGACTCAAGCAACCACAAACATGGACCTATACATGTTATGCTGCAAGAACCCCACAACACACTACAGAGTTCACGACATTCAAGCAAGCATTGGTAACACAAGTAAATATCTGATGGTGCTGCATGCCATAACTGGATGCGACACCGTGTCTGCTCTGTATCGCCAAGGGAAGCGCAAGGCATTCAATCTGGTGCATAACAATAAGGAGTATGACCTACTCAACACATTCATCAACGCGGAGAGCACTCATCAGCAAGTACAAGAAGCAGGTGAAAGCTTCCTCCTGAAGCTCTATGATGCATCCAGTTGTGCATCACTGGACGTGTGCCGCTATATCGCCTACAACAAGGCAATCAGCAGAACGTCACTTTCCTCAATGTTCCAGTTGGCAACTTTGCCTCCAACAAGTGCTGCAGCCAAGCAACATTCCTTCAGAACATATCTCACTATTCAGGAATGGATGGGGAGGCCCTTGCAGCCAACAGCATGGGGATGGAAACTGGAGGACATCCTGACTCCAGTTGACACTGACCGTCCCATTGCTCCAGACACTCTGCTCTAACATGATCTCTTGTGGCTGCAGAGCAGATGGCTGTGGAGTGTCATGTGGCTGCAGGAAGATGGGGTGCACTGCTCTGCCCTGTGTACAAAGTGCACTGGTCAAACCTGCAACAATGCAGCACCAATGCCATCCTTGCTGGATGCTGAGGGAGAAACTGAAGAATCAACTCCTGTTTCTCCAGAAACTGATGATGAGGATGATGACTGAGGGTGAACATGTGTCATGTTGTAAATATGTTTCACAAGTTTTAACATTTGTAATTGTTTTGTTAATGTATTTAATACAATACATGAATATTCTTATTTTACTCTATTTTTAAGGTTTCTATAGTAGTGGGGCAACTTAGCTAAATATAGCATAACAATTGTGCATTTTGTGAGGAAAGCACCAAATTTAGCACACTAGTAGCCTATCATATTGTTGCGAATTCCCGCCCGCCGGCGTGCGAACGGCCACGTAACTCGAATCGCAGCACGTCGCCCACCAGACGGACAATTCAGTCGTGACCCTCTCGGAGCTAGTCACGGGTGGGGGTTTAACCTCACCACGACCGTGCCAATTGCCCACCCGCGCAGGATAGGGTTGCTCGCCAAATTCGATCTACCTAAGTACCTGCGCGAATGGTCGACCGGGCGATCGTACCACGCCACAGGCCGACTCCGGACACGAACCGCTTAAGCGGCCTGTTCCGTGCTACAGTGATAACCGAGCGGTGTTATCGTCAGTGTTGACAGTTCCGATTAGTTACCGGGATGTTGCACCCACTACGAACCCCTTACGTGAAGCAAGATGGAGATTCAAATGGAGAAAAGACGAAGCGAAACGGGCACAGTTCAACATGGAAGCACTTTATTCCGCGGCACACAGAAAGCACGTATATACAGCCATACAGAATCAAAATGCACAGAAAGCAAATGTCATATAACCGACTAACGCGTACACACAGCAACACTTATACAGTTCTACTTCACAGTCGGCGCCAACACACATTTACACAAAAGCAAAAGAAAGAAGCCACCCTCACAGACAAGGAGGCAGACAGGCCCGTAGGCCAAATGTGCGTGGGGCCTGGAGGAGCGGCCAGGTCCGCGAGACCGGGGAGGTCTTACCTGCGTCCTCGTGACGCATTGGCGGGCAAGCCGCAAAGTGTCCGCGCCGCTGTGCCCCGACTCCGGGCCCCTGGCGTGCTTGTTGGCACCACGTTTGGGGTGGGGGAGGAATGGGGCCCCCTTTTGCACTATCTCAGCGTGGGGGGGGGAGGGGAAATTGTTGATGCCCTGGGGGAGGGGAGTGGCTGGCTTGGGTCCCGCGACGAGACGAGCGATCCCCCACACCGCAGCCTCGTCGCCGACTACCGTCCTCCTGCCTCGGACCCGAGCTCCCTTGCCTGCAGCTCCACCGCGCGCACTCGACTCGACTCCACCAACGCAACGCTCCTTGTCTCCAAAAGCAACTCTCTACGACACACTCTCCTCCTCGCTCAACTCCAGCCCAACTCCAGCTCAACTCCAACTCAACTCCCACACTCTCCCAGTTCCACACTCTCTTCCTCGCTCAACTCAAGCCCGAGTCGCCTTCTGCTCGCACCTTCATAGCGCTCAGGAGGCGCCGATATGCAAATTCCCGGATCAGGACGCGATTGGAGGCGGGCCTACACCGCCCCCCCCGGTCAGCCATTGGTCGGGCAAAAATGGGCGTGAACCTCCCCTGATCCTAAAATTTGCATAAACGGACCAAGACGGAATTCACCTCCACGCGCCTGTAGGCGGGGCCAAGCCGCCTCGCGCTTGCCCATTGGACGGAGGAGAAGTGGGCGTGAAGCATTCCTGATCCGAATTTTCCCCTCGGAAAGGCTGCCATTCGCGCTCGCGGCTCGGTGCATTCGGCACCAATCACCGAACGGGCCCGAGACAGCCCGATGTTCAGCGTTCACAGGTGGTGCGGGAATGGCCATATAAGCGATGATGTGGGATGAGGTTGTGAAGGTAAAGGCGAAGGTGGTAGTGTGGCGTCGTTGTGTGGTTGGCGCTGTGGTGGGGATGGCGTGGTTGTTTAGATGCTGTTTGTTTGAAATGAAAGATAGAGAAAGAAAAACAACTAACTCGAGGATCGCAGCCCGAATGGATCACATAAATTCCCTCTATACAACGGGTTTGGGCTAACTACACATGTACCTTTGGAGATATCTCACCTGAGGGCCCTTTATGGTGTAATGCGGATTTCCACAGCCGTAACAATATTATGAACAGATTTGGATATTGGGCCATCTCAAAATTTTTGATGGCAGTGGAAAATGGCTGCCACAGCCATCAGCGGCTGAATTTGAGATGGCCCAATATCCAAATCTGTTCATAATATAATAGGCTACTCGTGTGCCAAATTTGGTGCTTTCCTCACAAAATGCACAATTGTTATGCGAAGTTGCCCCACTATAGTATTACCACAGATATGGTGAAAATTGTTCATAGCCCAGGAGTAATAGTTTTAGACCTATGTATAACTGCATAAGAATTTCATTAAATCTTCAAAATATTGTTGAAATTGAATTCCCTGCCCCAAAAAACATATATTTAGACTCATTATTTGCATTTTTATGATGTTTTAAGCCTGAAATATGAGAAAATCTCAAGCCATCTTGGACGCCATCTTGCATTTCTCAAAAGCCCCAAGGGAGATTCTTGAGGACTTTTAGTATGTTATTCCTGACAGTTTTCTGAACATTTCCTGAAAGTTTCAGCTTGTTATAAATTTTTTCCGGGTCTAAACCTATCACTCCTGGGCTACATACCAAAGACTTTAAACAAGACGAGCCGGGAGGCGACGATGGTTCACGGACATTATTGAACAATGCCACGATAGGTACAATTGAGTTAGAGGAAGCCCTCCCATTAAAACCTATCTCTTCCATCAAAATTGACCAAATCAAATCGGATTTTTTATATGTTGTACTTATGGACATTACGCACAGCCTCTAGGAAATGAAATTGCGAGAAATTTTTTTTCAAGTGGGTGTGGCTCCGCCCACAAGGGGCGTGGGATGCCTCTCATACAAAAAGACACAACTAGACCACGATATCTGGCCTGTGTCCAAGTTTCATGAAGATCGCATCAAACATCACAGAGCTATGCTCTGGAGAGAGTCACAGACTGACAGACACACAGACACAACGAAAACAGTAGTCACTGCTGGCACCTGCAAACCCAAAAAAAGTATATAAAAATAAATAAAAAGTTCAAGTGGGCGTGGCTCCGCCCACAAGGGGCGTGGGACACCCCTCATACAAAAATACACAACAAGACCATGATATCTGGCCTGTGTCCAAGTTTCATGAAGATCACATCAAACGTCACGAAGTTATGCTCGGGAGAGTCACAAACAGACAGACAAGCCAGTAGGCGGCGATGGGTCGCCGAGCAGGAGGTAAAGTATTCCATACATCACAAAAACCGGAATATATTTGATAGAGCATCACCTGTAGATCATTCGTGCCAAATTTCATAACCCTACGTGGGATAATGGCTTTCGGAATTGATTTCGCATGAATGGTACCGAATTTGAAGGTTTTTCGGTTCCCGAGCCAAAGGTTTTTCGGAACCAAAGCGTCCCGAGCAACCATCACAATTTCCAAAGCACTAGGTCATACGATGTACCTACCACCCGAGTTTGGTCAAAATCCGCCCACGTTTACTACCAATTATGCTGATGACAAACGAACAAATAAAACATCCAAACAAACAGAATTACTGACAATAAGGGTCACCTATTTCGGCGACCCAACAGACACAGAGACACAACGAAAATAGTGGTCACTGTTGGCACCCGCGAACCAAAAAAAATGGTATGTGCTGCTTCCTACTAACGTTCAGCATTTAAAGGGGTAAGAGTACGGAAAAACAACCACAGGACGAGGGCATTCCTCCTTAGGAAATGCCCCGCTGAGTGCGGCGAGAAAGGTGACGCCATTGTTGTGACGTCGTTGCTGCACATCGTGTACCCGGAAGTGCCGGCACTTCCTCCAAGCTCATTGGCTCCGTTTGGCTCGTTGAACACGTCTCGTATGACTCTCAGCAGACGCTCCGGCGTTGTGCCACTGAGGCTGGAATCGAATATCGATTTATTTTAACGATTTTGCTACTTGTACAAACATTTGTAATTTCTCGCACTGACTTGTGTACATTCATGTAGTGCCATGGAAGCCAAGCTAGCAGCCTACAGAAGAGGGAGAGAGGGACGTTTTGCCACTTTTTGGGCCACTGTGAGAAACCTGACACTGTGGAGGCCGCAACCCAACAACTCGGACACAAACAAAGGGCCCAGTAACGGAAGCTTCGCTGTTGACCCGAAGGCCAGCAATATGAAGACTGCTGTGATGCCCACAACATGGCATAACAACCAATTGAATTGCAGCTCAGAATGGTTACATCTTGGTCATGATACAGAGAGTGATTGCTTACAGTATCGACAATCCTTGTCATTTGTGCTCCCAAGGTATGAATTTTTTTTCCTTCTTCTGATAAACACAAGCCTTTAACTTAAAACCTTTCACCTTTGTAAATCAAGTTTTGTGCTTTCTTCTTGCAGGTTAGGAATCTGGCTGCTGCTGCTGGTTTGTGCTGTGAGCCTCGGTCTTGTGTGTGCATTCCTTTTGCTTTCGTTGTTCTATGCACTGTGGCTTGGCACTGATCACCGACCATCAAGTACGAGCAGACGAGGACCAAATTCCAAACGGCAGCTCAGTGCTTATTCAGTGTTCAATCCTGGCTGTCAGGCATTGCCTGGAGCACTTAAGGCTGAGCAGCTGGAGAGAGAACTGATGTATGGCCCAGCTGGCTGCAAGTGACATTTTCATGTATTCATTTGGAACAGAGGAGTGGCTTTGTTGGGGAGTGGGTAAATCCTTATTGCATTGCCCTCACTGGTTTGGAGTGCATTTCCCATGGCTGATACGGTCAGAAATCATGCACCCTGCGACAGAGTGGTGACCTCTCCAGGGTACATTGATGACTTGTGACCTGCCCATCATATATTCATGACTTGTTACGACACCAATGCTCTTTCAAGAGCTTAGGTCTCGATCACCACCAACGAGTACATTGCATTAACTACGGGTTGTCTACATATTATGTACCAAATAATGGCAGATATCAGGTGTAATAAAAGACATTGCTCATTCCAAGTTATATGAGTGCCAAAGCTGTGACTACAAAGAAGAAAAAAATAATAATTTGCACTAAAATTTTAACTCTGCCACAACAGGAGGTTTTTAATTTTACTTTTTTTTCCTCTTTCCTCTCAACTTCTGCCCCCACACTTGCTTTGTAACCTTCAGTTTCTGAAATTTTAGGTGGTTTGGGATATCAAGGCATAGCTAAATGCCATTTAAACCCATTACACCCCTCCCCAAATTCCCAACTAAGGCCTTAGTTATTTTATAACTTCTTTTACGGATCCGCCGACGGTATATTTGCCGAAATGAAATATAAATATAAAACACATTTTTAGCCTTTTGTATTTATACATTTTCCGCCGAAGGTGCAAAAGCTTCAAAACCCAAAATGTAAATGTCGGCATTTATTTTCAAAATATAATTTCATGCACGCGTGCCAAAATGCCGAGTCCCCTTTAACCAAACTGCGCAGTCGTCTTCGGTCATGGCATCTGAGCAGTGGCCAGCGTGGTTCAGATTGACTTTCTGGGGCGAAAGTGATTGTTAAGAAGTATGTCAGCGGTATAAATTTGAGTGACTGTATTGGTGATTTAATCACGCAACATCTTGACGACGAATATTCTGGCCGAACTATTGCATCAATTCAGTGCAGCAGCAGGGATGATTCGCACGCTACTCTCGATCGTGCCGATTTTGTTTCCATCGAAAGTTGTACACCGCTGTTCGTATTGAAAGATTTCGGTGCCAAGTATGTCAAAGTTTCCCTGCGAGATGCTGATATTCAGCCTTCAACGGACCAGAAATCAGCCTTTGATGTGCTCATGGGGATGGAGAGACGGTACAATCAGATGCCCGCTGAAAAGTAAGAGCTGGTTATGGCTCTGATTGACCGTTTTGAGCGTGTTGACTCCGAGTAGACACCTTTTTTTAATCATATCCAGCACTATGCACTGGTGTGCATGCACACATCTACGACTTGGACAGTAATTTTCTCAGCATTGTTTCCATTTGTTTGATGAGCCAACAGGTTTCCATCAGAAAAACATGCCAGACTATATTGTACAAACAAGTTTTAATCCTTCTTTATTGTTTTTCACATCAGATGATACAGTGAACATGGGCATCCTGCATTTGAATGGTCTTCCATCTTCAATGTTTTCTTAGATCCTCCTGATCCGGGATTTATATTTATTTTCCCCCCACCTAACCTTGTCTTTTCCATGGAACATCCGAAAAAAATCATTAAAATATATAATTTCTAAAAATTGAAATTATATTTATATTTATATTTCGACCTACCGACCCTACATTTTAGCTGAAGAACTGCGTCAACCAAGTTATAAAATAACTAAGGCCTAACTGCAAGTAATTGTCCAGCTTGCCCAAACCGAGGAATTTGACCAACATCCAGGTTCACACAATGGGGTGGAAGCTTAGAGGTATGCACACTGTCAGGGATTGACCAACCAGTTGATGAAAGACTTGGCCCAAAAATGTACTCGGCCGACCCCACAAGAAGATGGGAATACTGTGAAGATGGGAATACTGTAATTTGGACCGGCATACTCCAAGATGCATTCAATTGATGGCCTTCCCCAGAACAGGAGTTTTTTTGCTCCCAACTCCGCTATGGAATTGAACTCGTACTCAATTCGATTTACATATAATAGTACTATAGCAAGCAGGCAATGCTGCAGTCTCTTTTGCTGTTTCTTACTCTTTTAACAACGCAAGATGAATGATTGGAGAGGAGTGGGGAGAAATGGGAAAAAATGTCTGATAAATGCGCTAGGTGATGGGGAGAGGAGGATGTGGGGGGGGGCGCTTGGTTGAATATTTCACCGTGGAGTAAACGATGAATTTGGGCTTGGATCCCAAAATCATAAAATCCCACTTTTGGGCCCACCATGCCCTCCGGAAAATATGAGCCTGAAGTGTTTTTGGCAAGAAAAGACAAGTTTCTGCTCCGGATTCACATAGCAGTGTCGTCCACAAATGGAGATATCTTACTTGGAGACCTTGAGTGAGAGGTTGCATCATTAATCATAATATTTAATAGTGTGGAAGTTAAACTGCTACCATGAAGGATGCCTTTATAGTTTGACCATTTGAATTACCATTTCAGGGTTGTCATCAAATTTTTAACAAACCTTTATGATGAGAATAAATAGAACATTAATAATTACGAGTGCGTGGCCGTACGTGAAAAAAAAAACTTTCAAATCGCGTGCCAGAAACAACAACCACACAGTTCCTTCGCTCGCATGCCCGTACATGCGTGGCCGTACGTGCAAAAAAAAATAAACCTTTCAAACAAACATACAGGCCGTCCCTTCACTCTCGTAAACGACGACTGGATTAGGGCATTGTGTTTATCGATAAATGCGCACAAGAAATCGAGAAATTATTAGAATAAAATAAGTCATCACTATCCGGAAGTCCGTACGTTGTAACCCGTAATGGGGAATGCGCTCTAACTTGGCCATAACTTGGGAACCACTTGTCCGATTAATTTCAAACCTTGAAAAGGCAAACCAACAGAGATTGCTGGAATTACAGATAGAAGATAGATACTGTGGGTGCAAAACGCCAAGCAACGTGTCCTGTCATTGGTAACTGAGGATCTCTTCCCCAACGGCCATGCCTACGCAGCAATGTGTCCTGCCATTGGTAACTAAATGGCGCCCTTTCCCCATCGGCCACGCCTATGCAGCAACGTGTACTGTCATTGGTTTGGTAAATGAATGGCCATAACTTGGGAACCAATTGTCCGATTAATATCAAACTTTGAAAAGGCACATACTCAGGTCCCCAGCAATATACCTGGCAAGTTTCAATTCGATCGGACCGGTGGTTGTCGAGAAACAGCAGTCACAGACAGACAGACAGACACAGAGATTGCTGGAATTATAGATAGATAATAATGGTAATAATTTTTTCGCTGTTATTTTCATCGTTTGATTTGAGTATAAAGTAGACGGGCATTCCTTTTTAAAAAAAATTATTTTTACCTCCAACACCGAAGATAAAGGAGGTTTTTTCACCCCTTTCTGTCTGTTTGTTACTTGTCAAAAAATTTTTTTTGAGAAGTATGTTGATCACCTCCATTTGTTTGTGTGTTTGTCTGTTCATTCACCTCCAGCCCAAAGTGCTCAATCGACCAATCTGAAATTTTCAGAGATTAATGTCACCGAGCCGGCGATGGTCCCACATTGAAGTTTCGTAAAATTTGGTCGAGGGAAAAGGTCTACATAGGCCAATCGGCCAATTTTCTAAAATCCTCAATTTGAAATTTGAAAAGGATTTACATATCAGGCCACTGAATTCAATTTTACATAACAGGTCACTTTTTATTTAGTAGCACTGTAACTCATCAGAAATAGCTTGTATATCTTGCAGCACTCGAGTCAAAGTCAACTCAGCCATAATATTATTGGCCATCGATGTCCGAGACGGCTGCAAAGCATTGAACATCCGAATCCGGATCTGGATCCAACATTTTTTCAAGTGATTCTTCACCACTGAGAGTTTCACCAAAAACGATGTATCACATGAGATCTGAAAAAGTTGTGGACGAGTTATGATAAAACTAGGTGGATGAGTTGGTTAGGTGACAAGAACAAGTCGATTCAGTTAAGGTCCGGATTAAGATCCGACCCATCAGTGGCATACAAAATGTAAACATTCAGCCTGGTGTAGGTATGCGCTCCACTGAGTGCCGTTCCGCTTTGCCAAGTGTCACTCTACGAGTGATTTTTCATTTGTCTCTGTCTATCTGTCTGTTTGTTTGTTTGTTTGTCCACACAGAACTTTTGTGTTTTTCTCCGTAACCGCTTGTCAGGTTGAGACAAAATTTTCACCATTGGTGCGACTACTCATGTAGAATGTTTCAATGATAATTATGACATCACAGGTCACGTGGTGTGGCAGCCATGTTGAAAAAACGGAAAAACTTTGGACCTCTGTATATCTGAAACCGCACCAAGGAAAATATTGAAACTTGGCACATGACAAGTACTCCTCATGGGGAATAAGTGTGATTTTTGATGATGTCATAGGTGTAGGAGGCTACATCTGATCAGTATGAACATTTTTGAGGGTCATCTCGGGCTAAAATGGTCCACAGAAAAAAATTGATAACGTCATCGGTCACGTGATTCAGCAGCCATATTGTTTTAAAATCCTTCAAAAATCTTCTCTGAAGTGGCTGGACAGATCGAGGGGAAACTTCACACAAATGTTCCCCAAGCCATGGGTGTACAAGTTTGTTCAGGAATAATTGATAGGTCACATGTTTAAGCAGCTATATTGGATTTAAGAAAAATCTTAAATAATGTTTTCTCTGGAACCGCTTAATTAATCAACGTGAAACTTCATATTTTTCATCTCGTATTGATGGGGAATACATGTTTTAAATTTCACCTTCATCGGATACACGGTCTGGCAGCCAAAATTATTTAATTTTTTTTGATATGGCTTTTTTTGAAAAAAAAAAAATATTTGAATACGGCTCACTTGACTTTGCCTGGATGGGGTTGAGGGTAGAGGAGTAGCAGCTGAAATGCAAATCCTATCCAGGTTCCCACTGATGACTTCATCTTTGGTTTTTGCTTGTTTGGCTTCCTTCTGATGACTCCAATGCAGGACTGTACCGATTTGGTCTTCCATTTGATTTGAATTGAATTTATTTAAATCCCATTCTAAATTCAATTGAATAATAATATACGTCATGGGTCAGGGTCAGGTGTCCGATCAAAGAGGGTTTGTATCAAAGCGGGACGTCTTTGTACCCGGTCATCTCTGCCAGCAGTTATAAAGTGGCAGTTAAAGTTTGTCTCTTATTAATTACGTAACACACCAGTACACAAACGCCACACAAAATAAGTCCTGGCGAGGGTCTTCAATCTCTGATTGCTCTTTTTCTTGTGATTATTATTGTGTGTAAAGTGTTTTAGGTGGAAGATTGCGAGACAAAATGGTAGCATTTGTTTTTGTGTATAACCAAACTCACCTTCGAAGGAACGATGTAAACACCTCGCCCTCTGACTTGGCCATGCCCTACTCGCCAATACAGACTTAAGGTAGATCGTGTTTGAATGTATTGTACTGTGCCTGTGACTCGTACATACAGCCAGGGCCGGCACTACCATAAGGCCAACTAGGCAGCCGCCTCGGGCGCTGACCTCAGAGGGGCACATTACTGACCTTTAAGGATCACAGTTTTATGCAAATTATTGTTTTAAGAAAACATATAATAAAAGGAAAAATATAATATTTCATTGTTCATAATGGTTCATAGTTCATTGTTAGTTCATAACCAGTTTATTGTTTTCAACACTTACAATACTGCTTCTTTCTTTATCTATCCTTTTCTTTATGTAAAAATGTTTACTTTTTTTATTTCTTTTTTCCAGTGAGTTATAGCTGATAAACGACCTTCTTAGAGCTGATAAACGTCATCGGTCACGTTTGCTATATCAGCTATAAAGTTATAGCTGATAAACAACCCATTACCGCAGACGGTACTTTTATTGTTTTCTATCAAACATCTGTTTTTAAAAATTGAAGTTTTCAAATTTTTTTTGCGGTGGGGGGGGGGGTGCAAGTAGCTGGTGGCCTTGCCTTGGGTGCAAAATAGTCTGGCGCCGGCCCTGCATACAGCTAACATAGCACAGGCACGGTTCCCATTGGTGCAATGTTTTCCTCGAAGTGACATCAATCAACCAATGAGAAACATCCTTTGTTTCGCTTGTCAATTATGTTGTAAATGGGAGAGCATTTGTCATTTGCTGCCACGTGCTTTGAATAGTAGCTGTCGCTGATCAAATGCAATGATATTATGGATGTGATTTTTCACACAGCATCAAGGGATATCGCCTGAAGGCCAAAAGAAACTGTCACAACATGAAAATCTATCAAAAACTTTGATGAGACATTATTTTGTGAAAGTGGTGTTTTTTATTATTATTGGGCAATAAAATTGGTCAGCTGTTCAAGTGTACAAAAAGCGGTCGAGTACCGCCAAAAGAAGTAGAGTTGGCAACTCTGCTTTCGTCGTCGTTTTACAGCCACGAAAAGGCGCAACTGGGCAACGGGTGACAAAAGTTGAAGACATGTCGTGATGGCATTTCCTGAGGTCGACCGTATACCCCTGTCGATGTGCTTGGTGTTTGGAGCTTGAACGTCCAAGGGGGCTGAGTAGACGCTGAATCCCGGAAGGCCTTCTTTGCCCTGACCGTGTACTTGAAGAGCATTGTTGGCATGAGTAAATGAGCTTTAAGAGCATTGTTATATTACGCTTTGTCAAAGCATCTCCCTCACTGCCTTCCCATCTTGCTCTTTCCTCCCCGCCCTCCCTCATTCCTCATTTTTAATCTCGGCTTTCCCCTTGTGAGTGTAACATGTACATTTTGTCCTCTGGTCGCTAAAAGTGTAAAGTGCTTGTTTTCTTTTTTCACCTATCCCTGCCACCTCTTCCAGGTTTTCTCATTCACATTGAAATTTGTGGTTTTAAATAGGTGGAGCAAAGTGTCGTCTTTTTGCCAAAATAAATATTGCGTGGGATGGGTCATAGGGGAGGGACAATGCGAAGAAAGTATGTGAATGAATGAAGGAATCCAGATGCAAAAGGATGTGCATACCAAAAAGTCTGCAACACTCAGGAGAGGCAGAAAACATCTGTCCAAGCTCAACAATGAACTTTCAAATTTGTCTCCCTCCTCTAAAACTGAGTGGCACCTTGTTATGCCTCTGGAGTATGCTTCCCTTCCATCCCTTCCCTCTCTTCAAATGGCACCACAGCCGAATCTGATGGTGGGAAGGCCGAATGCTTTAATTATCTTTGCTTCCAAATATTGTGTGTGTGTGTGTGTGTGTGTGTGTGTGTGTGTGTGTGTGTGTGTGTGTGTGTGTGTGTCTCTCTATCTCTCTCCTTCATACTCAATTGCTCCTGGACTGTGTCTTTTGCACCTGAGAAGGTTCTTGCAACCCTCAATTCTGACTCTGCTACTGGACCAGACAGCATCAGCTCACATGTCCTAAAAACCTCCTCTGCTGCTCTTGCACATTCTCCATCTGCCCTTTTCATCCTATCATTTGCACGAGGTAATCTTCCATCGGCTTGGACATCCGCCAACGTCACTGCATTACATAAACTATAACGGCACTGGAGAGCGCGTACTTCTGCCAGGCTGAACAGTTTCCGTTTTGTATCCCACTGATGGGTCGGATCTGGAATACAATCAAATCAGCTTGTTCTTGTCGCACATACATCCTGTCCACCAGGTTTCGTCAGAATCCGTCCATAACTTTTTGTGATTTCGTGCAGTATGTCAAAAAACCTGATAATTATGGAGTATGTACCTCTCCAAAATTTTTAAAACTGTCTTATGTTGTCCAACATGTCTGCCAATTGCTCCAGCTTCAGCGCTGTGACCACCTCCCTGATGGCATGCTGGTATTATTCACCCTCGTTCTTGTACGTCACTGATGACATGGACTGTCACCTCTTCATTGCTCATCTTCGGAAGAAATAACATTATTTCTTAAATTAGTAATTCCATGTCGAATGGTCTGAATATTGGCACCTTTCGAAACCCCTTGGTCCAATGATGTGTGGAAAATATCAGATTTTGGATTAGATGAATTGGGGCAAGAGAAAGGGGAATGGGTGCAGGCGACAAGCTGGAAGAAGGCTCAAGGGTGGGGAAATGAGGGGGAGGAGGGGTAGAGGTGGGAGACTGGCAACTACATGTAATCAAAAATAAATTGTGATGCACCTGTGGATCTTACGCTTGTAAGTATAACTGTTCGTCTGCACTAATATACAGTCGGACATTGTGTGTGTGTGTGTGTGTGTGTGTCTCCTCCATAACTCCAAAACCATGATACCTAGCAGCCTAAAACTTTGCATGCATACCAAGAAAACTCCAAGGAAGTGCAAGAGTGAAATTTGTGTGTTTGGGTTAATTAAAACACCCCTTTTGAAGATAATTAACAGCCTTATTTAATTATATCCTTCATCCGGCGATCTTCGGCCACCTCGTTCTCTGGTGTCTTAAGGCGTTTCCTGGGTAACCTCGCTGGGGTCTGAAGCCGCCATGTTTTTGGGCCTACTCAGCCACGCCTTCACTTGGAACAGGCGCAACGATTTCTTAACGCTAAAGTTTTTTTTTCACTTTCCTCGCTCATTATCAAATGCCTGTTCATCGTTGGGTACATTGCAATGCTTATAAATGCCTGGAGATGCTGGCATTTGTGGCTTTATTTAATTTTCGCACATGCGATCGCCACAAGTGTCTTTTAAATTAAGGAGAATTATAAAATTTAACCTCCAGAATCGAACTTACAAGCAGTTCCGACTCCGAGAAAAGTGTTCATTTGTCCAATTCAGACATATTTGTCCATTTCGGGCATCACCGGGAGGTGTATATTTAATGTGTTGCTAATGGCATGCCAAACAAGCCTGCAATGTACTCAATAGAGAGGGACGAAGGTTCTGAAGTGGGAACAACAGGTTTAATTCGGACACGGGCACAACACAACACAACACAGGATCGGAACATGGGCGGGTCACGTGACTCTGCTGACCCACGCCCCGATGCAGCCATGTATGCATGCATTCGCATAAACTACCCATACATCTCAGAGCCGTTTCTTCTCAACCGATTTGTTTGAGGGCTTACTTGATTGACGAACGCTGTCCAAGCTGCTTGGTTATTCATTTCGGTAAGAATATCAAGATAATCAAGATAAGATTGGTGCATCGCCAAGGGCGCGTTCCCCGGTCCGGAGGCCACGTGGCCTCTAATTAAATAGCAAATTAGATGGTGGACACTGTAGTGGGGTACCATTGTGAAAATATCGTTACACGGTGGACAAAAGCACAGTTTTTTCACCAAAGCATCTCCACGGTATACCTTCTCGCAAAAAAGTAAGCTCCAAAAAAATAGATGATGGGAAGTGTAATATCTGACGTCATTATGACATCATCAGCTAATTATTATGTAATCATATATTAAAAAAAAAAAAAAACAATGACTTAGAACTCAGCTGTTAAGTGCATTTTGACATCAAAATATGTGTTTCCAAGGTCAAGAAATTCAATGCAATTGTCGTTTTTCATCTCAGACAATGTTTAAAAGATTTATGATGTCATTATGATGTATATTCCAGGAAATGTATTGTTTGAACATGGTCTTAAATGACATTTGAGACTGGGCACCCTTGCATTTATCCCCTAAATGTTATGTTTTGTTTTCATTTTTTTTTATTTTATTTTATTTTTTTTACACATTTGAGTAATTACATCACTGCAACATAGTTAGTCAGCTTTAAAATGCTTATATTGTTGTGGGCCGGGTATCGGTGATGAGCACGACCGCAAGATGGAGCTGCAGAGTCGACTCCACCGAACACCCGGAATTTAGATCGTACTTTTCGGAAAACTCCGACAAGTACGGGTCCCTTCCCGGACCGTGGAATCGTCAATAATTACACCACGTGGTACAGGGTTATTTGGCAATCTTCAAAATACCGAGAGATCCACATGGCGAGTTTACCGAGTATTCACACCCTCGATGGCGCTCGTACGGAACGAGCCGCTTGCGTGCTCGAACCATGTGCGACCTGAGCGGATGATCACCGAGATCCGTCGGTCCAAATGTCCCCTTACGGCGGCAACAACGACCTTGCTAATTCTCCAACACGCGTCACGCTAAGACAATGGAAGGAAACACAGCAACGAACTGATACATTTAACACATGGCTTTATTTATAATGGGGCAGGGCAGCACGCAAGAAGCAGAGTTATCCGAATTTAGAGATGCAAGGCAATTTATGTACAAGCAAAGAGCATTTATACCATTCTTACTTACGAGACTGGCGCCACAAACACACACACACCCAAAAGAAACGGTGGCCACAGCCTTTATTGAGGCCTCCGGCTCGGAGGGAAAGGCGAGCTGAAGACCAGAGCCTGCCTCGGACCTGTCCACCTCGTGTGGTTTGGGCGAGCCGACTCGAACCAGGCACCAGCGAGAGGCAAGCAGAATCCAGACACCGGCGAACTGCGATTAGCCTCCTGAGCTCCGCTCGGCACTCGTCCTGGCAACCAAACCTCTCCTCTATATCTTAAACTGTCAATAAGGCAGGAGGTGCCACTTCTCGCAGTCTTTGAGTTGAACGCCAAAGCGAGGGCTGATAACTCCACACTTGCTCCACCTGCCTGTCAGAATGACCACAACCTCGCCGGCTCGATGGTCATCAACTATCTCACAAACTCTCTAGTTCAATGACTAAGACGTGGCATGCAACCCTTGCAGTTCTTGTGGGGGATGGTGGCTCTCAAGCTCAAGCTCTTCTTCCCAGGATCTCTCTATCGTCCGATCGCACCCCACCCTTATTCACCCTGTGTCGGGGGGGGGATGCTTCCGCCCTCCCCGCTCTCCCTCACTGAATGGTTTTGGTGCACAGAATTGCTTGTCACCCTGCCATTGGCCAAAACGAGCGGCAAGACCGTCGATTGGCCTGCGGGCGTGGTGACGTCAGGCGGACCGCCTTTCTCACCGTCGCGAGGCTCCTCCTTGAACTCCACCTACCAAACAGGCAGAGGAACATTATCCTGCGTGGGCTCAGCCCACGTACGTGCTGACACGCACGCAGGCAATGGCGTCGGTGTGAGGAAGCGAGGTGAAGACGTGTTGTTGTCGTTGATGGTGGTGTAAAAATAAACGAAAACCCTGATTATCAAAGTAACTTCGCAGCACATGTACATTTAATCAACCATAAGACACGGGACGGGGACCCTAACTAAAAACACATACTTACCGATATAACTCTTCTCTCAGACCTGGATGTTGAGTGCAGTAAGCTTCCAAATTCATAACACTATATCATTTACCTGTTTCTTGAAATATTAAATTAATGACTCAAAATCTCGGCACAGTACTTCACAACCTTATTTTATGCATTCATTTGCTCTGTCTTGTTAGTCCATTGTGACGTCATTAAATACACTTCCTGTCATCAGATTTTTTTTGGAGCTTACCCTCTTTTTGATCCTTATACATGGGCGCAGCTTTGGTAAAAAAAATTGTGCTTTTGTCCACCTTTCATGGTCCTTGGCATTTTTGTTAATGAGGTACCTCACCACTGGAACTCGTGGTTAACTAATTGGCATTCGTAGTTTTCGTCTTAATTCTTTAAAATCTACAAACATTGCAAAACGGAAGGGTCTATAGGTAAGCTTGGCGGGAAGCTCCCCCTTCTGATTCCCCCATTTATTCCTCTTTCTTTTGCTCTTACTCATACCCGCTGTAGCCCTTTCTGTAACACAATAAATTCGTTTAGTCCTCGTAACGGGATCGAGTGAACCGTAGACGACGGCCCGGACAGAATTTGTTCAAGTACCACTGTTTCCATGGAGACCGCCATGAGTGAATTAATTGAAGCCTTATTGTACGTAGTCGGCTTGTTTGTATTTTGCTGCAACACTTCTATCCAACCTTTTTGTTTCATTTCGTGGTTTAATATTTTTCCCCTTGTTTTTAACGATCTCTTGATTTATTGATGTATTTTATTACATTTCGTACGTGGTTTATTAATGTGTCCCTCAGATGGTATCGGGAAAAACAACAACAACAATTATTTAAAAAGAGCGATGACGTGACTATCCGGAAGTACGTCACGATTTCCCAGCACGCACTGCGGTCTTTCCCTCCTCGGCGCTGCCATCATGGTGGGTCATGTTTTTGTACTGTGCGTCCGGTGCTGGCGTCATCCGACTCCATCGGGGCTTTGCGAGCCCAGTTATCGCTTGATTATGGGTTCGTGAAGCGAGTATTAGTCGCCATGACGCGTTGTTAGTAGTTATTGACGCGAAACTCCAGAAAGCGGATAAACTGATCGCTTTTACAAAACGGCGCCATTTATTAACATCAACTCCCTCGTTGCTCATGGAGAGTTTTGTGGTTTTTTTTATTTGTTTGTTTTTTTTTCAATGAGTTTCTCACCACGTTTGTTTTTGTTTGTTTGGCAGGGGGTGGATATTCGACATAATAAAGACCGAAAGGTGCGGCGCAAAGAGCCCAAAAGTGAAGATATCTATCTCCGTCTTCTGGTCAAGGTATTTTATTGAATATCGAAGAGAGCGTGTGTTTGGAATGAAGAATGAAGAGGGCAGGGTGGTGATGGTTGTGGGGTAATATTTGGAGAAAGAGGGGGGGAGAGGTTGTTGGGTTCATTATTTGACAAGATTCTAACTGGTCCTCGATAACCGCCTCTCCCAACCTCGAGAATACCCGTCCCTTCACCGACCTCTGTCACCCTTCTAAACGTCCTGCTACTGGGTCAGTATCTGGCCCATCCACGGTCACGGTCTGTGCTTTGCGGGTCCGTTTTGATCACATTTATATATTTATTTGTTAATTAATTTTTTTTGTTCCACGTGACCTTTATTCGCAGTTGTACCGCTTCCTGGCCCGCCGGACCCGTTCCCGCTTCAATCAGATCATCCTGAAGCGTCTGTTTATGAGTCGAATTCACCGGCCACCCGTGTCCATCGCGCGCATCATGCGCCAGATGAAGAAGGTCGGCCGTGAGGATTTAACGTGCGTGGTGGTGGGATCTGTTACCAACGACTCGCGTGTTCTCAAAGTTCATAAGCTCAAGGTAATCCGTGGCATTTTATGTCCCCAAGCGACCGCTCAACCACCACCACCCCCTGAGGTTCCTGGGTGGATAATAGACCAGTCAAGTTTTCTGAATATAACAACCCTGGAGGCATTTTTGAGGAAAAGCTGGCAGACACTTAACTTCACCCGATTTTGGTATGCCGGTTTCAATTTTGCTGTCTGTCGAGCTGTATCTTGACCGCTTGACCCTCAATATGACGTAATAAGCCACGTCACTTTTTTTTTTTGCATATTCCGCAATACGGTTTACTGTAAAGGTTAATGTAAATATATCATGTGTGGGTATCGTATGAAAGGTAATGACATGAACATTGCAAAAACATGATCAATAAATAAATATTACATCATTTGGGGTCATTTTGGGTCAAATGAGGTCATAATATCGTATTACGTAATTCCACATAGCTCGATAAAAACAATTCAGGACTAAATTAATACTGTTCTTTTTAATTCTAAGGCATCATTATTCAGTATAAACCATCAGGGATGGGAGCGATGGGGTGATCGAACAAGTGTTTGGACGAGGAGAAACTCGATTTTAATGTAAATCAAGATTAAAATCGAGAAGCTTCTCGTCAAAATACCAGTCAGAACGCCCCGACTGCTCCGACCTTGCCGGCTTATCCTGAATCATAATTTGTTAGTACTAGTGCGTGGCTGTACGTGCAAAAAAAACTTTCAAACTGTGTGCCAGAAACAACAACCACACAGGCCGTTCCTTCACTCTCACGTGGCCGTACATGCAAACAAAAAAACAACAACTTTCAAACAACCACACAGGCCATTCCTTCGCTCTCGTAAACGACGACTGGATTGGGGCATTGTGTTTATCTATAAATGCGCATAAGAAATCGAGAAATTATTAGAATACAGTAAGTCATCACGATCCGGAAGCGGTGCGTGACCGTACGGAATGTTCACATGCATTCCACGAATTATTGCTTGCATTGAAGTAACAACTGCTGTGATACTTACACACAGAGAGTTAATTAAAATCAAGTTTACCTCCCTGTCTTTGCTTGCCATGACATTCGCTGCCATTGACCATTGACACTCTGACGCCACGGGAACTAAATGGTGACTTTTCCCCATCGTAACCGACACGGCCCGTGACGTCATCGTCGGCCGGCCGCACACCAGCCTACGCAGCAACGTGTGTTGTCATTACTTTGGTAAATAAATGGCCGCAGCAACATGTCTTGTCATTGGTTTGGTAAATGAATGGCCATAACTTGTGAAGCACTTGTCCGATTAATATTAAACCTTGAAAAGGCACATACTCAGGTCCCCACCAATATACCTGGCAAGTTTCAATTGGATCGAAACAGTGGTCACACACAGACACAGACACACTGCTGGAATTACAGATAGATAAAAAAAAATCTGACAAAAAAAATTTGGTGTACATGGTAGATACATTACATTACCCTATATGCTGAATTTTAAAAAGTTCTGTCAAGCTGTCTCCTGACCTGGTGACCCCTGATATCACATTATAAGCCACACCCATTTCCATAGGTTACCTTCACACCCATTTCCATAGGTGATAAACATAATAATCATGTTTGTTATCATATAAAAGTGCAAGATTTCAACATTACCAACTCATTGATAAGAAGTATGTATTGCATTATCTGGGATAATTTAGGAAGGGACCAAATCAAAAGATTTATGAAGTCCTTTAAATGTAACGAGTTAAATGTTACCAATTCATTGGAGATGATGAGCTTCTTATTCTGGAGGCTGGTGTGGTCAGTAGTTCTGCTGCACTGGTGCTTGGATGACTCGATTTTTCATTGTCAGATAGCCCTTGCTCTGATTTCTTTAGTCGAGAGATCCTTTCTTTGGTTGTGTAGCTTGAGTAGCATGATTTATGCCGTATCTCTCCCTCTATCGAGTGCAGCCCGTGGCTGCTGGTTGCATCATTGGTTGGGACGCGGCTATGCCGCTGATGCAGTGTCCCCCTTACCAGTACATTGGTACTCATTTTGCCGACCTCAGAAGGATGGCAGGCTGAGTCAACCTCCTGGTGTATTTTTAGGTCATCTCTATCGAGATGACCTAATAAAGCCGGACCAAATGTCCGTCCGTGCGTCCGTCAACAATTTTTCTTTCCGATCTTGATGAAACATAGTATGTGGGTAGAGGTCGATGAGTGTTGCACAACGATATAACTTTTGTCCGGGTTCAAGGTCAAGGTCACAAGGTCACGTAAGTTATAAAAATCGCCATTTTCAAAACCTATCTTGTCTGCCATTCTACAAGATATTCGGCAACTGTTTATTGATTATGATAGTAAAAAATATTATCTTGTATCTAACTGGACAGATTTTTGAATTTCCGTTCTGTTTGGCCGCCACGTAACCTGGAAGATGGTCAAAAACACCTCCTGGTACAAAGAAAACTTTTTACTTCCGATCTTGATGAAATTTGGTATGTGGGTAGAGGTCGATGCGTGATACCCGACATATTTTTTTCCCCGGATTCGAGGTCAGGGTCAAGGTCACGAGGTCACGAAAGTTGTGAAAGTCGCCATTTCAAAAACCTATCTAGTCTGCCATTTTAGGAGATATCTGGCAACGGTTCATCGATTATGAATGTATAAAAAAACATTATAAAGATGACCGTCACCCCCACACGGGGGTAATTTTTAATTCAGTGGCCAACGGGATTGAACTCAGGACCCTTGGATCCCAAGCCGCCACCCTAACCACTAAGTCAACACCAGGCTTATTTATGCGATATGAGCAAATATGTTTGCTCTGAAGTAAACACTGAAACAATTCTATCTGTTTGCTCTGTTTTTGGGGTCTCTAAGTTTCTGTCTTTGGCATACGCATTTATTCAAAGTAGAAAGTCCTTGTTCCTTGGCGGCAAGTAGTTTTTCGCTTGCGTCTTCTTGGCAAAAGATGCATTGGGTAAGTTCAGTTGGACGTTCTCTTATGAGGCTTACCAAGGGCTCCACGGCAGGTCACATGGTCTTGATAACCCTGACAATGTAACAATTGAACATGTTTGAGAATGTTTCTAATATTTGTTATTTAAAATGTTGTGAGAATTGTTTTACAAGGCCTTCTATACATTTGTAAGTTGACATAACCATTACGACCGGTATTTAAACTGTCGTGAGATTTGTTTCTTAAGGCCTTCCGTACGTTTTTTTAATTTGACCCAACCATTACAACTGATATTAAAAATGTCATCACATTTGTTTTATATGACCTGTACTTTTAAAATTTGACATAACCAGTCTTTCTTGTATCCTCGAGCTACTATTTTTTTTTTACATTATTATACACTGTTATAATTATTTGGGTCTTAGATTTTGTCGTTAATTATGTACACACCACTACAAAGCTCAACTAAGTGTGGGGTTTGGTGCAACTGTTATTTTATTACGTGATACAAGGGAAGGACTCAAATTCATGAAATATGTAAATAATTACATTCACAGATGCCTTGTTACATACAAAATATCACACTGGTGCTCAATATTAAAAACTTACCAGAATAGTGTCTAATTAACAAGGTTGTTGACATAACAATGGAGTAACTTTTGTCCAATTACATGTGCTGATGTGTGCAGTAGACACAGCCTGTAGCCACAATATGATGACTTGGCGCCCTCCAGAGAAGCTATATTTTTTTCAGATACCAAGATTGGTCACACTTATAAACAACATTAAATGCATATTAATCCTTTTTTTTAATCAAAACCTGACCAACTTTTAACTAAAGTAGAAGTTGACTTTCCTCTCCTTTTCATTACAGGACCATAAATGTATATGTAATTTTGATTGTATATTTCACACAAATCATGACCTTTTGACGTTTCATTGACCAAAGATCATACAAAACTAATCCATTGACAGTCTGAATGCAATGCACATGTCATTAGCTTTAATTTGATACCACACATGATAGTTTTGATGCCATTTTTAAGGAGAATTCTATTTAGCATTCGGCAAAAAGGGGGCGTGGCTTATTACGTCATTTTGAGGGTCAAGCGGTCAAGATACAGCTTGGCAGACAGCAAATTTGAATTCAGCACACCCAAATTAGGTGAAATAATCTGGTTGCCAACTTTTCCTCAAAAATGCCTCCATCATGTTATTTAGCAACATATCTCATTTTTTGACGACTATAAACGGTGACGTGATACCTCAAGGGTTCTGTGCCCGCTTCCTGACTGCCTGTGCGTGCATGTGCAGGTTTGTGCGCTGCGTTTCACTTCGAAGGCTCGTGAACGCATCGAAGCTGCTGGTGGTTTGTGTCAAACGTTTGATCAACTGGCCCTCGAAGCACCGACAGGAAAACGTACAGTTTTGATCCAAGGTACATCAAATACCTCCCAACGTAGCTGCGTCGACGCTGCTGCCACTTTCGAACGTGTCACGTGGCTCTGGCTCGTTGAACACTGTTGATACACTTCCCCTTGTAGATCAGAGCAGGAATTTGTAATTTGATAAGGTGCTACTGATGGCTCCTCCATTCTTCCTGAAGGATATCATGGAATCTTTAACATCCACCGACTAATGCCCCTTTCACACATCCACGTTGTTCTTTTCCCCTCCGTCCCATTTAGCACTGGTTTCACTAACCCTGTGGTTTGCTCAGCGTGGGATGAGCTTCCCTGTGGTATTTTGATGCCTTTCCATACCATACCATACCATACCATAACCACACGTTCGTGATTACTGTCCCATGAATAGTGGAGACTCGTACTCTTGACCGGGCTTCACTGTGAGTTGAGAAACGTTTTGATTTCTACAACGAATCGTGAATGGGTCGCAGTGAGACGTAGAAAGGAAAAAAAAACATGGTGACCGTTGTTGGCACAAAAGGTGATATTTACTTTCGTGTTCACTAGCAAAGTACCCGCCCATGGGCGGGTACAGTTATCTGTTGAATGGCGTTGGTCCCGTCTCGATTGGATGAAATTGAGAAATTGAAGTTACCCGGTGACCTTGACCCCTTGACCCCGTGACCTTTGACCTTGAACTTGACCCCCCTATGTCTGTTCTCATGTCCCAAGGATCACTCGTGCCAAGTTTCATCTCATTCCATCCAACGGTTCGGCCGCCTATCAAGGACAAACAAACAAACAAACATACAAACACACACACAAACATATTCTATCTTTTTAGTATAATAGATGGACATTCAGATGGTTTTGCATTTTTAAATTTGAGCGAATTTTTTGATATGCTGTCTCAAATCCTCATGCTTCCCATCTCAAAGTTGAAAGATTGCGAAAAGTTCCACCAGGAATGACCCAATATCAATTTTTTCCCTTGGTTCCCCCCTGTTTTGACCACTGACCCTCAGTCCCTTACTCCTGGGGCATGAACCAGCGGGAAAATCCAAGAAATCATGATATATTTCATACATCGCCAAATGCTGACTTCTTATTCAAAGTTTCAGGAAAGAATATTCTTGTAACCAAGTTCGTGAATTTCTGCACAACTTTTTAGGAGGACGTAGCATGACGGACAGACGGAGCTGATTACAAGATCCTGCCCCTTTGTTTTTTTTTGGGGGGGGGTGGGGGGGTTTGGGGGAAAACATTGAGACAGAATCTTGAAATTAACCTTTGGCCAACAACAAATGTGTTTATCTTGTTGTCCATGGGGCTACCGATGTCACATTGCAAAGCTCTCCTTTGGTTTTGCAGGGAATGGATTTTGTTATCCCCACACTTTTTAACGAAATGGGGGATATTTTAATCTGCTCCATCAGCGTGACAGACAGACAATCTCCTGAACCGTTATGCAGACAGTCACCAAACTTGGTCGTTATGATCACCACATGGCAAGAAGGTCCAAGAGTTGTATCATTTTTAGGTCATCTCTTCCGAGATGACCTAATAAAGC
Source organism: Eptatretus burgeri (assembly GCA_024346535.1). NCBI lineage: Eukaryota > Metazoa > Chordata > Myxini > Myxiniformes > Myxinidae > Eptatretus > Eptatretus burgeri. Next base: position 246,317 of record BROF01000466.1, on the reverse strand, counting down.
CGGACCAAATGTCCGTCCGTCCGTACGTCCATCAACAATTTTTCTTTTCGATCTTGATGAAACTTAGTATGTGGTTAGAGGTCGATGAGTGTTGCACAACTATATAACTTTTGTCTGGGTTCAAGGTCACGAGGTCACGTAATTTATAAAAATCGCCATTTTCAAAACCTATCTCGTCTGCCATTCTACAAGATATTCGGCAACTGTTTATTGATTATGATAGCAAAAAATATTATCTTGTATCTAACCAGACAGATTTTTGAATTTCCATCCCAATTGGCCGCCACGTTACCTGGAAGATGATCAAAAACACCTCCCGGTACAAAGAAAACTTTTTACTTCCGATCTTGATGAAATTTGGTATGTGGGTAGAGGTCGATGAGTGATACCCAACGACATATTTTTTCCCGGATTCGAGGTCGGGGTGAAGGTCACGAAAGTTGTGAAAGTCGCCATTTTCAAAACCTATCTCGTCTGTCATTTTAGGAGATGTCTGGCAACGGTTCATCGATTATGATAGTAAAAAACATTACAGAGATGACCGTCACCCCCACATGGGGGTCATTTTTGTGCTTGCTCCCTGGGGTGGGGGTCAAAAGGTCAAATACCAATAATTCAATTACGGGCACATTTTTAATGAAACTGTCTTTGCAATCAAAATGGGGGAGGGAGGGGGGGCAACGTATGAAATATGTAATGGGTTTTTTTTAATTCCCCTCTTTCCCCCCCCCCCTGGCCTGGGGGGATGAGGACTTGGAGTTGGAGGAATCAAAGCAGAAGATTATTATTTATTTATATTATTATATTATTCAGAATATTATATTATTCAGAATTTTATATTCGGTCATTCCTGGTGGAACTTTTTGCCATCTTTCAACTTTACTTGAGGTGGGAAGTGTTGGGATTGGCGAGTGCACACCATCGACTTCGCTCTAGTTTGTTTTGAATACCTACATTCCTTGAAACAACTGGAACAGCACTCGGTGGAGCACATACCTCCGCGAGACTGAACAGTTTGTTTTATATCTTACTGATGGGCCGGATCTGCCTCATGACCTGAACCAAAATCAAATCTACTTGTTCTTGTCATCTATTCAGCTCCTCCACCAAGCTTTGTCCTAATCCATCCACAACTTTGAAATATCGTTTTTGGGCCGATCTCTCAATGGTGAAGAATTGCTTAAAAAAATTATCAGATTCGGATGTTCACCAAAATCTAATCAAATCCTCCTTGTCACACACCCAACCTGTCCACCAAGTTTCATTTCAATCCATCCATGTCGTTTTGAGATATCCTGCAGACGGACAAACTGGGGTGAAAACATAACCTTCGGTGGCAGAGGTAATGAGTTTTGGGGCTTGTTGCTCCTGTTTGGTGATTTTTCTAACACTTATAAAATCTTCTTTTGCCCCTGTTGTTATATGACTTATTGCCTGGTGTTGGCTTGATGGTTAGAGTGGTGGGCCTGGGATCCGAGGATCCTGAGTTCATATTCCACTTGGCTGTTGAATTAATACCAGGTGGGGTTGATGCTGTCTGCCATCCTTCCGAGGTCGGCAAAATGAGTGCCAGCTTGCGTGGTATCCTGTGTCAGAGTGGCGACCCATCCAGGATTGTACCCAATAGCCAAGGAGGCTGCTTAGGCAGCACCAACGCTCTGCACAGAGTATGGTCCCGATGGATGGATGGATTATAAGGCTACTGTGCGTAATTTCACGTAACAAACTGACGGGTTCCTGTTCCACCTCTCTCTTTATGTTACAAGGGTCGAACCCTCCTGCAACAGGTTAGGGGATAAGTCACCTACAGTTATTGTGGTGGACTCTCGTCACATGCAGACCAGACCACGTGGGGCAGCAGATTATCCTACCGTGAAGGCTGTTATGAGCCAGCTTGGTTTTCACTGATTTATGCAGTCGTAATGGGGCTTGTTCTGAAACTTAGAATTCCAATTCCTTGATTCAACTGCCTTAGCTGGATTTGAACCCACCACTTTTGGGATGCCAGTCCAGTATCTTCATTAACAAACCACCATTCACAATCCACCAATGAAAGGCACCCTTTCATTGAATGAGGAGCATGTCGAATGGACTCAGCTGTCTGGTTGTGCTGGTTGTCACCAATACTTTGAGCTTATGATGATTCTCATGCGTGTCAGCTGAATGCCCAACGGCAAAGCATGATTTCAACTAGTCTTCTGAATGGCTCTCGTTTTGGTGACTTCCTCATGCCACTTTCGGCTTTGAAATAGTTTTTAATGATGGTGATTGTGAAGCTTTTGACATTGGGTTTTGGTTTGGACTGTTTTCCACTGTTAAAGGGGCTACGAGACTATCAAACATAATTGCAGTAAATAGGAGTATTTTTTTTTGTCCATTTCCTACACCTCAGATACGGCCATGCCTTGCATCAGTGGTGACTTCATTGTCATAAAAAAAAAACAAGTGTTTACCCCTTAGCATTTTTGATAGATTTCAATTTGTTGCACAAATCTTTCTTTATTAATGTTAAGCATTGTGCTTGTCTTACATTACTGCTAAACTCGGTTTTCACATTTGGTCGACGATCTCATGATCCTCCCACGTCGGCATCATCGGCGAGCATTTCTTATTTACAGTCATTGACGCTTCCTGATTACCAAGCATGGCAGACACCTTCAATGGCACATTGTCATTGTCAAGTTGTTACGTTGTGGATTTTTTTTTTATCATGTACCGTTTGTTGCGATTTGCTGAGCGTGCGTTTCCGTAGGTTCACGCCTAGCACGCGAGGCATGCCGCCACTTTGGACGGGCACCCGGTGTACCACACAGCCACGCAAAGTATGTACACTGGCACACGTAATCTGAGCCACACATTTTTCCCATCCACTCCTGCTCATTACTGAGTGTGCTTACGTAGTATTTGTCAACATGATAAATGTTTAATCTCAATTCTTTTCTTTTTTTTCTATTTCAAGGCCATATGTTCGATCCAAGGGGAGGAAGTTCGAGCGGGCTCGTGGTCGTCGCAAGAGCTGTGGTTACAAGAACTAAGCACATTTCCTTTTGTTGCTCCAATTAAAACCTTGTGTCCAATAAAATGTGCATTTCTCCAATTTTCCCCTTGCCTGTCGTTCATGTATTGTGTAAGTTTTTACACTTTGGTGGGGAGGGGGAAAAGGGAATGTGGGTGTACATTCCCAACAGGTGGCATCAAAATATTAATATTGGAAGGTTGGTTAATCTGTTGTCGCTTTGTCAGTGAAAAAAAACAACAAAGGTGCCTTGTAACATTTACATGAGGCTGAAGACTCGGGACGTTCAAATTTGACCTGGAATTTTAATCATGTCGTGACAACTATTTATTTATTTATTATTATTATTTGTATTAATTGGTCAAAAAAAAAAGATTATTTTCTTTGTCTCACTTGCCATCTTTTCACTTTATTAAAGCAGAAAATGTGTGATTGTGAGCCTTACCAAAGTTGTGACTGAATACCTTCATTTTTAATCCACATCAGTTCCCTACCATTTGTTTTTGACAGTCATCAAAAATTATTTTAGGTGTTTTAAAGTTCCATTGTTCTGGAAGATTTTTATGGCCAGCTTCCTTCCATGTATTGGCTGACATTTTGTGTGGTTATTGTAATTGGAGTCGTTGACGGTCCTGCGACATGCATTTCTTGTCTGTAGGATGTCGTACTCTTTCTTTATTTCCCTTGGTGGAGGGGATAATTGTCTATTCTCCAGTTCCCTTTGTGCGCAGCCTTTTTGGCTGCTGGTTACATAATTGGTTAGGGGTGCAGCTATGCCGCTGATGCAGTGCTTCTATTACCAGTACACTGGTGCTCATTTCACCGACCTCGGAAGGATGACCGGTTGAGTCAACCCCCTGGTGTTATTTCAGTGGCCACCGGGGCTCAAACTCGACCCGAGGATTCCAAGCCACCACCCTAACCGCGAAGCCAACGCCAGGCTTATTCTCCAGTTATCACTGTCTTGATGTACAGTATTGGAATGATGGTGTACTTTAAAGGATGAAAAACTCGTAATAGGCGTTCACAACCATCCATGACATGTTGTGGAACGATGGCCGAAGCCCTTACCTTTGTTTTTTTTTTCACATCCTCACTTTTTCTCCACAACTGCTTGAGCAATTGTCACAAAACTTTCGACATAGGATTTACCCATGGGTAATTCTTTTTAAAAATAAAAGTTGTATGATTGGATGGAAAATATAATCGGTGTTCCAAAATATCCTTCTGGAGGCATGGGTTGTAGGGTGTCGTAGCAGGAAAAAACAGATTCGCCCTCGCTTTGCTCGACATTGGCCGAATTAAATTAGAGAACGTTGGCACCATCGTCATGTGATCTCAAAGTCAAAACAAATCTGTGCTTGTGGGATTTATGTGAAGTTGGTCTTTTGGTAACGCAGCTCGAGATTCTCGTGGCGATTGAATATTGTAAATGACAAGTGGGCAGCCACCAGTGTGTATTACCTCATATTGATTACCAAGCTAATCCAGGAGCAGGAGGGTAGATTCCCAGTTACTGTGAGGTCTATCTGATGTGCTCAGTGCAGCCATAGGGGTTTATTACTACCTCCACCACCAAAGGTGGTCCAGAGGTGATGTTTTCACCCTTGTTAATTTGTCTGAGCAGGATATCTCAGGTTATGAACAGGTCTGGTGTGTGCCAAGGACGAAATCATTAGATTTTGGTGAAGATCTGGATATGAGAGTCCCCCCCCCCCAGTGATTCTTTACCCTTGAGAGATAGGGCCAAAAAGGATGTACAGTATAGCACGATATTTCAAAAGGTTCTGGACAGACTATGACAATTTGGTGGATGAGTTGGTTGGGTGACTTGAACGAGTCTATTCGATTTTGGTTCAATTCTGGATCCAGATCTGATCTATCAATGGGATATAAAATGTAAACTCTTCCGTCTGGCAGACGTATGTGCCCTTCCAAGTGCCATTCTCGTTTCAAATGTGACCAAGTGTTGCTGGTGAGCTTCATTTGTCTTGTCCCAAAGGGGATGTGAAACTATTGCAATGCCCCTGCCTGTGTCGTGTGTGTGTGTGTGTGTGTGTGTGTGTGTGTGTGTGTG
>BROF01000466.1:213679-235193 GCA_024346535.1 Eptatretus burgeri | reverse complement strand
CGTGCCATTAAATTTTGGACTTGGTCCCGCCCCCCCCCCAAAAAAAAAATTGTTAGAGAAAATTTTTTTTTGCATTCCATGTTTTAAGTGATTTCCAACCCTCCCAAAAAATTGTTAGAGAAAAAAAAATTTGCAACTTTTTTCAACAAAATTTCGATCTTTTTTTTCTACATGTTTTAAGTGATTTCCAACCCCCCCCCCCACAAAAAAATGGAGAAAACTATAACTGTCAGCACTGTTGACATATTTAATGAATAAGATATAAGGTTCACTTGAGTGACCCAGCAGTATTGGCGGCGGAGGTTTTGCACTCTCCCGAGTGCTCCCCCTCTCGTTTTTGCTTTGAAAATGGTTTTCTCTGCAACCGCTTGTCCGATTGATGCAAAACTTTTTAAACGTAGGAGGAACTCCCCACGGAGAATATTTTATTGCTAACTCTGACATCATCGGTCACATGGTATGGTAGCCACATTGGAATATCGGGAAAAATTTGGACATCATGTTTTCTGGAACCTCTCAAAGAAAAAAATTGAAGCTTGGCACGTCAATTCCCATTGAGCTGTACTGTACAGGGTGATAACGATGACGTTACATGTGAAGTGGCATTCCAACCTCGATTCGTTGAATTGAAATCATCTGAAACTTTATATATCTGATCCGATGTGAGTGAAGAATTAAATTTATGATGTTCATAACCAATGGCAAGAAACCGATATAATCGGGTGCATGGATGTGTGCGACGACTTTTTGGATCGGAACTTTGGTATCGAGAACCTGTCGGGTCCTTAGGTCATGACGTCACGTGTCGGCGAGAAAGAGGAACCACAGCCTTCATCGGAAATTTGTTTATACAGTCTAACACTGCGATGACAGCTATATGTCGTGAATGCGAAGAAGGAAGTACCGAACAGAGGGAAAACTAAAGAGGAAAAGGGATTAAAAGAAAAAAAGCTGTTTAGCTGCTATTTAAACAACAGGACAAACAGTTATATAATGTCATCTTCACGGGGAGGAAGGTCATGGTTGAAAAGAAAATCCGACCGATTTATTATCGTAAGGTGAGCTTTCATGGGATCCCCTCGCTGATCTTCGTGTCGAAATTTTCGTCATTCAATAAAAAAAAGATTCATCAAGACGAGAGGAATGACGTTTTAAAGAGAAAAGGAAGAAGAAGAAGCACAGACTGACGAACTTGGATGAGTGAAGAAGAGGAACTCCTTATTGGAGAGAAGAAGAAGAAGAGTAATAAAATCGTACGTCACATCCGTCTCCATCAAGCCTGGTACTTCCTGCCGCGCTCGCCATGTAAGTTATTTTTTTAAGTAGGTTGTACTGCCTGGTAGGCATCCAAAGGAGATGATAACCCACCAAGAACCGGGACGACAGTGAGCTTGGTCTCGGGCATTGCCATTTATTGAACGATGGTTCGGGAACCTTCATTATTGTCTTTGGATGGCGGTGGATTGGTGGAGATCGGTGAAGCTGAGAGGTTTCCTTTGAACAGCAAACGGGGAAGGGAAGGGAAGGGAAGAGAAGAGAAGGGTGGGGAGTGAAATATGTGGTGGAAATGGTCGATTTATGTGATAAAAGAGGGGTTGGGGGGGGGGAATGCCCCAAACATATTGACATTACACACTGGTACAGACCAAGCTGGTATGCGATGATGATGATGATGATGATAATGTAATCACAATCACCAATATAATACATATTACATGTTTCACTATCAGGTTCGAGTTCGGACGTGTGAAATACGAAGCCTTGAAGTTTGCGTTTTGTGAAATTGAAAGTGACGAACTGCACATCGATGTGGAACGATCCGTGCGTTCTGGTAAAACGTTTACCCGTCGAGACGAAGAAATACCGAATGTTCACTGAGAGGAATGGAAATCCGTGTCGTTCGCAAGAGGCTGCTGCGTCAGCCGGTCCGGAACGAGACGAGTGTCTGGAGTGTTTGGAGATGGAGGTTTGTGTTGGTTTAAAGAACGAAGCAGGGGGAGGCCTCGTGTTACGTCCATCGTTTAGGTCGGTTTGGGGCCTTGCGAGTATGGGGATAAAAAAGGGGTTAAAATAGGGACCGAATGAGGAGAGGAGGAGGAGGAGGAGGAGGAAGAGGAGGAGGAGGAGTTCACAAAATGTGATACATGGTCTATGTGGGCCACATCAACAACATGGCAAACAGGAGGTTCTTACTGTTGTAGGAAGTGTGAGGAAAAAGTGTTGGTGCAGCAGGAGCAGGCGGTGGTGAGGGTGCAGCGGGAGCAGGCGGTGGTGAGTATGCAGCTGGAGAAGGCGGTGGTGAGGATGCAGCGGGAGAAGGCGGTGGTGAGGATGCAGCGGGAGCAGGCGTTGGTGAGGATGCAGCTGGAGAAGGCGGTGGTGAGGGTGCAGCGGGAGAAGGCGGTGGTGAGGATGCAGCTGGAGAAGGTGGTGGTGAGGATGCAGCGGGAGAAGGCGGTGGTGAGGATGCAGCTGGAGAAGGCGGTGGTGAGGATGCAGCTGGAGAAGGCGGTGGTGAGGGTGCAGCGGGAGAAGGCGGTGGTGAGGGTGCAGCGGGAGCAGGCGTTGGTGAGGATGCAGCGGGAGAAGGCGGTGGTGATGGTGCAGCCAGTGTGACCACTCCTCATTTTCATAAATGCTAAGGTGAGCCAATGACAAAAGCCAAGAATTCGCAAGGTTTGGGAAAAGCGATGACAATAGAAAACCTATACGCCAAGAAAACCTATAGAAAACGAGGATGCCAAGGTGAACAACGAATAGCCAAGATCTTGTGAAAAAAGTCTGCAACTTTTTGGCATATCCTGCTCACAGACAAGCAAACAGACAGTGGTTAGCCTCTGAAAACATAACCTCCGTACACTGAATGGGAGACTCCGGTCGAAGCCGCTTCTTCTGGAGGCATGTCACCCATGGCCCATGGAGGTGTGACCCTTCTCTTTCATACAATACGTATCATGCTTTGTAATGTCCTTACCTTGCATCTTTGCTGTAATTCATGGACCGGTGTTTGTGTTTGTGTTTGTTTGTTTGTCATGTTACTCCTAAAGTTCTGGGCTGATTACATCTTGACTTGCCACATAAGATCAGTATGACCTCAATTAATGTATAGGGGTGTTTTTATCCTTGCCAGTGGTCTTGTGGTGGGGGGGGGGGGTTGGCGGGAGGGGGGGCGGTGCTAGTGGGGACGTAATTTCTCTATGTAAATATCTATTGTGTAGCGCCGCCTCCAAGTGGTATTGCAAGTCCCACATTGTCAAGTGCAGTGAGGTGTTTTTAATCATAAACAGTAGGTATGTCTGACTTCATGCACGTAACCCGGGTTTTTGTTTTGTTTTTTTCCTATACAAGGCTGTCAGTTGCCTATACACCGCCCAAATGAAGGAATGCGTCAGAAGAACGTGTTGCATGCTTGGAACAAGATCGCCCGTAGGGCGGGTACTCCGCGAGTTTGATTAACTCACAAAGAACCATCCTTTCTGGACGAGTTAATTCCCCTACTTTTATGATGTCTGTGGTGTACTTTATTGTGTCTTGAGCAAATCAAGGTTTGAAGTTGATTTCTAAAATGCCAGCGATGATTTTTCTTCACCCCCGAAAACCAACACCCTGAGTACAGCCACCAGTTTTCAACTCTGTCCGTCCAGCGGTTCAATTCCCCTAATGTTTCCACTTCCGGGAGTATTAACAATAAATTCAAATCACCGAAAACCTACTCATCCACACCCCAAGTGTGACCACGAGATTTTGACCGATTCCTTCCAAGGATTCAAGAATGGGTGGAATTTAAACAAACACACAGACAGTATGATATTAGAGTGTTACGAACTCCCCACCTCTATGACGACTTTAGTTTTCATGCCAAGAATTGTGTAATTTTATGATGACTTGCAACACCCTCCCCCCACCGGTGCGGCGCTATATGATACACATTTACATCGACGATGTGCGTCCGTCCCCAATCCCCCGCGACTGAAATTTTTTGAATCGAAGAAAACCTTTTGTGGCACATCCCAAGTAAAACCACCAGCTTTCATCTCATTCAGTGCAGCTGTTCAATTATGCATAGAAGTCAAACAGACTTGTTGAATGACGAGGTACAGGCTATATATCGAGTAGGATGGAGCTAACAAAACAACTGTCGAAGAAAACTCTTTACCACCTTTTGTTTTTGTAATTTTTGTGCGGTGTCATGGTCTGTCCAATCACCAGTATCACTTTTACCCTTGAGTATAAAAGTTCAGTGGTTCACTTACGGATCGATTGACGTGTTGGTGTCACATTGTTGTTCTGGTATTCAAGTCAAGAATGCTTTGTCACGCTTTGTTGAGCCTGGCCGGTTGATTTGTGGAAATCAAGGTTTGAAGTCGTTTCTGAAAATGCCCAAGCGACAGACTCTTGACTGAAATATTTGCTCCTTATGTGCACTCCAAGTGAATATTTATGATGTGAATGTAGGACGTCTCTGAGCAAGCAGAAAGCAGGATCTGGGAAAACTGAGGGGAAAGATGGAGAAAAGAAGGACCGTTCGACAGGAGGCGCAGGTGGACGTGCTGACGGGACAGAGCGCACCAAAGAAAAAGGGCGCAAGCGGCGCAGCGTCAGCTCTTCAAGCAGGTGAGGCTTGGATGTGCTTTTACATAATTGCTCGATGGAATAGACTTGAAGTGGCTTCAAAGTTTAAGCTACAGTTGCTGAGCAGGCTTTAGGGCGAGTAAAAGTGCTACGGAAGAGTGAGGGTGCCCCTTGCATCTGCATTGAGAGTGCTACGAGATATGACCACGACAAGAATTTTCAAACCATTACTCGAGCCAAATGATTTGTATATGTAACACTAAATAGTGAGTATGCTTTGCATAAAATGGAGAAAATAGAAGTATAAAGCAGGCTTTTGAGCCCAAACCAATGCATAATGTGTTACAGGTAAAGATGGATGAGCAGGTTGCCTGTGCCTGCACGGGATTCGAAACGGGGTAGGGATGGAGGTTGCAAAAATGCAAACGGTGTCTTCTGTCATCGAGCCGACAAGCTGGGAGCAAGAATTCACATTTATCGCCACGTCTGATGCAATTTAGATGTTCTAATGGCGGCAGGTGCTTCAGTTGAAACTGTTTGTTCGATCGTAGCTTTTTGATGCCTCGGGTCCAAAATACGAATTTGTATTGGTGTCAAAGCCGGTGACCATTTGCAATTTGATAGTCGGATGTTCAACAAATGGAATACTATCAGAAGCTGGCACAAAGAGGGGCAACGTGTGATGTGGGTACTTTTTGGTATGCAAAGTCTAGGCTTGTAGAGGAGTGAGGATGCATAACAGAATGAAACAGAGCAGCTAGAACACGATGGAAAGTGGGGAAACACCAACAGCAGGGTAGAGAGACAACAGAGGAATGGACATTGGGCAAGTGGAAGAATGAAGTCGAGGGGAGGGAGAGGACACGGGGAGTGAAGAAGCCAGATACGATGTCAAACGCAGCAATAATGGGGCTGAAACAAGAGGCAGGGAAGACTATGGATGAAACAACAATGCAACAAAAAAAACCAAAATGGTGGGTGAAGGAAGATGGGAGAAAAGGCAATAACCTGGAAAGGAAGGTGTGGGTTTTTGGAGGGTCATTGAGGATAAAGATGATCATGGTTATGGATGGGGGATGACCTGAGGAAGAGGAGGAGGAGGAGGTGGCGGCGAACAGCCCTGAAGGGAAGAATGCGATCGAACAGACTGAGGAAGCTGATTCAACAGGTGAGAGGAAAGAGGGACAAATGAGTGGAGGTGAGCAGTGAGCCTAGATTTTTGGAGTTTCACCAGAAGTGGGTCTGTTGCAGAGCACTTGTGTCCTTCGGGAAACCTGGGGAAGGTGAGGTACAGAAAGGGCAGAGGGTGACACGACCGAAGAGGCCAACAATCTGTTTGCGAAGTCGGAGTAAGAGGCCCAAAGATTCCAAAACCAAAACCAAGCTGATCGTCTGAGATCAGGCAGGCCGTTGATGTAGGACCCATTGTTGAAGGCATTGTAAGGGTATCGACCCATTGTTTAAATGGACATTTGTTCAAATGGGCCGGTAGATTGCCTTCTGTAAGACTCACAAATGTCAGTGTTCCAGCCATCGGTTTTATGGACTTTCCTTTGTCTGCTAAATTATCTGCCAACTGATACTAGCCTTGACAGAGGCTCACATTCCTTCATCAGTGTGAAAATGCTTGGTTTGTCTTGTCCAACAGGATTTAATTGTTTGATCCTTGGGTTATAAAATATAATTAATCGTTATTTTTACACATTGGCTTCACTGATCTTAGTGATGTTAAAAAAAGCACACAATTTCAGAATGAAATCAAGATGTCCTCCGATGAACATGTTTCTGCATATTGTGCGTTGTCGAGGCCAATTTTCTGACTAATCCTTGATCCTCAGCTCAAGTGGCAGTGCCTCTGGGTCTTCGTCAGGGTCCTCATCAGAATCTTCTTCTGGGTCTTCCTCTGAGTCGGGCTCGTCACGATCGTCTTCATCTTCTTCCTCCTCATCCTCAACTCATTCACCCTCGCCACCACGGAAAAGGTACGTGAGAAAATCATCAGAGTTTTTCTCTCTCTCTTATTTTCAATAATCTTACAAGAGTAGGTCAGTTATCAGTGACACCCTGGTTAAATTATAAATTCCTGCCTTGATTGACTGCTGGGAAGGTGATGGCAACCTAGTTGTCTGTTTCGTTGTCACCAGCATAATCCTCAAGACTGACACTCTGTCATCATATTGTGGACATAATGATGGGGTCGACTTCACCCCTTTGGGGGCCTCACTATCCTCCACTTCAGAGGTATCTACCCTGTCTTCCACCATGAAGTTGTCTTCTTCTTTCCCACGGGGTCATGCTATTAGTCCCGTATGAGTCTCTTCCCCCAGTGCTGCATCAACCCCCACGATTTCACACACGCCGGCTTCGGTGTTAGTCTTGACATCCACTACCATTTGCTGCTGGTCGGCCTTTGCTGGGTTTTCGTCTGACTTCCATGCTTGCTAGCCATTACTTGCTGTTGGCCGGCCATTATATCTTGTATCAAGGCCGTTATTTCCTTCCCTTGGCCCATTGTCAGTGGGGCTGTTTGCCAACTGTTGCTTATCCCAGTGGGCATTGCTCCTGCGCAGCTGCCCTGGGCTTGGCTGCTCGGTCACGCCTCCAATGCACCCCCTACCGGTCACTCTGCTTCCATGTCTACAGACGTCAACGTGATATCCAAGAAATACCCGCCCTCTTGTGAGGCGTGAGTGTCCTCCATTACATTGAATTTTCCTTAAAAAAAAAAAATTTTTTTTTTACCCCTTCAACCCAATTTATTAAATATCTTTTTCTCCAAATTTAGGCTCCAAATTCGATTTCTCTTCACACCAATCAAAAGTAAATGCTAATTACCAATTTGTAAACAAGTACAATAGGTGCAGGGTTCGTTAACCTTTCCAGACACCAATTTGTAATGAAACCATTCTTGCCGGAGGGACCAGACCCTGTCTCGCCGGAGATTAAACCACAAAATGTTGAGCGGTGGCATGACTACACACGCGCAGAAAACCACCAGTCTTCTTCTTCTTCTTCTCCTCCTTCTCCTTCTCCTCCTCCTTCATCTCCTCTTCCTCCTCCTTCTCCTCATTCTTCTTATCCTTCTTCTTTCTCTTCTTATTCTCCTTCTCCTTCTCCTTCTCCTTTTCCTCCTCCTCTTTTTTATGTTCGTTAAGTGCATGGTCTATGTGGTCTGTTGAGGCTCGGCTTTTTGCCTCTTGTCAGTGGGGGAGGTATTTATTGCACAGAAGTGTGTTTATTGTCATTCCAGTTTGTTTCGTTGTCACCATTAGTGTAAATAAATTGATAATCAGTCGCATGTGGACATTTTTTCGTTCTATCGCTGGGAGTTTCAGGATGCGGTGGCTTCTCGTGCAAAGCGAATCTTCGCACCTTACGGTTCGATTTCGGCGTCTTGGAGGCCACGCCCCAGCGTGTGCATGATTTCCCCTCCGGTCGGTCTGTACACGGTGAAATACCATCTTCTTATTTGGAATGCAGGTGATGCAACCTTTCTGCTGGATGAACAATAAGGTAATTAAACGAAACTAAATTTCCTGAAAAATTTTGGTGGAGAGATTACCGATGATGCCTTATCGAAAACAGTGCAATACGTGTGAGGTATTTTGAAATGGAGGATGACATTTTGAATGATAGCTTGCATCCTGATTTTGAACCATCCAGATGTAATGCTTGTCGATGCCGACAGAGTAAACGAATCGTCACAAACAACAAAGATTTTGCGAATAACTTCCCATCCGCATTTTAAGTGGGGAAACGATGTTCCACCAGTATCTAATGTGTTGTTACCGTAATCACGTAATGTGTGTGAAAGTATAACCTCCTGGATCCAGCCTCGTAGTTGGTAAACAATTTCCCGAGTAATAAACGAAGTGTGCCGCAAATAAGTGGTGTGTTTAGCTTATTATAGTGGCTAATCACAAGTCAGGGGAGACGCACAACACGGGGCCCCCATCATGGACCGGCGCCTCACCTCAAACTCTGAAGATCACAATTTTCCTATGATCGATTATGATGCTTCATAAAATACTAGCGGAGTACCCGCCCAACGGGCTATCTTGTTCCAAACATGCAACACGTTTCTTTTGACGCGTACATTTATTTGGTGGTGTATAGGCAACTGACAGCTGTGTTTGGTTAGGCAAAAAAATAACCCGGGTTACTTGCATGGAGCAAAAACGTTCCTCCGGATTTCAATTCGAAACGGCTCACTGCACTGGAAAACGTGGTGACAGGAATACTGTGCTGTAAAGGTTGGGGATTCTTATATCCTCTCCCACCTGGAGTGGAGCTACACGATACACATTTACGTCGAGGATTTGTGTCCAACCCCCTTCACCCCCCCCCCACCAAGACCACCGGCAAAGATAGAAACACCCCGACATATTAATTGGGGTCATGCTGATCCTATGTAGCAAGTCTGGATGTAATCAGCCCAGAAATGTAGTAGTATCGCACGCACGCACGCACGCACACACACACGTCCGTGAATTATAGTAAGGATTTTCATCTTGTGTTTTGTTCCCCTTTCAGTGTATTTACTATCTTGACGTCAAAGCAAATGCCAGTTCTGCTCAGGCTTTTGGTGTCTTCACGAGAATCTTCTGGGCTTCATTGTGTGTGGTCGTTGGTGTTTGCTCAAACCAAATGGATTTCTTATGATTTGGACTTTATTTTTGAACGGATTTTCCAAAATATCAGCCATCTTTATCGCATGTCATTTACTTCATTTGCAGAGCTGCATCCCCAAAGAAGGGGGAGGGTCAGCGTGGCAGAGAGCGGAGGACAGCAGGGGATGGTGGTCGTATTGAGCGTCGTGGAGTAGAGGGTGACCGGGCGGAGCGTCGACGAAGGGAACCAAGCCCCCCTCCAAAGCCCACAAAGCTACACATTGGCCGCCTAACGAGAAACATCACCAAGGTGGGTGAGCTTCTGCTACATGTTGAGATTGATGTGCTGTTTGGTGCTTGGATTCTAAATCTATGTGGTTATTTATTTGCAGGAACATCTGCTTGAGATTTTTGGTGTTTACGGTGCCATTAGGGGGGTAGAGTTACCTCCCGATCGGCTGCATCCCTATCTGAGTAAGGGCTATGCATACGTGGAGTTCAACACTCCAGCTGATGCGGAGACGGCTTTGAGACAGATGGATGGAGGTACAGCAGCTTGTCAATTTACAGAAAAAGCTTTGTTGATGACTTGCATACACAGCTTTGTTTAAAAATATTTATCCCCACACTTTGAAAAAAAACAAAAAACCTTGAGGACATTGAAATCGCTCCATCTGTCTGTCGGTCCGTCATGCTATGTCCTCCAAAACGGTTGTGCAGAAATTCACGAAATTTGGGAGTTATGATCATCACGTGGCAAGAAGGTGCGAGAGCAGTATAATTTCTGGCACCGCCCCTTGGGGCTTTGGGGCAGGATCGAATGGTGAAATACCAAAACGTACAATTATGGGAACATTTATTAAAAAAAATTTAAATGAAACTTTGAATATACAATCAACATTGGGAGCTATATAGTGTCTGCTGCGTGGTCGAGCATCGCGCGGCATCAAGGACAATGGTTAACCCACTGGACATGAGGGGAGGACTAACTGCACAGATACTAATGAAATAACTGCCTGGGGATCAATATATGTTGGGTGCCCTTGCCTTAGAGGTATGCGGTTTTGCAGAACTGCAACACTATATATGTGTATGTGTGTGTGTGTGTGTGTGTGTGTGTGTGTGTGTGTGTGTGTGTGTGTGTGTGTATATATATATATATATATATATATATATATATATATATATATATATATATATATATATATACACACATACATACAATAATAATAATAGTAATAACTGTGTGTGTGTGTGTGTGTGTGTGTGTGTGTGTGTGTCCTCCAAAACTATAAAACTATAAAATCTTGCAGCCTGAAACTTTGCATGCAAACCAAGAAAACTTCAAGGAAGTGCAAGAGTGAAAATTGTGTGTTTGGGTTAATTAAAACACCCCTTTTGAAGATTTTAACGGCCTTATTTAATTGTATCCTTCATCAAGCGATCCTCGGCCACCTCGCTCTCTGGGTCTTAAGGCGTTCCCTGGGTAACCTCGCTGGGGTCTGAAGCTGCCGTGCTTTTTGGCCTGCTCAACCATGCCTTGACTTGGAACAGGCCGCAACGATTTCTTCACGATAAAGTTGTTGTTTTCACTTTCCTCACTCATATTATCGAATGACTGTTCATCATCGCTTCAAATCGCTGGGCATATAGCAATGCTTATAAACATCCCGAGACGTCAGCGTTCGTTGCTTGACATTCCGGGCATCTCCGCCAGGTGTATGTTTAACGTGTCGCTAATCGCGTGCCAAGCTGGAGCTGTTTCTTAACAAATTCGTTGGAGTGCTTGCTTGAACGCTTAAGCCACTTGGCGAGCGCTCTCCAAGCTGCTTGGTTGTTCGTTTTGGTAAAGTATCCGTGCTCTCAGGGGAACGTTGATTAGACAGACGTACGTTTCCGCTTGTGTTGGGCCCTGCAGTGCCGTGCGGTTGGTGTCTCGGGAGGTGTCTCATCCGTGGAAAATGTGTAATTTTATTTTTACAGGATATTGCTTTGTTTCACGTGACACTTGCAAACTCCAGGTGTGCTGTCATGTGCCTTTTTCTCAGGAGTGGCTTCCGTCTATCCACTTTCCCATGAAAGCCCCAATTTGTGAAGTGCTGCAGGGAGATTTGTCCTTCCAGCAGGTTCTCCCATCTCAACCAAGGAACTCTAATTCTGTCAGAGTGGTCATTGGGTTCTTGGTCACATCCCAAACCAAGGTCCTTCTTGCCCAGTTGCTCAGTTTGGTAGGACGGCCAGCTCTAGAAAGAATCTGGGTAGTTCCATATTCTTTCCATTTCTGAATGATGGAGCTCACTCTGCTCTTGGGGACTCAACACTCTATAAATTGTTTTATATCCTTCCCCAAATCTATGTTTCCTCACAATTCTATCTCAGAGTTCTATAGACAGTCCCTTGGATTTCATGGTGGACTTTCTGCTCTGACAAGCACTTTCAACTGTAGGACCTCATATAGAAAGGTGTGTTTCTTGCTAAATCATGTCCAATCGATTGAATTGGCCACAGGTGGACTCCACTCAAGTTGTGGAGACATCTCAAGGATGATAAATGGAAATTGGATGCACTTGAGCTCAATTTGGAGTGTCATAGCAAAGGGGTTGAACACATTGATGCAAGACGTTTCAGCTTTTCATTTTCAATTAATTTGTAAAAATTTCTCAATACACGTTTTCACTTTGTCATTAAGGGGTATTTTGTGTCGATAGGTGACAATTTTTTTTTGATTTAATCAATTTTAAATTCACGCTGTAACAACAAAATGTGACAAAAGTCGAAGGGTGTGAATACTTTCTGAAGGCACTGTATTTACAGGCAAGTATTTACAAAGGTGGAGTGGAACAGAAAAAAAAGTCTTAAACCCAAGCACGTAAAGAACCCCATATACATTTTGCCTGATGAACACTGAAAAACAATACAGGCGTGGCCTCATTCAACCAGGAAATTATATCAGAGGGGATAGAGAGAGGAAGAATAAGTTGGGGGTATATTGCCGACCCCTTTCTCATCGCACGTGAGCCGACGGGCCCACGTGGGTCCCAATGTGAAAGGGGGTGGGGGGATGGAGGGGGAGACGAGGAGAAAGATGCAGCATGGTGCAGCATGTCAGAAGAGGTGCAGGTGTTTGCAATGTGTGCATGAGAGGAGACTGTGAGGGTGCAGGTGAGCCTCCCCGCCCAGACCAGTCAAGGGGTAATTGTTGAGATTTTGTGCACTGACGGGCAAGAGGCAACCGTTGAGCTCTTTTTTGTGTCTCAATTCGACAAATCAGATGTGGCGATAGCAAGGAAAGATTGTGTAAATCATCGTATCTGCCCGTCCACGCTCTCTGTCTCGTGGAACCAGCCGGTTTGCTTGCTCAGCAGATGTTCACCCTTGTGGAAGTTTGTTGTTGTGGCGCAGCTCATGTTGTACCTTTCCGCAGATGCAAAAACGCAGCCCCGATGTCTGGAAATCTCCGGCTTTTATTCTTCTCGCGAGGGGCATGACTTTTGGGAGCGAAGGTCACCGCAGCACCCTTTGACCGTCACATGCCACTTTCTCATTGGCTCACACCTGGTCCTTGCTTCCTTCACTGTTTCTCTCACTGCAACATACTCGGTGTTGAATGGCTTTACAGGGCAGTGATGGTAGTGCTGAACTGGCGCAGTGTGTATAGCGCTGGGATGGCTTGTGTAGTGGCGATGGTAGTGCAGATACGGCTTTGATTGGTATTGTAATGTGTTCGGGAGGGAATAATTACAAAGAGGAATCAAACCTGCTATGTACACACAATGCATTTCCCTGTCCATGATATGAGGGCAAGAGTAAACCGAACCAAACAAAATTACGATGGAAATATCTAAACTAAGGATTCCTTTTGTGTTTGTTGAGTGCAACTCCCCGGGGTGTTTTCCACAACCGCAACAATACATACTAAAATAATGCATTTTGTTGAACCCGACAGATGCATCATGGCATTAAACGCTATGAGCGCATGCATACCGCTTTGCTTCCTGTCTGCATAGCTTCAGCAGTGCGCACTCAATACTATTTTACAGACTGAGGATCTGAGGTCACAAGTACAGGATCATGGAGTCGTCGACCATGGTTTTGCCCTTCCTGAGACCTTAAATCCTTTAACACCGTGATGCATTGATGACGGTAATAAAAGTTTCAGCATCTACTTTCTGATGGCAGCAATGACTGCACGTAATTTTGCAACTTTTATAATCGTTTAACACAATTATTCCTTCCTTGGCCTTTCTGCACAAAGGTTCATGAATGCACTTTCTTTAATTGCATAATTATTGAGTGATTAAGAGAGGAGCACCTTTATTGCTTATCCATATCCATATCCACTGCTGCTACAATACTCCTTTAATGGCCGACATTGTACCCACCTTTTTTGCGTGTCGGCTGGGGAACGTTTTTGGCCCAAGTCTTCCAGGAATTGGCTGGCCAGGTCTGAGGTCCGACTGAAGGTGACGAGCATTTGGAATTTGTTCATGGTGCCGACAATATGCCACTTACTCTTCGCAAAGGACACGGTGGGATCTTTAATGTCCACCAACTAATGTTGGCAGATGGGACACCTGTTTATCGTCCACCCGAGCAACGGCACACACATTGATGAATCGTCATGACTGAAACCCCGGGATCACCGTTTAGCTGGGTCGGAATTAAAGCTCAGGCTAGGCATCTTAGAGGCGGGTGTGCATACCTCTCGGCAATCCTATCAGCCCACGAGTGGATATGATAGAGATGGTCAAAATAATGAAGAAGAAGAAGAAGAAGAAGAATAACAAGAACAACAACAACAACCACTCCTTTTGTGTCTTCAGACACATAGGGCTGCAGAGGCAGTCTTTCCTTGCCTAGGGGAGGGACACAATCATGGATGGTTCGCGACACTGACGCAGGATACTGAAATGGCTCATTCTTCCCAGTAAACTGGTACTCATTTTGCCGACCTCGGAAGGGTGACAGGTTGAATCAACCCATGTGGTGTTATCTTAACGACTTGACAAGGGCTTGAACTCAGGACCCTAATATCTTAAACCAACCACCTTAACCATTAAGCAAACACCAGGCTCGAGGTAATGAATGGTATGCACAAAATAAATGTAGAAGTTTTTCAGCGGGATTGACAGCGACAGGACCAGGGGCCACAGTCTTTGATTTAAAGAAGAGCAGAGTTAGGAAGGTAGTACGACAGAAGCCTTTCACTCAAGAGTAGCTCATGTCTCGAATTATCTCTCTGGAAATGTTGTGGCAGAAACAGTAGGGAGGTTAAAAAAATTGAATTAGGTATACCTATAAGCATTTGGGATACAGGTGCACATGAATATTGACAGGACTGGTCGGTAGTTTAGTTATTGATAGGTAATTGCATACATTATAGTGCATGGGTTAAACTCTTCCGTCTGTGTATGGAAATCCGTATTTTTGTCTTGACCGACACAGAAGTTTCCATCTTTTAGTCGTCATAAAAACCTGCCACGTTTTGGGGAAATTGGGAGGGGGGGTGCAATTCCTCTATACAGATTCATTTCTTAACCCATTTCATCCAGAAGAAGTATATGCCAACACTTCTGTGCTCCTACATGTCATTACCGCGATTATGTAAATTGCTCCCACCGTAGTTTTTATATTTTTACGAGGTATTTTTGAAGAAGATAGCTGGGTATGGGAGCTTGCAAGCACGGTTATTATGGTCAGATGTCAGCCAGGCAGGAGAACGTCGGTCTATGTCAGAAAATACCGCCGGGCCACCAACACAGCGTCAATTTTGCTTTCTTCATCTCCTACTATGAACTTCATGGAAAATACCAAAGTGCCGTCTTCACATTACATGAGGTAAAGACGTGATTCTGTTGGTCACTGTGAAGTTTGTGACCACGTCGATATGACGCCAATAATTCTAACAAGGAACTTTGTTGCAGGAAGAAGCCATTCAGACCATCATGCCTGCCTGACACCAACACCACATAAAACTATCTATCTATAATTCCAGCTGTGTGTGTGTGTGTGTGTGTGTGTGTGTGTGTGTGTGTGTGTGTGTGTGTGTGTGTGTGTGAGAGAGAGAGAGACCGCTGTTTCTCGACAACCACTGGTCCGATCTAATTGAAACTTGCCAGCTATATTGCTGGGGACCTGAGGATGTGCCTTTTCAAGGTTTGATATTAATTGGACAAGTGCTTCCCAAGTTATGGCCATTTATTTACCAAACCAATGGCAAGACACGTTGTTGCGTGGGCGTGGCCGATGGGGAAGGGAAGCACAGCCGCGTTCCCCATTACGGGTTACAACGTACGGGCTTCTGGAGAATGATGACTTCGTGTATTCTAATCATTTCTCGATTTCTTATGCGCATTTATAGATAAACACAATGGCCCAAGTTATGATCGTTTTCATATTAGACGGTGTATAAATTTCGGTAACATCAGAGTGCTGGTATGCTCCGAACCAGGAAGTAATTTTTTTTCTCTCTATTCTCTTCTCTTTTTGTTTTTCCTTGCCACGACATTGCGAAAAGGTAAATAAGTTGGCGCTAATTCAATAATTGGGTATTAAAACTAAATTGCGAATAATCGTAACTGCGAATAATATGCGAACTTGCCACGCACGTACGGGCACGTGAGGGCGAAGAAACGGCCTGTGTGGTTGTTGTTTGTCGCTCGCGGTTTGAATATGTATTCATTAAATTTTTTTTTTTTTTTTTACAGGCACGTACTAGTATAAAAAAATAAGGCAATTGTATATATGTGTACATCAGAAACCCATGTGTATGCATCAGAAATTTTTTGAAAAAGAAACTGGCTTGGCCAATCTCCACCAAATCTTATAAACGTGTTGGGGGCGGGGGAGGGGGTGTACCCAAGGTTAGGTCATGGGCACAAAAATAATTCTCCCTCATCCCCCCACCCCCACCCTCAATCAAATGTGGAGATGACTCGCAATTATTACCTGTACATGGAAAATGGTCCAACTGGTTTATCTACTGACCCCTGCCAGAGGGTGCGGGTATTGACACCTTATTTTGCTCTGGGAGGGAGCAGGTATGACTAGTTGAAGTAGAGAGTTTTTAGAATGCCGGACCCCACACAGTGTTGAAGTATATAATTCCAACATTGAAATAAAATAAAGATTGTAAAGGTCATATAAAAACATTAATTCTGGAAGTTTACTGCCATTGACGCAGTGGCTATTAGTACTACACCACTTCAGTTAACGAGTTACATGAGTTGTTTGTGCCTGTTGTTTGTGTCCTTTATGACGTCCTTATAAACAGTAAGTTTCCTGTTTGGAATGATTCTCAATTTTGTTTGACTGCCCGACAGAGGCAGAGTAAAAAAAACCAAAATCTCTCTTCTCTGCACATGTATGGATTCAGAGGCAAAGCACAGCTATATTACAGGTTCGTTTTCCGATTCATGTTCAGAATACAGGGTGGGGCAGAGAAACGGGCGATTTAACAAAAAAAACTGAGTAATTAAATTAACTATGTGTATTTGCCAAATTACAAATATGCCATCTTAAAGTACATAGCATGCCATTTATTTCTTGAAGATCACATCCTCGAGGTGACCTCCGTCTCTGCACAGTCATTCCTCTGTCTACCACTCATGGTTTCTATGATGCAGCGCAGCTTCTCCAAAGAAATTCCGGCAAGTTTTTTGACAGCATGATGTAAGTGGTATGATGTAGACTTGTAGAGGATACAGGATGACGTGATGTAACAGGGTAACATAATTGGGTGACGTGTAATTTTCCCCGGATACCAGTACCCAGAAAATCGTTTTTTTTATCCCCCGCCGCGTGGTGGAAGGGGGATATTGTTGTCACCCAGGTCGTCTAGCTGTCCGTCCGGCTGTCCGTCCGTCCGTCCGTGCGTCAACATTTATAGCTGTGCGTGCGATAACTCATAAACTGTTTGCCATATCGATTTGAAATTTGGGTCACACATGTACCACCTGAAAAGGAAGGACCCTATTGATTTTGGGCGTGGCCGGGTCCAAGATGGCCGACTGGGGCGGCCATCTTGAAAAAACTTTTTTGTAATAAATGGAAAACCGCTTATCTGATTTCAATTATTTTTGGTTTCTACGTTCCTCACCCCTGGGGAACTTTTTCGAGATGATGACCAAATGGTGTCTTGTTTCCAATTCACCTCCCTCATTATCTGGAATATGTATGACCTTTTTCATTCAATGGCGGGGGATTCCCCAACTCTGATGGTATATTTTAATCCTCCGTTTCTCTGCCTCACCCTGTATAACATTCAATTGAAATCAAATTGTTCCTTCATCAAAAACTTACATTTGTTGACAGATGGATGGCCGGACGACAGACGGACAAAATTGAACCTATTGCTTAACTCGCGCTTTTCACTTCACGTGTGCAGGGAAATAAACCCTTCAGGCTCGACACTGTTAGACTGGGGGAATAGGGGAGGTGGGGGATGAGAACGGTGTGGCAGGCACAGGGACATAACCAGTGTTTTAAATGAAAATATAATTGATATTTTAACTAATTTTTTTCTGACTCTCAGGAGGAGGAGATTGGGACCGTACTCTGTGCAGTGTTGATGCTGCTTAAGCAGTCTCCTTGGCTGTTGGACACAGTCCTGGACGGGTCCCCACTCCGACACAGGATACCAGCAAGCTGGCACTCGTTTTGCCGACCTCAGAAGGATGACAGGCCGAGTTAACCCCACCTGGTATTAATTCAATAGCTGAGCGGGATTTGAACTCTGGACCCTTGGACCCAAAGCCCGCCACCCTAACCATTACGCCAACACCAGGCATACTCTCAGGACATATTCAAAATTTTTGATTTCGAATCTCAGGACATATTTATTTAATCTTCATTTGTGGGGTGTTTCTTCGAAACTATTGCAATTAAAAAAGTATGTGGTATTTAATATTCACTTATCTATGTGTGATACAAAATGCTGTCCAAACCAACTGAAAAAAAAATCTTCCCCAGTAATTTTCAGGAAAAATAAAAAATTCTTCCCTAAATATCACTTTCATTTGCATCGTTTTACACTTAGAACTTGGACAGGATTGATCCCAAAATGCATATTTTGACATCAGGTCTTCAAAACTTCCTTGGTGACATGTCCCCTGGACCCCCCTAGTAAGGAGTAATTTGAATCAGCACTCTCCTTTTCATTCAAAATTCTGTAGTTTCACCCATGATGATGATGATTGTGATGTCTACAGAGTGCCTTTTCAAGAATCGATTGTCCTGGGTGGTGTTTGATCATTCCTCACCCGACAATCCCCTGCATCCCGAAAACTAAATTCAGAAAAAAATGACACCTTGGTGATATCCCTGTTCCTACCCCAATGTTCTCCTCCTACTCCTCCCCCTTCCCAGTGAAATTCCATAAATAAACTTCCTTCAATAGTGATGTTTTGGCAGAACTAAGCATCGATGACAATTGTAACAGGAGCACTCCTTGTCTGCCACCCTAACATAGGCCTTTGCGCCGACTGTTTGGCCAGTCTGTTGACATCCCTATGCGTATGCCTATTGTTCGCTTCTTGTTTGTCACTCAGGGCAAATTGATGGACAGGAGGTGACAACAACAGCAGTGCTTGCACCTCGGCCACGCCCACCACCCCGTCGTATGACTCCGCCCCCTCGCCGGCCACCGCCTCTACCTCCTGCCTGGCGACGTCCATCACCTCGCCCTCGACGGCGGTATATTCAACAGCAAAATTAGTTGTCTGCTCAATGTATTTATGCTTTTTTCATATTTATATGATTTTATTATTGCTCTGCATTGTACTTTGCTCATTGCTATTTTTTTTTTTGCCTGTCACTGAAGGTGAAGGAGGTTATGTTTTCACCTCTTTCTGTCTATTTGTCTGTTTGTCTGTCTGACTGTCTGTTTGTGTACAGGATATCTCAAAAAGTTGTGGACGGATTCGGATGAAATTTTGTGGACAGGTTCAGCGTGTGATAAGGACGAACGGATTAGATTTTGGTGAAGATCCGGATCCGGATACTAAAATTTAAGTGATTCTTCACCATTGAGAGATAGGGCTAAAAATGATATATAGCACGATATCTCAAAAAGTTGTCTACGGATTTGGACAAAACTTGGTGGACAGATTTGGTGTGTGACAAGGACGAATTGATTCGATTTTGGTGAAGATCCGAATCCGGATCTGTATACGAGAATTATTTAATTTTGAAAGTGATTCTTCACCATTGAGAGATGGGGCCAAAAAACGATATAGTCCTGTATAGCATGATGTTTAAAAAATGTATTGGGCCCGATATGTTCTCGTGGATCAGGCATTACGTGGCAGAGGTATGTACTCCACCGAGTGCCCTTTGTGTTTATTTTTGTAATGGGTCTCTTCTTTTTTTTTTTTTGCTTAAAGAGCAGGTTGCGGGTCACCAAACATGTTCTGAAAATTTATCAATATGATTATATGTGCATTAAATAGTTCGATGCAAACTATTGTGGTTGCCTAACTATTGGGAAAATTAATGAAATTTAACTCAGAAGTTGTTATTTCTCGAGGCCGTTGAAAAATACAGCCGCGTGCCTATATATGGATGGTGACGTCACGTTCTCGAAAACAAAACGGTGCTCACTCGCTCATTGAAGAAGTGTCCAATTCAGCGGGCCGTTCTTTCGCTTATTTTGAGCTTGCAACTGTCTATATTATCCTTTTTTATTTTGAATTATTGTAGAACAAAGTTATTTGGATGTTTGTACATCATGCCTCGTACGTGTGTCGTCATGTTTTGCGAAAATGGCTGGAAAACGGGTAATCGCTCCCACCGATTCCCGAAGGAATCAAACATTCGCCGGCAGTGGATAAGATTTGTACAAACAAAACGGGCGAATTTTCTCCCAAAGAAAACGGGTAAAGAGGACTCTTTGGATAGACTTGTCATTTGTGGTGACCATTTCACAGCCGAGGATTATGAAGGCAACGCAGTGAATGAGCTCAGTTTCAAAACAAGCGGACGCTGTGCCCACCATTCAGCCTTCTCCTCCTCAGCTGGCTCCTGCTTAATCTTCTCACACTGTCACCTCTCAAGGATTGGGGCATTGTGTTTATCTATAAATGCGCATAAGAAATTGAGAAATTATTAGAATAGAGTAAGTCATCACTATCCGGAAGTCCGTACGTTGTAACCAGTAATGGGGAACGCGGCTGAGAATCTCTTCCCCATCAGACACGCCATCATCAATTTCGCTGGGGTCAAGCTCGGCTATCAGAAAGACTTCAACACCAAGGGTCCATTATATTTGGGTCCATTATAATTGATTCATTCTATTTCTGACTCTTGAGTGGCTAGAGGGTTGGGGGTGGTCGTATGGCCGCTTAGCTGCCAGGGTAGCTATCATTTCTTGAAGCGCGACTGTGTCGCTGATGCAGTGCCCCTCTACCAGTACACACACTGGAACTGGTACTCATTTCGCTGACCTCGGAAGGATGACAGGCTGAGTCAATCCCCTGGTGTATTAATTCAGCGGCCGACGGGGCTTGAACTCAGGACCCGAGGATCCCAAGCCACGACCCTAACCACTGAGCCAACACCAGGCTACTAGAGGGTTAAAAAAATTATTATATCAAGTCACAGATGAATCAAACTTTACATTATTTTATGCATCGAACAAGAAAATGAAAATCTACAAACCAATCTGTCTGGTGGAGTCTGTCAGTGTGAACTGCTGGGCAGTCAGTCCTGCCACTTGTACACGAAATAGGCCATTTTCCGGCACTTGCAAGTGGCTGAAATTTATATGGCTCAGGGCCAGAAACTCCATAGTATAAATTCCCATCATCCTCTGACTCATCCTCGGCAATATCCGAATGAAAACACTCAATTTCATCGCCGCTGAAATCACTCTCTGATTCGCGTCTCGCCATTGTTTACACGCTGTTTCCGAATGTTCACGAAGTTTTCGGAGAACGTGACGTTGTAGCATCTTCGGTAACTTCCGGTCTGTTTTTCAATCACCGAGAAAAGTTTTGACTTAAAAGTTAATTTTAGCATATTTTGAGTTTCAAATGTAAGAAAATAAATACCCCACGTTAATTAATGTGCTTACAACCTTCGAATCACGCGAAGTCATCAGCGACCCAAAACCTGCTCTTTAAAAAAAAACAACAAACTTTTGATGTACAAAGTTTTGTTATGAAGTAACGTAGTTGTGGACACATTAGTCCAAGAGCATTAGGTCATAATAGGCCCTAACCTGGACATTTTTGGTAACAAGCTGATTTTTTTCAGGATAGGTCCAGGAATGTGTGTGAAATAACATACTAAAAGTCCTCATGAATCCTCCTTGAGCGTTTTCCGCAATCCAAGAT
>BROF01000466.1:170124-198534 GCA_024346535.1 Eptatretus burgeri | reverse complement strand
TAATTTGAATCTAATTATTTTATGCAGTTCAAGTCCAGTAAATAACCTGAAATGGTACAGAGCTAAGCGGTAAACTGCCAGAGGTTACAAACAAAAGTTTAGGTTACCAAAAACGGAAAAATAATGTAAATTTCAGAGTTGTTAAAGGCCCTTTTCTGGGAACAAGTAATGGGTTAGCAACTGCAGCTGTTCTGCAGCAATGGAAGTAAATTAAGCCTTGAATGTTGATGCAAACAATACCTATAGGTGTCCCAACTTTTGTTGATTAGTTACAAACCCTCTGTCTGTATAAAAGCAGTGTTGGAACAGACTGTGTTGCTCTACCCTCAACAGAAACAACCTGAGCGGTTTAGTTCGCTTCAGCTATGTTGGTTTTTTTTGTTCTTTTTTTTTTTTTCCTTGGAATGCTTTATGAAAAAATCTCAAACATTTAGTATCGACAAAATGATTTATTTTTAAGCATAAAATAAACATCGCCATTTTGATCTAATACTTCCATGTTCATTAATAAATAAAATTGTGTTTGGAAGATTACGCACAATAATTTATTCGACTTTCTTTTCTCAGTTTTGTTTTTTCACATTGACACGCAATATCAAGTTTCGTTCGAATTATTAAAAAATCAATTCCCGATTCAGTCAAGTGCTCTTCGGGAGAATTTGATCAATGCAAACAACCTCAGTGGTATAGTTTGCTGGAACTATCTTTTTTTATTTTTTTTATAATTTATTTTTAACAACCGCTGTCACAATGGGAAGCTAACGGGTTCAAGGGTCGTCGAGTAGGTCTTTCCTTTAGATAAATTGCAAAGGAAGCCAAGGTGTCTACAGTTCCCTTCACCATCAAAAGGCACTTGCAAACTGGAAGAAACTCTGACAGGGAGAGATCTGGCAGACCCAAAGCCACAACACAATCAGAACACAAGTTTCTGAGAGTCAACAGCTTGCGTGATAGGCGGCTCACAGGACAGCAGCTTCAAGCTCAGCTTAACATTGTTCGAAGTAAGGAAGTCTCAGTTTCAACTGTGAAGAGAAGACTTCGAGCTGCAGGTTTGACAGATGACAAAATTGCTAAGCAACTGCATTGCTAAGATGACAAAATAAGAAAAAGAGGCTTGCCTGGGCCATGAAGCACCGCCAGTGGACTACTGAAAACTGGAAGAAGGTCTTATGGACCGTTGAATCAAAATTTGAAATCTTCGGTTTATCACGCAGGGTTTGTGAATGCCATCGAATAGGCGAAAGGATGATTCCTCAGAATGTGACACCAACTGTCAAACATGGAGGAGGAAGAGTGATGATCTGGGGCTCTTTTGCTGGATCCAGAGTCGGCAACTTGCACAGAGTGACTGGCACCCTGAACCAAAAGGGCTACCACAGTATTTTGCAGCGTTATGCAATACCCTCTGGTCTATGCCTAGTTGTTCAGGGGTTCATCCTACAGCAAGAAAACGACACAAAACATACCTCCAGGCTATGTCAGAACCTCAAAATAAAAGAACAAGACGGTAGGCTTAAAATCCTGGAATGGCCAGCACAGTCTCCAGACTTAAACCCCATCGAGCTGGTTTGGGATGAACTGGACAGAAGGATGAAAGCAAAGCAACCTACAAGTGCAACACATTTGTGGGAACTTCTGCAACAGTGTTGGGAAGAACGTTCTGAACAATATTTGATTTCCATTGTCGAAAGAATGCCACGAGTATGTTCGGCTGTTGTATCTGCAAAAGGTGGCTAATTTGATGAATCAAAAATTTCGATTAAATTTTGTTCAACAAAACGATTCCATTATTTATTTTTTATCTGCAATTGTTTATTTGTTTTGTGTTTTAATTTCAGAGTACATTGAAACCTTAAACTGCTTAAATTTCTGGAAAAATAGGGGTGGGGGGGTGGTTTCTAAAACTCTAGACTGGTAGAGCAATATATATATTTATAAAATGTTGTTTGCACGGTCTATGCTCGTGGAAGAGGGGATCAGGATGTAACGGACAAAAACAGGATGCAAAAACGCATGCACGCGGTGGACAAGATGGACACAGAAGGAATTTATTTATGTTTTCTTTGAACAGCCTGATTCAGCTTGTGCTGAATAAATGAGCCGAGCCGATCGTTGGTGTGACCTTCCTTTCCTTACTATCAGCATCCATTGAAATCAAAATGTGTCTGTATCATTGCAGGGGAAATTTTCGAACTCAAGGCTGACCTGAATAGTGACAAAAAAGAGAAGAAGAAGGAGGCTGTGAAGAAAGTTATTGCTTCAATGACCGTTGGAAAAGACGTCAGGTTCGCAGAGAGATCAAACGATGTGTTTGTTTAACGTTGATGCACTCTGTGTAATGCACAGCGTTTGTGTGTACACCTGGATATTTCCTCCTGTGTTTTACTCACTCCAAGTTGTCATTCTTGCACTTTGCAGAAGTTAAGACATGTTGTTAACTTTACGGTTCTCTTCATAAATTGATTGATTGCATCTTTATCTAGTCACTCCCTTTTATTTTATTTATTTGTTTTTAAATTGCCGAAGGGCTGTATTAGGCGTGCTTTTGACTTGATTCGCTGACCTATCATTGGCATTATTATTCTGAAAAAAAAAAAAAAGATAAAGTTCACATTTAGCAAACTGAATGCAAGCCATTGCTCCTGTATTCCATGTTACATGTATGATGCTCCTGAAGGTTGCACAAACCAATTGTGGTGATGTTATGATGAAAATGTGTTCTTGGAGGATGAATTACAAGGTATTCGTTGCATTCTGCAAACTTAGGGCTAGTAACTGCACGTTCTTCAGTCTTTATCTTTGTCTGCTTATTGTGAGGAAGTATTGGGCTGGCAGGATGGCTGAGAGGTGTGTGCACACCCCCTCTTAGCCATTTAGCCTGGGCTGTAAATTGTCTTCCCAGTGTTTCGCAGTCAGGGTGATTCATCGCTGTGTGCGTGTGCCATCCCTCGGATGGACGTTAATCGGGAATCCCGTCTGCCGGCGTTTGGACGTTAAACATCCCACAGCGTCCATCGCGAAGAGTGGGCGAGCTCTCTCGGCCACCATGGCCAAGTTGCTGACCTGACTTCCTATGTCAGGGTGGCAGCGCAACCGGCATTGCAGCCTACTAACTACTTTGTTGGCACCCATGCCTTGCAATGGTGATGGAAGGAAGTAAAAAAGCTCATTGATCTCTGATTATAAGGTTACTCTGTGGATCATTATCAATGCTGAAAGATTTGTTTTGCATTGTGGTGCAAAATTGGTTTCCGCTGCATGTTGTGTTGGAATCGCCCAATGATTTCACCATACCGTGTTTCCAGTGTGGTAGCCGTAAGATGGTGACACCCACGGTGTTTTGTTCGGTGTGGTATACCCTTCAACCTGCCACGTAGATGTGCATACGTTTGACCAATTAGCTGACTTTGTGCATGTATTACTTTTGGCATGATTGATGTTGTAATGGTGATTACCAGATCTGTGCCATGTTCCTGAAATTGTCTCTGAATTGATCAAGGGAGGTGCAAACACCCTTCCCTTTATATGGGACAGTTTCCCTGTTTTTATTTAATTTTTTTTTTCTTTTTCTTTTACCTCCACCACCTTAAGGTGGATGGAGATTCCACTTTCACACCAGTCTGTTTGTCTGTCTGTCTGAGCAGGATATCGCAAAGTTATTAATGATTCGTAAGAAGTTTGGTGTCTAACACGGATGGATTAATTTGATTTTGGTGAAGATCCGGATCTGGATACTCGAATTTTTAACCGATTCTTCACCACCGAGAAATGGGACCAAAACCGATATTTTATTCGTAGCATGATGTTTCAAAACTTGTGTACTGGTTATGTCCAAACTTGGTGGATCAGTTGGGGAGGTCACAAAAACAAGCTGCTGCTGATTTGGTTCACATGCGGGTGTTGATCCGGTCTATCGTTGGGATACCGGTGTGTAAACTGTTTAGCCTGGCATTTTCCGTATGCGCTCCACCAAGTGCCGTTCTCATTTGAACCGTTTTGATGTAGAGATGAAATTTGAGATTATTTTTTGATTGTACCGGAGTTGGTTTGTGGTATTGGGCCATTCTTGACGCTGGACTAAGCAGTCATTTTCGGGTGTCGTGAAAATGCTTCACACAATTAAACATTTAAATACAATTTAATTCGTTTCCACAAGGTTTAAAGAGCATCTGATATCAGCTGATGCATTCATGTGCATAAATTGGCTTTTTCTGTCCTTTAAAAAAAATTATTTATTTCTTTCGCATGTCCGCCCATGCGGTGGATGATGGGATTTTGCATTTGTGTCCAGGCCATATCTTAAAAAATAAAATTCTTCACCATTTCAGCTTTTGTCATCAAATTTTCAACAAACCTTTTATTGTAAGAATTTGGAGAAATTAATAATTGGATTAAAATCTCAAAGGACAAAGTCTTGGTAAAGCCTGTCTGCCGTATGTCAACATGAAACAACCGGGTTTTCTCGTCGCTTTTCTTTCTTGACTAGCATACGAGGTCCGTCGCTTCGCAGTTGGGAATACCAGT
Organism: Eptatretus burgeri; assembly: GCA_024346535.1. Lineage (NCBI taxonomy): Eukaryota > Metazoa > Chordata > Myxini > Myxiniformes > Myxinidae > Eptatretus > Eptatretus burgeri. Next base: position 194,010 of record BROF01000466.1, on the reverse strand, counting down.
CCTTGTTGCAATGGCTTCTTTATTTACCACTTGACCTTCAGTGTGTGTCCGTCTGTCCAGGGCATAACGTTTTTACCATTTTACGTTTTGTCAAATTTTTTCACCAGACCTTTATTTTGAGAATATGGAGAATGTCATTAATTCATAAATTTTACGTTTTTAGGTCATCTCTACTGAGATGACCCAATAAAGCGGGACCAAATGTCCGTCCGTCCGTCAATTTTTCTTTCCGATCTTGATGAAACTTAGTATGTGGGTAGAGGTCGTTGAGTGTTGCACAACGATATAACTTTTGCCTGGGTTCAAGGTCAGGGTCAAGGTCACGAGGTTACGTAAGTTATAAAAATCACCATTTTCACAACCTATCTCGTCTGCCATTCTACAAGATATTCGGCAACTGTTTATTGATTATGATAGTAAAAAAATATAATCTTGTATCTAACCGGACAGATTTTTGAATTTCCTTCCCGTTTGATCATCACGTGACCTGGAAGATGGCCAAAAACGCCGATGCGATTCACAAAGAAGGAAGGAGAAATGAAATATAAATATAAAACACATTTTAGCCTTTTATATTTGTACATTTTCCGCCGAAGGTGCAAAAGTTTCAAAACCCGAAATGTAAACGTCGGCATTTATTTTCAAAATATAATTGCGCACGCGCCAAAATGCCGAGTCATCTTTAACCAAACTGCGCAGTAGAACTGCGCAGTCGTCTTCGGTCATAACTGAACATTGAGAACTTGAGGTATTATAGAGCTGACCGTCACCCCCACACAAGGGAAATTTTTATTTTATTTGAAGCTGTTTTCGTCGAGTTTTTACTTGAGAGTACAAAGTGGATTCAGACAGGGCTTGCATTTTGAGATGCCAACTAGTTGCCTCTGCCACCAAAGGTGGCCAGACAGAGGCTATATGCTTTCACCTACACATTTTTGTGAGCAGGATATGTCAAATAGTTGTGGATGGATTATGACAACTTGGTAGACGAGTTGGGTTGGTGACCAGACCAAGCCAATTTCATTTTGGTTCAGATTCGGCCTATCGGTGGGATATAAACCGTAAACTCCTCAGCCTGGCCAGAGGTATGCCGAGTCGTTTTAGTTACCTCCACCACCAAAGGTGAAGGAGGTTGTTTTCACTCCTCTCTGTCTGTGTGCAGTATATATCAAAAAGTTTTGGATGGATCTGGATTAAATTTTGTGGACAGGTTGGGTGTGTGACGAGGATGAACTGATTCGATTTTGGCGAAGATCTGCATCCGAGAGTTATTTAATTTTTAAAGCGATTCTTCACCATCGAGAGATGGGGCTAAAAACGATGCCGTGCTGTATGGCATGATATTTCAAAAATGTATTGGGCCTGATATGTTCTCGTGGATCAGGCATTACGTGGCTGAGGTACGTGGCTCTACAGAGTGCTTTTCTAGTTTTTATCTGCATTACCTTTCTTCTCCTACCAGCCATATTTTCCCAAATGAAAGCAAAATATTTTGGCAGGTGACAGTATATTATTATTTCCATTACACAGTCACCTTTAAATTGTCTTCAAGTCAAACTTGTCCTGCCAGCAACTGCTTGGCAATGGCACAGAGGAGTCAGCAAAAATACAAGTTAAAGATTGTGGTCCGTGCAGGTATGTCGTGCAAACAATAATGTTATCCAACAGTGTTGTTGATGCCTTCTCAGTCAGTTTGTCCAAAAATGAGAAGAAAGAAGATGGCATAATAAAACTTATCCATTATAATCACCCCATCAAGATGAGTGCTACCTTCAACTACCGAGTTGTGCATACGAAATGTCTAGCATTGTACAAAGAGATGTACAGATGACAAGGCATGGGGCAAAGATTGTTTGTCCTGCGAAATGGCATCTGTTGTGGTATAAAGTGTTTGTCATTTAAACATTAAGTTGTGGATGTTTTTATTTATTTATTTTTATCAGTTATCGGTGTAACCAAGCCAGGTATTCCTCAGTGGATGTGTATATGAGGTTCCTGTTATGAGGACATATTTTACATGAGGCCTTGCTATGGAAATGATTTGGATTCAGTAGTGATGTGTTTAGTATTTTCAGTTGCAGGTCTAAATTAAATATTGTCAGTCGAGGTTCCAACTACAACAGGTGGTCTGTGACCTTTGCATGGTCCCCAGATGCCTGAGACGGTCTTCTGCATTTTCAGCCATTTCTGACCACAAAATAACTAACCGTGCCAATGTTTTTGGTGCTTTTTGAACCACAAATCTAATTTTTTTTAAATGCAAAATTTGTTTTACCAACACCAATTATATAAACATGTCTTGTAATATTATGTGAACACAAAAAACTAGAAGGGTACTCGGTAGAGCGCATGCCTCCGCCACATAACGCCTGATCCACGAGAACATGTCAAGCTCAATACATTTTTGAAATATCATGCTATGTATCATTTTGGCCTGATCTCTCAATGGTAAAGAATCACTTAAAAATAAAAATCTGAGGATCTGGACCAAAATCTAATCGGTTAGTCCTTGTCACACAGCCAACCTGCCCACCAAATTTCATCCGGATCCATCCACCACTTTTTGAGACAGATAGAGAGGGGTGATAACATGACCTCCTTCATCTTCAGTGGTGGAGGTGGTAATGTTCACTTCATCTTGACAGCACCATGGGAAATTTTGGTGATTTCTTGTTTGTTTTATTTTATTTTATTTCCTCCTGGAACTTCTTGGCAAAGGTTTCTGATTGGACAAATTTACCTTCGGGACTTGTCGTATGACAGAGTGTGGGTGTGTCACAGATGGATGATTGGGAAAATGGAAGCTGTGCATTGCCTACATTTTGAAGGGGCTTTCAAATAAATTGTATAATTGCAGCACTGCATGGAAACGTTTTCTTTTTTTTCTCAAAAAAAAATTGTTTTGTCAACGTTGCTGGTCTGACATGAAAACTTGGTGGGTAAAAAAAACGGAGACCAGCACCTATGCCTACAGTGGGGCTGAGGAAGAAAATAGATGGAGATGGAGATGGACAAGGAAGGGTGAGATGAGGGGCAGGGGAGAATGCAAGGGGTGGACAAGATGGATACAAAAGCAAAAAATAAATTAAAATTTGGGGCGAGAAGGGTTGGGGTTCTTAAATCAGGGTAAGAAAATAAATCGTGGTTTTGGATTGGGACAATCTGTGATGGTGTTCTGGAGCTGGAATGAGATTGAAGAGAATGTGGAAGTTGGTTTCACATGTGTGTGTGGGGGTGGAGGAAAGAGGAACAGATTAGTGGAGGTGAGCACTGATCCTGGATTATGGATAGTTTCATCAGAAAGGGTTTATGGTGGACCGTGTGCATCCTGCAGAATCCTAGGGGTTGGTGTGGGTGTAGGGGGGGGGGGAGTGGCAAAACTGAAACGGCAGAGGAGGTGGTAGAAGACAAAGACCACTGATATGAGTAGGGGGGGGGACTTCAAAAAGAATTGTTTAAAAAATATATATATAAATGTTTGGCCTATAATCTGTGAAAATCAAATGACCCAGTTATGAACACATTAATTGTTATTAAAAATATCCTTTGTGAACAAACGAGTGCGTGCCCGTACGTACAAAAAAAGAAGAATTGTGACATCATAGCACCTTGCCCTGTCATTGGTTTGGTAAATAAATGGCCATAACTTGGGAACCACTTGTCCGATTAATATCAAACCTTGAAAAGGCACATCCTCAGGTCCCCAGCAATATACCTGGCAAGTTTCAATTAGATCGCACCAGTGGTTGTCGAGAAACAGCGCTCGTAGACAGACACACAGAGATTGCTGGAATTGTAGATGGATGACACTCAGTTGATCTGTTGTTTTAGCTGTATTTATGGGACACTTTATGTGGTGGTTGGCTGCTGGCAAGATTGCTTGGAGGTATCGCACTCTCTTTTGAACTGTCTGGCCTTGATCTGGGTGTGGGTCTCATCCGCTCTACTATGACATCCATCTGTTGTATGTTAAGCCAGAGGACCCATCTGCAAACACCAGTCGTTGCTGGACGTAAAAGTTCTCGATCTCACGGTGTCTTTCATGAAGAGTAGAACATGAGTTATTGCCAGCACTGAACAAATCGCAACTCCCCATCACCTTCAAGTCGCGTGTCCATGTCGGAGTGGCAACCCATCCAGGAATGGTTCTCGCCTCCATACGCCCTGAGAGCCCCTGCCATTTTCGATGTTTTAAATAATTGGAGAATGAATTTATTAAAGGGATGGTGATGGTCTACTTTGCAACACTTCTCCTTGCATGTTAATAGTGAGTCCTTGTAACGGTCCTCATTCGCCAACCTGATTACATCATGCAGATTAATGACTTGAGACCAATTATGATGTTTTATTGCACAAATACAATTTACATACTCGATGATGGTTTATTTCATGGCCGTCCCTGTTGTTTTTCATAAAGGAACAAACTTTTCATTTCCTGTTCTGTTAATATTAATATAACTCTTTATTTGGGTCGACACTTAAAAGTAAAAAGGAGATTTGGAAAAAAAAACAATTTTTTTTGTTTTTTTTTCTCTTTCCATTTTCCCCAAAGCTTAGCAAACGATATATAGTGTTGAGCACCAGATCATGTGATGTCGATCATATCTATTTGGTGTGTTTGTCAACACAATAATAACTTGTAACATTTAAATGTCTTGGGGTGTCTGCAAGTGTTTGTGGTAAATATGCACCAGGGTGTGCAAAGTAAACTCGCTTCAAAGGAATAACACCATGAAACAGGAAGTTGATGTTTGTTTTGAATGGATGCCCAGGACATAGTTTCCCAAATGCCAAGGTTACTTTCATGTCACTCGCTTACTTTTTTCACGGAGGGCCTGCTGAGTGCCGTGCAGCTTTTAATTGTTGTATTTGGCAATTCCATGCCAAATACACTATTATTACTGGAATTCTTTATTATTCTTTATTTTCGTCACACATCCATTGCCCTAAAACTCCTCCTTGGGCTTTTGTCGAGGAGCACTAACAATTATGTCTCTGAAATGGGCTGCATTCAAGGAAGTGCAGTGTCAACTTTTGACCTAGAAATTCTCAAGGTTAAGGTCAAGGTCACACAAAACGTGAAAAACACATTTTGCCCCATATCTTCGCCCCACGGAAAGATGCAGGTGAGCCGCTGACATTTTCTGATAGGTGACAACAGGGCCTACAAAAAACCTTTCAAGACCAAAGTTGTGTGACCTATATCTTCTGAGATCGGTAGGGGTCAACGTTCATGGCGTTGGTCAAAAACACATTTTGCCGCTGACATTTTCTGATAGGTTACAACAGGGCCTACAAAAAATCTTATTTTACCAAAGTTGTGTGACCGATATCTTCTGAGATCGTAGGCGTCAAAGTTCATGACGTTGCCAATTACGCATTTGCTGCAAGCGAATGCAGCCCTCTAGTTATTATTATTATTATTATTATTATTATTATTATTATTATTATTATTATATATATACATATATTTTTTTTCTCAGTAATTTATCACTTGATGTTTTTATTTTAAAGTTTTTGTGTTTCAAAAATTTGTGAATGAATTTTCCATGAGGTGCTCACCTGACTTGATAGTGGGGTTGTTTGAATTGTCAGGTCAATGGAATGTTTGTATTGGTGAGGTGGTCTGCAATTTCCCATTTGATAAGCTGGCTGGTTGCTCTGTCAGGATTGAAACAACTTTTGTTAGCATCGAAGGCTTGTGGAGGAACGTGTACAATGTGCATGCATTACTTGCAAGACGACATACCAGAGTCTGTGGTGTAATGGTTAGAGCTGTTCGCTCCGAATCTTGGAGGTCGGTGTTTCAAACCCCAGCCGAGTTCTACCAAAGACTTTAAAAAAAATAAAAAGATTGTTTTTTAAAAGGTACGTGCTACTTCCTTCCTTGATGTTCAGCATTTAAAAGGATGAGCATGGACAAACATTCATAGGTTGGCATCCGTGTGGAGGAGGAAATTCTTCCTTGGGAAATGTCACGTTGAGTACAGTGAGAAAGGTGGCACCATTGTTGGTGTCACTGGTACCCAGAGTGCCCTGGGAACTGATGGCACTTCCACCCTCCTCCAAGTTTGTGTGTCTGTCTGTCTGCCTGCGTTTTTCCACAATGATCGGTCAATTGTATCGTAATGTACTTGTTGAAGAAGACGAGTACAGCGCGTATACAATGGAACAATCAACACAATATTATGGGATTTGAACCTGGGATCCTGGAGTCGTGATCTCTGTGCTCAGATGAGAAGAGCAAACTGACCTAACCATTTAAGACTTGTTTGTTTGTTTTTCATCACCATGTGGTAAATTGATGACTGGCCAAAGTGCTGTTTGTAATGTAGCCTTTCACGGAAATCCTTTTGTTTTTGTTGTCCCTTCGGTATATGGTGGAGCCGATTTTTGACTTCCTGAAAAGCCACTCGTGTCGATCCCATCAAAGTTCCAAATCTCTGTAAATGTATTTGATCACCAGACTTTCAGAATTACAGACCGTTCCTATTATCACGCGTACCATTTGCTGCCTATCAGTCGGACACTCTTTCAGATTACTTGGATGTGGTCCAGCTGTTGGTGCTCATGACCTTGTGATATTCTTGGTTTATCTATTTATTCTGATTAAAAACTCTAAGTGGTTTGAGAGTTTCATACTTTTGACAAACGAACTTTGTGAAAACCAATTATTTTAGCTCCTTTTAAAATTTGCTTCGGCATTGAAATTGCAAACAAGCTTGTGTGCAAGTTGCATTTGAATTTGTGATTCTATTTTTTTTTTTTTGAAACTCTAGTTTCTGTTTGCTGGTGGTTTTGTTTGCAGTGCTCTCTTCCCAGATGTGGTCAATTGCATGCAGACGGACAACCTGGAGCTGAAGAAACTTGTATATCTATACTTGATGAATTATGCGAAGAACCAACCAGACATGGCTATTATGGCCGTCAATACTTTCGTCAAGGTGAGGGGTGATGCTGTGCACGTGCTTCCAACATTGCTAACTCGTCCGGAAAACAAATCTGCTTTTAATTTGGGTTTTGAAATGCTCGTCGATCTTTCAGGACTGCGAAGACCCGAACCCACTGATCCGCGCCCTTGCCGTGCGTACCATGGGCTGCATCCGGGTCGACAAGATCACAGAGTACTTGTGTGAGCCACTCAGAAAGTGCCTGAAAGACGAGGACCCGTACGTGCGCAAAACTGCGGCGGTCTGCGTTGCCAAGCTGCACGACATAAATGCACAGCTGGTTGAGGACCAGGGTTTCCTGGACACGCTCAAGGACCTCATCTCGGACTCCAACCCCATGGTGGGACACTGATGACCTTTTTTGGTGAAAAGAAGAAATTTTGATGCTTTGCTCACTGACATCGTCAAGCTACTGTTAAGAACGTTTAAAAGCATGCAAAGATAATGCGAGGGTTGGTCAGATTTGATCCACACTTTTCTTTACAGTCATGAATGTTAGTCACCGCTGTCCACGTCTCAACTTGTATGATTCCGGAAGCTCTTGGGTCACTCTAAATGCGATCCTCAACTTGATTTGAGGTGTCTAGTCTTGCAGCATGTGATTCGTTCCGTAAACTTTTTCATCCATATTTAAATGACTCGTACCAGTCAAACCTGAACTTTCTTAAGAGGCAATCGCCATGATGTGCAGCTGCTTAACTTTAAATATTAACAGACCAGGTAGCCTGGTGTTGGCTTAGCAGATAGGGTGGTGGCTTGGGATCCTACGGTCCTGAGTTTGAGCCCCGTTGGCCACTGAATTAGCACCAAGGGGTTGATTCAGCCTGTCATCCTTTTGATGTCTGTGAAATGAGCACCAGTATATTGGTAATGGGGGCACTGCATCACCGGCATTGTTGCGCCCCTAACCAATGATGCAACCAGCAGCAAAAAAAGCAGCACATGATGGGAACAGACTTGGTGCTATTTTTGAGCAAATTAAAAAATTATTTGCTATTCTCTCCCGACTGCCTCACATTTCTGCTTTTTACCCCTCAGCCCGAATTGGGCTGAAAAAGGGGTATTGTCGTCACAGGCGTTGTCCGGCAGGTGTCCTTCCGGGCGTCTGTCAACTTTTGGTTTCCGTCGATTTCGAGGAGAACGCCTTGTCCGATTGAATCCATTTTTGCCTGGTGTGTTGGGGTTGAGTAGAGGAAGGTTCCTTTCGAAAATGGGCGTGCTGTGATTTTCAATATGGCCACCATCTTGAAATTGGTTTGCGTCAAGGGGCTGAGGGGTTGCACCCACTTTGTGGTGTTTATTTATTTTTTTTAATTTGCAGCTGGTACATTAAAGTAGGAGATGAAAATTTGAGTATTGTTTATCAACTCGAAAGACTTTCTCTCAAATTGTTGAATCTATGTACCAGCCTGGTGTTTCCTTAACGGTTGAGATGGCTGGATTAAGATCTCAGGGTCTTGAGTTTGAGACCTCGTCATTCCGTTAAATAACATTTGCCGGGTTGATTCAGCCTGTCGTCCTTCCGAGGTCGGCAAATTGAGTGAGTACCAGCTCGCTGGTAACAGGGGCACTTCATCAGAAGCACAGTCGCGCTCCCAGCAATGCAACCAGCAGCCCCAGTCTGCATACGGAATGATGATTAGCTATATACTGTGCATTGCTCTGCCTTTTATTAACAAAAATCGAGGAAAAATAAAATGAAATTCCCTCGGACACTTGTGTATAATTGATTGTGCATTTCACCAAAAATTTGCGATAACCGATGAAAAACCAGAGGGGAGTCTTGGTAATGTGATATTGAGAATGCAACTCCAGAGGTAGCATCTCATAATTGCCATTTGACATGCAGTGCATTGAATAAATGAGAGCAGAGTTAAGGGAAACAAAGAGGAGAGGTGGTGGTGAAAGCTTGCATTGGTGCATTCCGTAAGCTGTGCTCATTTTCTCGAAGGCTGATCGATCACGTGGGTGAAATGGGGATAAAGCGTTTTGGACATTCATTTTGATGTTGGCAATCGTCACCGGGATCTTCTCCTCTTTCTGCAAACAACCGAGCTGTGTCCCTGTTCCTCAAATGTCATATTCTTATTTTTCACCGACACAAAACGGCTCACAGGAAAAGAGGAGCCAAATCTTGTAATGATGCCACTCACTGCAAGGCATCCTTTCGGGTTGAGTGATTGAATGATATTGCTGCCGTAAACCAAAAGATAGTCCTGATGGTTTTACATGATGATTCTTGAGCTGTGCAGTTGTGGATATTGTGGGATGCACCTTGGAGAATGGAACAAAAAGTAGTTCCGCACTAATCAGATTCTTGAGTTTGCTTAGCCATGCTTCCAGCTGCACTACCTGGGCCTGTTCCTTGTGGCTAAGTTGGAGCTGTATACCTGGGAAGGTGAGGGAATAAAAAACAGCTGGGACACTTGTTGTTGTTGTTGTTTTAGGTGGTAGTAAATGCAGCAAGTTTAGGATTGTGCATAATGGTTGTGGTGAGTAATGCATATTAATACAACTCTGTTCTTGACCAGGTGGTGGCGAATGCAGTTGCTGCCCTTTCAGAGATAGCTGAGTCTCACCCCAACAGTCAGTTGTTGGACCTTAACAGCCAAACGATCAACAAGCTTATGACTGCATTAAACGAGTGCACGGAGTGGGGCCAAATATTCATCCTCGATTCGCTGGCCAACTACGTCCCGAAGGATGATCGCGAGGCTCAGAGGTAGATTGCGCCATCGATGGGGAGCCTTGCATTGTTTTTTTTTGGTTTTATAATGGATTTTGTTTTCACCATTGTGTGGTTGACCTGTTTGACATTCCCATCTGAACACTATGCTTCATGATGTTTGAGAATCCAGGTCTGAATCCTGTATGCTGTCTCCTTTTCTTTTTTCTTTTTTTTTTACAACTTTTGTATATAGTATTGAGGCTTTTGTGGAGGAGCGAGAACACAACAAAACGGTCACAGAAAGAAAGAGAGAGATTATATAGATAGAAATATGTTTTGACATGTGGGAGGCATTCCAAAATAAAGGGAGAATTGGAGAACTAAGGGGTTGAACAAGATAGATACAGAAGTGGAAGGAAAAACTGGAAATTCCAAGAGTTGAGCTTGGGGATGGTTAATGGGGGTAGAAAAGATCATGGTGGTGGAAAGCTGTCCTGAAACCCTGGAGGAAATGGTGAGATTGAAGAGACTGAGGAAGTTGGTTCCAGAAGAGACTGAGGAAGTTATTTTTCCAGGTAGTCAGAAATATCGTTTATGAAGATTAGGAATAGGACTGAATCCAAATCACTACCTTGGGGCACTATGGCCTTAACAGGGAGAGGAGATGAGAGGATTCCTTTGAGAGCCACGTGTCGGTTACGACAATAGAGGAAGACAGTAAGCCATGTGTGAAGATAACCTATGTCATAAGCAGAGAATTTGGTGAGCATGGCAGGGTGCCACTATTGAATGCTCGAGATGTGTCTGGAGAGATGGTCCTGATTTCATGTCTGACATCGAGGTCCCCATCCATCCATTTTTGCAAGGAGAGAAGCATGTCCAGGGTGGAGGGACTGCCTGAACCAAACTGATGGTCTGAGGTCAGGCTGTCGGAGAAAAGGAAGGATTTGATGTCAACTGCGATTATAGATTCCATAACTTTGCTGATGATTGGAAGTAAAATAGGTCTGCAGTTGAGGTAATTGGTTTGCCAGATGTTTGAGTGAACTGCCAGATGTGCAGGTGCTGAGGCAGCTCTCTGAGAACTGCCAGATGGATGTTGATTCTCCCAAGCACATCATCAGATGAACCGATTGGAGCAGAAGTCCCAATGTGTGGTCCCAATGAATTTGTATTTGTGTTTGTTTATGTATATACGGTATGTATATACAGGGGGCTGCAAAAGTAGGTATACAGTGAGGATTTTACCAGTATTATAATAGTAGTGCTAGGATTAATTTAATACTAGAATTCATTTAATTAGAACATTTGAGGGATTAATATGTTTATTATTGATATGTTTATTATTGGTGTTATTATTGATATGCTTGTATAATCAATAAAATACGTTTTGTGTGCACGTTTTGTTTTTCATTACTGTAAACCTACTTTTGCAGCCCCCTGTGTATGTATATGTGTGTATGTATGTATATGTATATATATATATATATATATATATATATATATATATATATATATATATTTCTCTCTCCACACATACAGTATACATGCACACGGCATCTTTCATCATGGTATCTTTTTATGAACAATGTCACTTTCCCCTTTCGTTTCACTTCATTATTGATGCCTTACAATAGGGTTACTCATGTGATTGATTTGGTTATTTTTGGTACAAACGAGAGAATGTTAATTTAAATTTAACTGTCAAAGCAACTATGCAATCTTTTGTGCCAAGTCGGTGATTCATTGGGTTGCGAGCACTGATTGTACATGCCAATTTGAATATGCCACTTTTTTATTTTTTTAATCTTTTAAATACAAGAAAATGATGGCATGATGTGCAAAGTTAATTTGAGGATCTGATGTTGCATGTGCTCTCATTGTGACATTTCCTGCTATATATATATATATATATATATATATATTTTTTTTTTTTTGACTACTTGTCCATGATCAAATCGGAGAAAATTGATGTTCATTCGAAGCTGATGCAAAAACCTTTTTTTTTTTTATTTTTTCCGCTCATTGTAGGAAAAAAAAAAATTCTTATTTTACTTCTTCATAATTTCTGACCCATTTATTTTGTTTTCTCCTTTGCTTTGCTAGCATATGTGAGCGAGTGACGCCACGCCTCTCCCATGCCAACTCTGGCGTGGTACTCTCTGCTGTGAAGGTTCTCATGAAATTTGTGGAGCTGCTTCCCAAGGATGTAGAGTACCATACTACACTACTCAAGAAGCTTGCGCCTCCACTTGTTACGCTGCTCTCGGCCGAGCCTGAGCTGCAATATGTCGCACTGCGAAACATCAACCTGATAGTGCAGAAACGGTAATTCCATCACTGGCCGGTTTGTCATTTATGAAGTCATTTTTTATGCCTCTGCAGCTGAATGTGCCGGAAACATTGTTTTCAGGTTGTCTGTCCGTGCGTGCATAGCAAATTTTCATTACCACCGTAACGTTTGGGGAAAGCTTTGAGGTGGAAGGAGCAGTTGCACATTTAACCGACATGTGGAGTAGAACCGGAAGTTCAGATCTATGAACCAGATCTATTCAAATGTACTTTGTGGCTATCTAAAAGAATAAAGGGGGTGTTGTGAAGTGTGCTATTTTCAGGGCTCTCAAGCTGATGGAGCATATGTTCGAAGTTTTGGAAATGGTTATAGACCGAGTTGGTGGGGATTAATGGGATGCAATAGTTTGAGTTGATGCCAGGTCAGAGAACCACAGATGTTAGGGGTCCAAGGGTGGTGCTACGTTGGTATCTGAAGAAGGAAGGGTCACCTGAAAGATTGGTGAGGACAGTTGAGGTGATGTATGTTGTGACTATACGTAATTCAGAACTGGACATGATTGCTTTGAGGAATTTGAGATAAAGGTAGTTTACATCACAGGTCAGCTTTTAGTAGTTTTCTGTTTGTGATTGTGATGGATGTTGAGTGAGGGAACAAGAATATGGTTACTTGAGGAAATGTTATTTGGAAGTGATGTTCCTTTCTGAGGAGGACTTCAGAATGCAATGGTGACCTGGCAGGAAAGTTTGGAAAATTTTGGACTGTGGATAAATATGAGGAAAATGGAGATGGTGAGTAAGAGAGGATGTGGATATCGAGATCACACAGGCACTTGAACCAAATGAAATGGGAAAATCCAATTACATGGGTTCTACTTTGGAGGTTGCAGTTGCAGTTTGTTGTGCAGAAGAGACCAGTGACAGGGTGGAGGAGTGCTTTGGGGTGGGGGGGGGGAGGGGGTTGCAGTCCATGATAAAATTTGAGTTGGGCTGATGGTGAACATTGTACAAAACTTGTTTTATTACAAATTTGCTAGAGTGGAGGCTTTAAAGTAGGAAGAAACTGATGCAGAGGATTGAGAGGTGGATGGTGATGTCACTTTTTCTGAGGGGAACGTTGACCAATGAGAGGGTGTCAGGAGGTGGGGAGAAAACCGTGACATTGGTGAAAAGGCATGGGAGACCCACCTGCATTGATGCATGTTCTGAGGAGAGGAGAGGGGAAATGGGTCCTGTCAAGATCATTGGTAGGAAACCATTTTGTCAGGCACCATTTATAACCAACCTATAGATGGTTGGTAGGAGGACAATGGGCAGAAACAAAATTGAGGTGCAAGAAGGTTACGGAGAGGGACGTTAGAGGAGGAGGGGTGGGGGTGGTGGTGGTGGTGCAGGTGCAGGTGCAGATAGGGTACTCGAGATAGAGGTGCATGGAGGATAAACGCGTGCGGACAATCCCTTGTAATGGCAGAATTAATTGGGGTTAATAGATTAATCGCAGTCATCGTTTTAATAATGAGTCTGATTATCATACATTATCCATCGCAGCATACCAGTTATGATGCTTATTCACCTTCGCCACCAAAGGTGAAGGAGGTTATGTTTTCACCCCTCTTTGTTTGTTTTGTTTTTCTGTTTATTTGTGTGCAGGATATCTCAAAAAGTTGTGGACAGGTTCGGTGTTTGACAAGGACGAACTAATTAGATTTTGGTGAAGTTCCGGATCTGGATCCAACTACTATAATTTTGATGTTTCTTCACCATTGAGAGAGAGGGCCAAAAACGCAAAATAGCACGACATCTCAAAAAGTTGTGCACGGATTCGGACAAAACTAGGTGGGCAGGTTGGGTGTTTGATAAGGACGAACTGATTAAGTTTCGGTGAAGATCCAGATCCGGATCTGATAATTTTTTTTTTTTTTAAGTGATTCCACCATTGTGAGGGCTGAACTAATATATAGCTCAAATCTCAAAAAGTTGTAGATGGATTAGGATGATATTTGGTGGACAAGGAAGAAATTATTTGATTTTGGTGACTATCTGAATCTGGATGTGGCTTTGAGAATTATTTAATTTTTCAAGTGATTCTTCACCATTGAGAGATAGGGCCAAAATAATATTTAGCATGATATTTCAAAAATGTATTGGGCCACATATGTTCTCGTGGATCAGGTATTGCGTGGCGGAGGTATGCGCTCTACCGAATGCCATTCGAGTCTTTGAATGTCATCCTTTACCTGTGCTTCAGCACCATGTGATTGCTTCTCCCTTACAATGCAATTTCTGTCTACATTCTCCCTCCACCCTGCTGTTGGTGCTTCCCCTTTCTCTTGCTGTTTCCTTTGTTGTGTTGTGTCCTGATTTGTTCGGTCATTGCTCTTCCATGAGCATAGTGTGTGTTTGTGTGTACATGTCATTACTTCTGGAAAAGCCTCTTCTTCATTTTATTAATTATTTGCTTCATCTCATTTCTCCTTTCCCTTCTTCCTTAGCCCTGAAATTTTGAAACATGAGATAAAAGTTTTCTTTGTGAAATATAATGATCCAATATATGTGAAACTGGAGAAGTTGGACATCATGATTCGGCTTGCCTCTCAGGCTAACATCACCCAGGTTAGAGTGCCACTTTTATTTGTTAGTTTGTTTTGATGTTATTGATTTTACCTTTATATCTTTTTTTTTTAAATTATTTTTATCGATTTATTTTCCTTGCAATTTGCATGCTTGTCTAATTAATGTGTACATAAGAAAATAAATGCCAGCATGTGTTAAGTTGATCATGCTGATTTTGTACCGATGATAATATGACAGGTCCTGGCCGAGCTGAAGGAGTATGCTACGGAGGTGGATGTAGATTTTGTGCGCAAAGCCGTACGAGCCATTGGCAGGTGTGCTATCAAAGTGGAGGTTCGTCTTTGTTTGTTCGCTTCTCTCCGTCAAATTGGTTGTCATTTCTTGCATATGATCTGAAAGTGTTTTAAAAGATGTTTTTTTTTTCTACATTTATATAAACCAGACTGGTTTTAATTTTTTTTTCTTCTTTTCTCATTCTGCTTGGTTATTCTTGCACTCAGTGGTATTGACATTTTATCTGAACTTTTATTTCCTGATTACTTACTCCTTTGCACACTTTGTATTCATCTCTCCAGCAATCTGCTGAGCGTTGCGTTAGCACACTGCTTGACTTGATCCAGACGAAGGTCAACTATGTTGTCCAGGAAGCCGTCGTGGTCATAAAAGATATTTTCCGCAAATACCCCAACAAGTGAGTGTGTGTTGGTGAGGTGAGGATTTGTATTCAAACCTTGGTAACAACTGTTGATGGTTTCACACGCTGTTTGATTAGGCTGGAAATACAGATCAGTGGAATGAGTGAGTTGGACCATGACTTATGGATATTTTGCAGTAGTGTATCTTTTCTAAAGGTATTATGCTTAGTGTTAATAACTGGTGGTATTGTTGTCTTTACTTCTTGAAGTTTCTTTTTTTTTTTTTTTTTTTTTTTTTTTGTCCTGCATTCGCAATTGCAGTTACTATTAGAAGGGGTTAATCATCATTGTTTCAGTTACAAGAAAGGCCTGATGTAATTGAGGCTGATTTGTTCTTGGTACCTTGCACTTGCTGATTGTTCCAGCTTTCAAATGTCATTGGTCTCATACCGTTTGACTGATGAGGTTTTCCAGGTGATCACACTGTGTGACTTTGGTGCAAGAGTTGAGATGCATCGTGATTACAATGCAATTTTAACTTTGGCATTCTTTGTTTATTGGACTTGACTAAAAATTTGCATTCATCGTGGCAGCCCTGAATACCTTATACCTGAGGCTACCATGAATTGACTATTTTTTTTTTCTTTAATCTGTAATATTGCCTGTGGTAGGTATGAAAGCATCATTGCAACCCTGTGTGAAAATTTGGACTCTCTGGATGAGCCCGAGGCCCGTGCTGCCATGATATGGATTGTCGGCGAGTACGCGGAGCGTATTGACAATGCTGATGAGCTTTTGGAAAGCTTCCTGGAAGGGTTTCATGACGAGAGCACTCAGGTATTGCAAATACACCTCTTGCTTGCTATGGGTAGAAGTTGAAAACTCGTGTTGTCCCAAAAATATTGGAGGCACAGCTAGTATTGAACCCATGACAAGTAAATAACTTCTGTGAAGTTATTAATTTGACCAATGTACAGGTAGTGAACAAAAGAATTGAAACACCAATGTAAAGTCACTTAATATGGTGTTGGGCCACCACATGCGGCCTGTATGGACTGTATGTGCCGTGGAATAGAGTCTAGCATCATCTGGAATTGCGCAGGAGGGATGTGGCACCATTTTTTTCCATGAGAAAGTCACTCAACTCACACCTGTTGGAGGTGGAAAACAGTCAGGTGTCGTTCCAGAATATCCCATAAATGGTTGATTAGGTTCAGATCTGGTGATTGGGAAGGCAATGACTATTGGATAATGGTGTCATGCTCATCAAACAATTGGACGACCACAAGTTCTGTGTGTATGGGGGCATTGTATTATCATCCTGGAAGACACCCCTCCCGGCAGGGACAAAAATGCTGCAACATGGGGTGAAGATGATCACTCGGTACCATAAAGTAGCGATTGGCATTGACCTTGCCTTTTAAGGGAATGACTGCACCCAAACGATGCCAAGAAATTGTGCCCACAACATTACAGAACAATCATAACCCTTCGCTGTTGGAATTGAGCACTCAGGGTTGTAGAGTTATTTAGGTTGGTGCCACAAGTGCACTTGTCCTTTTGTCGAGAACATGGTGAAAGATGATTCCTCTGACCATATCCCATTTCTCCACTGCTTGGTAGTCCATTGCCTGTGCTCTCCGCACTACTGAACCCGCAAACATGCATTGCTAGCTGTGATGAGCAGTTTGTGCGCTGCAACCCGAGTAGTATCCTGCTCTGTGGAGTTCTCGGCAGACCATTTTTGATGAAACTGGCTACTCGTTGAAAGTTGCCCAAACCAGCGCCCTAAATTGAAATTTACAGTCAACTGATCTGCGGTTGCTCATCTTTGCCTTGCACTTCAAATTAATGCATGGATATCACGATCCTGGAGTATGCGCTTCCACCCACTGTTACCCTTTGCTGATGTCTTTCCTTCGGAGTTCCATGCTGACATCACCTTCAACACCGTTGTTCGTGAAACTTCAGCAAGTTGAGCTGTCTTTGTCACTGTCCTGCCAAACTTGCCGCAACAATCACCCATCTTTTAAAGTCACTCAGGGCTCCACTTGCAGCCATGAGGGCCATAATTGCAGGCAACTCAGCCTGTGCAGCATTTTTACACATGACCCTAAACATGTTAGGATGTTATTTGCTGAATTGACACTTGGGCCACACCTGTGTGGAAGCCGTTGCATTCAATATACTGTCAGACCCTGCTATTCACGTGGAATATTGGGGTGATGATTATAAAAATATAATTTTTTTTTTAGTATTATTATTATTATTCTTTTTTTTTTAACATCATTTGGGCTTGTGGAAGAGCGATTTACACAAAGCAAAGGGGGAAACGGTAGGGCAGAGAGAGAGAAAGTAGTCAAAGATTGACAAACAAGGGATAGAGGTAACTGAGGGGTAAGGTAAAACAAATTGTGGACAATATGGATACATAAGCAAAGTTGGGTTTGACCGGTTTGGGATTTTTGTAAAGTTCTGAGGAGAGGGAAGAGGCTGCTGCCTGTCAGAAGGATGAGAGTTATCACGGCAGAGAGTGGAGTCATCAGCAAAGAGATAGAGGATTTTCCAGTCAGTGAGATCATTGATGAAGATAAGGAATATGGGGCTGAGAACACTGCCTTGGGGTACTCCAGCCTTGACAGGGAGAGGAGATGAAAAGGTTCAGTTGAGAGCCACACATTGATTACAAGAGAGGAGGAAGTCAGTAATCCAAGAGAGGAGTTGGCCTTGGATTCCATGGGCAGACAGTTTGGAGAGCAAGGCAGGTTGCTAGACTGTATCAAAAGGTTGAGATATGTCCAGAGATGGCTCTGATCTCATGATTGATGTTGAGTTGTTGGAAGAGTAGAAGCAGCACGTCCAAGGTAGAGTGACCAGGTCGGAATCCAAATTGATGATCTGAGATGAGGTCGTTGGAGAAAAGGATTGATTTTTATACGAACTGTGGCGATGGATTCCGTGACCTTGCTGATGATTGGAAGTACAGTAAGCTAATTGGGCTGTAATTAAGGGTATCCATTTTTGCACTTTTTTATGTAATGCTGTGATATTGGCTAATTTACAATTTCCCAGGTGTATGTAGAAGATCAATCCTGAAGTGTTAAAAATAAAAATATGAGTAAAAACTGCAAATGCGTAAATGTCAAAGCAGGTCACACTTTATGACCCGTGAATACACAGTGTCTGCGAATACCCAATCTGTGACTAGCAAGGTCCAACAGTACTTGGTGTCTCATTTAGCCAGGTTTCTTTTTTATTTTTATTCCCCCCCCCATCCCATGTAAAAGTTCCATAGAGGTAAATGTTGAGTGCATTATTTTTTGTTTCAAACAAAGTGCCTTTCTGTTTCAAAAAAAAAAACGTTTCTGTTAAATTCCATTTCATGGTGTCAATTGAAAAATATGCATTTTTTTTTTGTGCACTTGTTTTGGGGAAAAATACATTTGTGTATGTGAGATTTCCCACAGCGTAATTATGAAAAGCTGAAAAAACACCACCGTAATTTGATGCAAAAGTGATACCGTCTGACAAAAATGGTGCCTGACAAAAATTTGATGCGAAAGCGCAAGCACTGCTAATGCTCCACTTCAATCGCTGCTGGTTTGGACTAGTATAGTGTCACTGCGAATCTCGGTCTCACTTTCTGGCACCAAATACTGAATGAGGTTCCATCGAACAATCGCTGGAGAGCCCGGTCAAAATTAAATTGGATTTGAAAGTTGGAAAAAAAAAAAAATTTCCTCAAGTCTTCACACCTACAATCCTCAATGTCACCAGGGTGACGCACAAACTTGAGGAATAATAAAATTATTAATGGCAGGTGGGAAAGACATGGAAACAGGATCCGTAGTACGTCACACTTGAAGCTAAATTAATACCGACTGGACTGGACAGTCACATTCCTTGCAGGGTCGGGGGGGGTGGTGGCGGTAGCACCATCAAATTTAAGTTGGAGGTGGCCATGCCAGCTTTGTAGAATGTTCCCATGCACATCCAGAATGCAACCACCACTTTTCAACTTTTCATCAGATTTGCTTGGAGAATTTGCACCCCCTCCTCAGCCCCCCCCCCACAACTGAAAACGTCCCGCAGTTTAGGAATGCATACAAATCAAACAAAAATAAACACCCACAATCTGAATTATATATTTATGCCTATATATATATATATATATATATATATATATATATATATATATATATATATATATACACACACACACAATATGTGTATACATATCTATTAGTATGATTACAATGAATTCAGCTTGGTTTCTGTGATCACAGAAAATCACTAGTTCAAGAAATGGAGAGTTATTTTGAGAAACACAGACTATCGATATATCATTCTCTGAAGAAAATGCCTTCCTATCCCTCGTCCAAAAAAGTAGGGTACTGATTTCTTTAATAACTCGAAAAGGGATCATGTATTGTTTGTTTAAAGGTAAAATTAAATTGAAAGGATTGAAGTGCATTCCCCCACCCCACTGGCCAGCTGGACATATAAAAGTCACAAGTAGGCAGATAATTCCACTGGTCTGTAGGGGTGGTGTATTTTGACAAGATCCGCAAAACATTCTCGAAGCAAAAAAACCCCGAAAACCCACTCGGTGGGAGTACCTCCTGCGCAGCTTCCCTTCGCAGGGCAGCTCACCGGATGACGGGATTGGCGCAAAGCCTTCGGGACCCCAATCTTTGATTTTATAGGAGGGAAACCACGGGGTAACATTCCCGGGTCAGATTGCGGCTGAGTGTGTCGGAATGGTGCTGAGGTGTCGTCCACCAGATGGCGTCTCCTTGGGTTAACCTGAGGTAGTCCCTTCGGGTGGGTGCCTGGAATGTTCTATCCGAAGAGAGAATGACCACCTGTCTCTTATCATCTGAGCTCAAGCGTTTAGACATCGGTATTTCAGTACTCTCTGAGGTTCGGAGACCGGATTGCGGCGAGATCATGGCGGGTGGTTACACCTACTATTGGTCTGGTCGCTCTGATGGTTACCATGCTGAAGGAGTTGCTGCAGCTGTGTCCAATAAGCTGACTCCAATGATAATTGAGGTAACACCGGTCAACGAGCGTATTATGAGAATAAGGATTTGTCACTCCTTAGGTGTCATTTCCCTGGTCTCTGTATATGCTCCGACTGAGGCGAGTGATCTCACCGTAAAGGAAGCATTCTATGCCACGCTCGAGTCTGTGGTTGATCAGTGCTCCGGGTGAGATACTCTTCTAGTCTGGGGGGGGTTGTTCAATGCATCGACTGGAACTGATAGGGATGGTTACGAGATGTGTGTTGGTCCCCATGGGTCTGGAACTGTAAACCTGAATAGCATTAAGTTCCTTGACTTTGCAAGAAGTGATGGTTCATGGTTGCAGCACCTATAGGCTCATCGCTGGACTTTGTATTCCAACGCTGGCGATGTGGCAAAGGAGATTGACCATGTGCTCGTAGATGGTCGCTGCAAGATGATTCAGAACTGCAGAGTCCACCGGAGTGCTCAGTTCCTCAATACTGACCACCGACTTGTTGCAACTCGCAAGTTGCACCTTGAATCCAGGAGAATGGTACCATCCCAGCCGAGGCTGGATGCTGGCAAGCTCAAGGATGGGAGGGTAGCTGAGAGGTTTGCGAACAGGCTGAGTGTAGATTTGGGGGGTCTGGATGTTTTTGGAGATCCTGTAGAGTTGTGGAGTGTCTTCAAGACCACCGTCCTTGATGTTGCCGGTGGATGTCTTGGAACTCACCTTAGGGCGAAGAAGAATTTTGTCTCAAGGACACTGTATACCATTGACCAGTCGCAGGGCCAGGCTGAATGGCAGAGCTGAGCTGTTCAGGGAGCTGAGGCATAAAACTGAACTTGTGCTAAGGGTGGACAAGGAGGCCTATTTGCGAGAAATCTGTGAGGGGGGTAGAGCATCACCTGTGGTCAAGTTATTCTCGTCCTGCTAACACGGGAATTCGTGCATTGCGTTCATCCAAGCCCATCCCTTGGTGTACTGCAGTTTGAGTGGAGGGTGGTAGGCTCTTGACAGAGGAGTCCAAAGTGAAGGGCCGCTGGGCCAGTTACTTTGAGCGGTTGAACCAAGCTGATCCACCAGCTGTCGAGTTAAACGTCTCTGGTGTTGCAATCCCTGTTGCTGACCCTCCAATCAACTGTGGTCCACCTTCGTTTGTGGAAACAGGCTGCGGTGAATCGTATGAAATGAGTTTAAGCTCCAGGGATCTGTGGCATCCATGCTGAACTTCTCAAGGCTGGTGGAAATGCTGCACTCGTGTCATTGCATGCAGTTCTGTGCTCTGCCTGGAACACAGGCATCATCCCAACTGACTGGAAGGGGGGCCTTGTTGACCCTCTCTGGAAAGGGAAGGGTGATCGCCAAGACTGCAACAACTACCGAGGGGTGACGCTGCTCTCAGTGCCGGGCAAGGTCTTTGCTCGGATAATTTTTGATGGGGCTCGCCACCATCTGCTTGAGCACCAGCGTCCAGAGCAGTCAGGCTTTACACCAAAGAGGTCAACATTTGACTGCATCCATGCTCTTCGGGTCCTCACCAAACACAGATGAGAGTTTCGGCAGGGGCTGCTTGCAGCCTATGTTGATTTCTGGAAAGCGTTTGATTCATTGAATCAGGATGCCCTCTGGAGGATTTTTGGTCTTCCTGGGGTGCCACCACAACTGACGATCTGATGTCTGAACTATACTCTGGTACTGAAAGTGCTGTGAGATGTGGTGGTACCATCTCTGACTTGTTTCCAGTTGTTACTGGTGTTCTTCAGGGTTGTCTACTGGCCCCCACACTTTTCAGCACTTGTGTGGACTGGATTCTCGGGAGGATGTCGGAGAGATCAAGCTGCGCTGCATCGTTTGGGAATGTCAAGATCTCTGACCTTGATTTCGCAGATGATGCAGTCATCTTTGCGGAGACTTTAGATATCCTTTTGAGGGCCCTCGAGGTGCTGAATGAGGAGTCTGAGCTGCTGGGATTATGGGTTTCCTGGGTCAAAACTAAGATCTAGGCTTTCAATGACATCTAGGATGCTGCTGTCCTGTCTGTGCCTGTTTGTGGTGAGGATGTTGAGGTAGTTGAGAGATTCACTTATCTTTGTGACGGTGATATTCATATTTGTTAACCTCTGGGTCAGGCCTGGGGAGTCATGGATTCACTGGATCAAGGGGTGTGGCGCTGCCGGTACCTGTGTTGGACGACGAAAGTCCGAGTCTTCAGGTCCTTGGTGCTTCCAGTCTTGCTCTTTGTATGTGAGACTTGGACTCTGACCAGGGATCTGAGATGGAGACTTGATTCCTTTGGTACCAGGTCTCTTCGGAGAATCCTTGGCTGTTGTATGTCGGACTTTGTGTCCAACCAGAGGTTGCTGAGAGACTCAAATGAGATTTGTTACCTGCATAATTCATGAGCATCAGCTGCAGGTCTATGGACATGTGGCTCGTTTTCCTGATGCTGATCCCGCTCACCAGATTCTCTCAGCGAGGGAGACTCGTGAGTGGAGGAGGCCAATGGGCTGACCACGTGCCTCGTGGTTGCAGCAGGTTGATCGGTATCTCAAGGAGATGGGGATGGCCAGACGGAGGCTTCTGGAGTATCGGCGGAAAGTGGACGCAGCGACGTGCTGCTCTGGCGCATGCTCCCATACCTGACCTGACCTGACCTAAGAAGACCAGACCACTCTTGCAATCCATCCCAAAAGCATGCTGTAAGCGGCTATGGGTATCGAACCCATACCAGTGAGGGTAATGCTGTTGATGCGACAAAACTTTATCTGCTTGGCCACTGAGCTATTGTGTATCCATTTGATTTCTACATGATCCATGAATAACTAAATAATCAATCTTGATTGGAATTAATTACACACTGTCCAGACCCTGGGAGCATAATTCAAATAAAGTGCAGGATCTCACACGCAGACACTGCCCAGTCCCAGAATACAGCCACTGGTACCCTGGAAGCATGTGGGGTTCCATAAGCACACCTCGGAAATAGCCGGGATCCTGTACGTCGAGCCAGCCCAGCACCATCGGGAAAGCCCTTATTTATTTCCTACTGTAAATGTTTTTCCCATCCCACAATCATTAGTTGCTCAAATGATTGGCATTAATCATGATTTTGACAAATACAATGAATATTGTGGTTTTGCCTGTTGTCAGGCAACGTCCCTGTGTACCTGTTTCATTATCATGGGGTTTGATTTCCACCATTGGCTTTATTTTTATTTCTTTTAAACCTCATTTATTGAACTAGAAACACCCACTGTGCCTCATGTGCAGTGCAAAATTGCAAGTCATCTCCACAGCTGACCTGTACTATCCCCTCCCACCACCACCAATGGGTGGCACTGTACGTTTACATGGAGAATTTGTGCCTTTACCCTGAACCCCCGTGATTTCCAAATTTAACGCCGAAAACTTTCCTGGGCACACCCCAGTACAACCACCAAATTTAAACTTGTTCTGTCCAACGGTTTTGGAGTGCATGCAATGCACGCATGCACATGACAAATTACATATGGTATGATGACACAAAGAGAGACATGATAACCTTTTGACATTTTAATGTTCGTGCATGAATAAATCCGTCCGTGATTGGTGTACAGTACCTTTAACTCCAAGTTGATAATCCTTTCAACCACCACAGCAATTGATCCCTTGAAATAAAGCAACAAGGCTTTTAAGCCATTTTTAACCATTTCTGGAGACACCGCTAAGTTTTATAAATCGTGCAATCTGTTTGCTTTTGGTGCCACTTTTTCCT
>BROF01000466.1:146072-170086 GCA_024346535.1 Eptatretus burgeri | reverse complement strand
ACCCCATCTCTTTCCCTTCTTGGTGATTTCTCTTGGCAGATGTTGCTGAAATAATCCTGTTGATTATCCCTAATAGAAAAAAAAAATCCTTCCTTACCCCATTTGGGCACATTGGGAGTGCCCATGATTGTTCTAAACATTTTCATCATTGAGCATGTATCCTGGACAGGTTGCTACTCCATTACACAGTGCGACCAAAAGGAACCCTGATTCAGGTTAGGAATTTTATGTTTTGCCATTGTATCGGCACACCAATAACTCCTCTCAAGATCGGTGGAATCTCATCTTTAACTCTCGAGTTTACCCCACGCTTTCTTGGGAAAACAAGGACGGGTGCTGTCTCCGACTGGCAAATTTGATTGGTCGTGACGACGTGAATTTCCGTAATATTTTTGTCCAAGTACGTACGAATAAACGGAAGGGTTTTGAAAGTGACAATAAGGTAATTTTGTGTTCTCGTGTTCGAGTATATAATTCATTTGAAAACAGCAGACAGGACAGCTGGTCCAGCATCCCTTTTGAAAGATTAAATACTGCCCCCTACCATCCCCCCTCGCATGTAAGGAACCAGTGAGACCATTTATTTCTGGACCAGGAAATGTACTCTAACTCGATTGTTCAAAGGTGTCTGAAATGTTTGAACTGTCCTCTCCACAATTGAAGAATTACAGGTCTTCATGAATGATGAATCTTGTGTCTGGTGAGAGGTTCTGCATGATTGATTTGTTTGTTTCATATGCTTTACCTTGATCACAGCTGTACAAACTCTGCCACTGTTGTGATGTCACTCGGCAAACGTTCTTCTTGTTTTATCATTGAAGAATGGTGTTTGTGCATTTCTCAGCAAGATGCAGTCCATCCATGTCTTTGGTCCTTTAAATGTAGTTTGAAAAATATATTGGTCTAACACTAACTGCCAGTGGACATTGTTTACAAAGGTTATTCTCAGATAGTTTGTGGAGCTAAATTTGTTGTCTCTTTTTATGTTGCATCTCTTCAACCAATTACCTTTTTATTTTTATTTTTATTTTTTTTTATTTTTTTAGGCACTTGCTTTTTAGCCATTCAGCCTACAAGCCACTTTCATTGTATGGCCTGTAACATTTTGCAGGTGCAGCTGCAACTCCTTACGGCCATTGTGAAGCTCTTCCTAAAGAAACCAACGGAGACGCAGGAGCTGGTTCAGCAGGTGTTGAGTTTGGCTACGCAGGTTTGTAGCGATTGAGCTTGGAAATGTATTTGTAATTGTCGATTAAATGTGCTTGAGCGTGGTGGGGCTTTGGTGACCAGCCTTTCCTCATGGTTTTAGGACTCTGATAATCCAGACTTGCGAGATCGCGGTTACATCTACTGGCGGTTGCTGTCCACGGACCCTGTGGCAGCGAAGGAAGTGGTGTTGGCAGAGAAGCCCCTCATCTCTGAGGAGACTGATCTTCTGGAGCCAACCCTCCTGGAGGAGCTGATCTGCCACATCTCATCGCTTGCCTCGGTTTACCACAAGCCTCCCAGTGCCTTTGTGGAGGGAAGTCGAGGCGTTGCTACTCGCAGGCTGCTCCCAGCTCGTTCCCAATCGTGAGGAAGCATGATGCACATTAATCTTTTTCTCTTTTTATTTTTTTACTTTTTCCTTTTATTTTTCAAAATCGAGTGGTTGGTGACGTCTGTCATTGGAAGCATGTTTGAGAACTTTTATTTGGACAATATAAGTAAAATTTATGATTTTTTCACACAGTGCTCCCCCCCCCCCTCTCCATTCTTCTATTGCACTGGTGATTTTTCAGAGAGAGCATAGAGAGCCCAGATCTGGGATCACAGACATCCCACAGCCTTTCTCAGCAGCCTCAGGTCATTCCTTCTCAGAGTGACCTCCTCGGGGACCTCTTGAATCTTGACCTTGGCCCTCCAGTCACTGTTCCTCCTGGGCCATCTACGATGCAAACTGGAGCTTATGACCTCCTTGGAGGAGGCTTGGACAGCCTGGTAATGTCAGATTTATTTTTTTTTATGCAAGTATCGAGCTTCATGGAAGAGAAGGACAGGATAGTGGATGAACAGCTAAAATGGAGCAAAGTGATGTTGATGAACATGCCAAATTTTAGCTTAGCTGTGCAGTGGTATAAATTTCTCTGAAAAATTCCTCCTTGATTGTTCAAAATATTTTTCATGTTTTATTCCATTATAATCCAGAACCTCATCTTTTGAAGATTGCTTGTCATTTTTACCTGTTTTCCTGTCAATTTAGGTTTGTAGTTGTTTGTGATTGTCATACGTTTTGTTAGTCGACCCCTACTTGCAATTCACAAACCACCATTGCATTGCGACTTTCATCCTTGTTCTTCCATTGAATTTGCCTGCAGATGGCATGTGACTGAAGCCCAATTTGTAGTTCTCAACATGTAACCACATTTATTAACTCATCGCTCCTCCCCCCCCCCATTTTGCCGATAAGTCATCAGTATGAGAGCCGGCACACCGCCTGTCGGACTTCATATTAGCTGCTGTTAAGCTCTGCCTCCACATACTGTTCTTTGTTGTTAACTGTGTTGCAAGTGTAATTGTATTCTGCAACCATATCCTGATGATATGTTACTTCTATGTTTTGTGCTGGAATACTCAATTTGAAATCATTGGGTCAATCTGGTATCATTTATTGCAGATTATAATGGGGTGTTTTCACATTCATGTATTATCAGCCACACCTGGGGCCACCAGTGGCTCCCGGGCCGTGCATTGAAGAACAGAGGAACGGTATGTTCCAATAATAAGTGTCTAAAGCTCTGAATGGTCCTAGGTCCAAGCTGTTGAACATATCTGAAGGGTGTATGGAGTTGAATTGGTGTTAAGATGTAAGGGGTATAAAGGGAGTTGAGGGATTTATATGATGTCAAGGTTCTCAGGGTCTAAAGCGTATAAAAGGTCTAAAGTGTTTGAAAGGGTCTTAAAAGGTAAAAGGGGTTTTGATGGTCTTGTGGGGTCTTCATCTTGAGGGTCTTAAGGGTGTTACGCACTGCCTCCGAGCACCAACGTGGGTGCACCAGCTACCCGGAGGGGAGCACTGTAGAAAAGCTTTACGGACAATAAGATGTCGCGTATATTGTTTAACAGGTGCAACCAACGTATGACATGAGACAGAAGGATATTGAATAAAATATTAATTCCTACTGTCTACTTTTAAAACACAAATCTGACTTAAAAGTATCCCATAACATCATACACATGATGGGTTTCAATGCAGTTTTAAATGAACTCGTGACTTTCAAGTCAGCAACTTATCTCAGGTACCCAGATCTTAAACTTCAGAAGGATATGAGTTGAAGTCAGTTGTGGACACATTTGAAGCAGCCTTGCCCCGTTGAGTGCACCCAGGTTGAAGTCTGACCAGCCAGTCGCGTTGCAACTCCCCATAGGGTGATCTTGGTATCATCGAATCAAGGAGATGAATCTGAGTCAACTAATCACCTTTAAGAATCACAACAGACCACCTGTGCTGAACAGTGAAAAAAGAACAGGCTGGATCAGACAGGAAATGTCTGCTTGGCTATCGTTTCAGACACCAGAAAGGCAGCAGATTCGTCGCATCAACCGGCCAGTTGATAAGATCGACCAGTATCCACAGGGGTGCAGCAGGTTCTTGAGTCTGGGCTTTGGAGTTGCAGAACCAGTCGTGGTTAGCATGTAGCACTCTCGATACCCTCTGTGCTGTTCGAGCCTAGTTTTAAAATTAAATTGGCCACAGGACATGCCACAACACAGCTGTTCCTTCTCACAGCAGTCACATATTGTCCTCCTAAGTTTTCCACCGGGTGGTATTTTATGGTCTTGTGACACAGTCAATAACAGCGGTCTCGCTCGTCTGGCATCGAAGAGCCAAGCTGTTTTCATTCCCAAAGGCCCTGATCAAAGTCTTCTCATATGATGTTCTTGCAGAGACAACGTTGCCCTGGCAAAGTTCAGTGCACCCTGACAGAACATGGAGTCTTTTACTAATTGATTTGTCAAGCCACTAGACATAAGCCCACACCTCCTTTTTTTAGGTCATCTCTACCGAGATGACCTAATAAAGCCGGACCAAATGTCCGTACGTCCGTCAATTTTTCTTTCCGATCTTGATGAAACTTAGTATGTGGGTAGAGGTCGGAGTGTTGCACAACGATACAACTTTTGTCTGGGTTCAAGGTCAGGGACGAGGTCACGTAAGTTATAAAAATCGCCATTTTCAAAACCTATCTCGTCTGCCATTTTACAAGATATTCGGCAACTGTTTATTGATTATGATGGTAAAAAATATTATCTTGAATCTAACCGGACAGATTTTTGAATTTCCTTCCCATTTGATCGTCACGTGATCTGGAAGATGGCCAAAAACGCCGATGCGATTCGCAAAGAAGGAAGGAAGGAGAAATGAAATATAAATATAAAACACATTTTGCCTTTTATATTTATACATTTTACGCCGAAGGTGCAAAGTTTCAAAACCCGAAATGTAAACGTCGGCATTTATTTTCAAAATATAATTTCGTGCGCGCCAAAATGCCCAGTCATCTTTAACCAAACTGCGGAGTAGAACTGCGCAGTAGTCTGGTCATGGCGTCTGAGCAGTGGCCAGCGTGGTTTCGATTGACTGTGGTTTCTGGGGCGAAGGTGATTGTTAAGAAGTATGTCAGCGGTATAAATTCGAGTGACTGTATTGGTGATTTAATCACGCAACATCTTGACAACGAATAATCTGGCCGAACGATTGCATCAATTCAGTGCATCAGCAGGGATGATTCGCAGGCTCCTCTCGATCGTGCCGATATCTAACTTAATCACTGGCGGACATAGGGCTGCAGGCTGTGGGGCGAGGCCACGGATCCCGGATGAGGGGATAAGTGATAAATTATGCGACATGCTTCGGGCTTTCTGATTAATATATCAATGAGTTCATTCCATAATTAATGAATCTGGCATACAAAATGTTTTTTCATACCTGACATGTTACTTTGTGCAGTGTCACGAAACTTCTGTGGAATTAATAATTAATGAATTTGCTCGCTCTAACGATTTTTCAAACCTCAATATCTCTATAAATACTTGACCAATTTTCATTCTGAAAGTTGCATTATAATCAGTGAAGAATAATCTACAGGATTATCATGTCCTGATAATCCTGATATCGTTGATTATCATGAAATGTCCCCAGAGAGTGGACGGACCGGAAAACCACGTATTGCACTTACTGGTGATTCTGATGTGTTAATCCGGGTACTAAATGAACAATACATATTTATTTATTATGTCATTAGTAGTATTATCCTAGTGTATCTCTGTGAACGATTTCAATCTAAACGGTTAGTTTGGACTGTTTCACGGTTACCTGAACTGAACATTGAGAACTTGTAGTATTATAGAGATGACCGTCACCCCCACACGGGGGTAATTTTTTTTAATCGGTAACTCTGACATTCCTGTACGTTGCACTCCTTAGTTTCCAACCCCACAGCATGATTGGGTCGAACACTGCCAGAATACTGCACCAGTGCCTGCGTTTTAACACAGTACAAACTTATTGAATTTCATTCACCTTTTACCACATTTCAAACTTGACAACATTTCCAATTATGTGGCATGTATTGTTGATCCGTAATAGGGAACTTGAATGTATTATGAATATTTGGCGTCTTAGGAGTTTTCGGGGTCTTGTTCTTGGGGGTCTTTGTGGTCTTAAGGATGTAAATATCTAATGGTGTCGAAAGGGAGTCTCTGCAGTCTCAAGGGTCAAAAGGTTTATAAGGTACATTTCGATAGTACGTAATTAATAGACGGACGTACATGTCATTAGGGTGCAACTGACGTTCAAACTGTACGTAATAAAGAGACAGTCACACGGCCTCACTGATGGATGGATGGACTGTTTTTCGTTTTTATATAAGGTATAGAGATCATGTGCTGGTCATGTCCACTTACCATAAAGAAAATATGCAGGAAACTGTTTGTGTATTTTTGCACATCCATCCATCCATTGGGACCATACTCTGTGCAGAGTGTCGGTGCTGCCTAAGCAGCCTCCTTGGTTATTGGGCACAGTCCTGGATGGGTCACCACTCCGCCACAGGATACCAGCAAGCTTGCACTCATTTTGCCGACCTCGGAAGGATGACAGGCAGTCAACCCAACCTGGTATTCAACAGGTGAGTGGGATTTGAACTCCGGATCCTAGGATCCCAAGCCCACCACCCTAACCATTAAGCCAACACCAGGCGTATTTTTTGCACAGTCCATAAGAATATACTAGTAATTGGCGTCCACAACAATCCTTGACGATGTTGTGGAAAGATGGCCGAGGCCCTCACTTTTATTTATTTTCTGGTGTATAAACCGTGCTGCTTCAATCGGCAAAAAAGGTAAAAGAGTTAAGGGTGCGGTAACACATGAGTAACAAAAAAAATCCATCTTGAAAGTGATCAATGCTGAATTTCAAATATATTCCAAATGAACTTCTTTTCTTTTTTTAAAAATCTGTTTATTTATTTTCTTTTTTTTCTTTTAGTTGGAACTGCTGTTAAGCTCAATTCTACCATTTATATTTTGAAAATCTGTTCAGGTTAAGAGTTTGTGCAGCATTTTATGAACCGTGTGTGGAAATTAGTCATGCCTGGACACACCCAGAGTTTAGGTGCGTGGTGTATATAGAGCCTCGCGGCTCTGAAAACGCCATTAAATACAAAAGAAGAACAACACCTGGTCTCGCATCAAAATAATTATTCACGATAGCTTTTGAGTGTAATAACGGAGCACCTACCTCAAATGAGCTTGCGTGCATCCGATAAGCTCGGGGCGGTCACGTGACCTTCAAGAAGGGCCGCTTTGTGCTTTGCGAGTGCCTTGGCCTGCGTCACCAGATTACGTTACATATCATCCATTCTATCTTTCAACACGTCAAGACGCCCATTCACCACAGCGTTCAAACTCTTCATCTGCCGGTCTGCAGAAGAGTTTGGGAACCGGGAAGCTGGGAGACGAATCGGCATGGACGAGACTGTCATCTGGCACTAGAGAACAAGCAAGGCAACGATACAGAAGATGCTAAGGAAGAAGGCACTGAGGGGAGAGTCAGCGAAGTGGCCACAGCTCGAGGAGCGTCTCGACACTTGGGTTCAGAAGAAGAGAGCAGAGGGTTACGCCATCTCCACACCTGGGGGAGGGGGGGGCGGGGAGTGGGGAGGTCGGAAAGACCCGAGTGATGAATCGCTCCTCTGCATCAGTCATTATTCTGATCACGTGGGTGATGTTTTCTCCCATTCCTCCCCAGACTCTCCCCTTCTTTTTAAGTAAGAAATGGCACACACCGCTCTAATCTCTCAACTTTACTTCCAGTTGTAAAGTGCACTGAAATATGAATGCCTCATTTTGTACAAGTCACACTTTAGAATTGTGTAAATATGGTACTCAATCCGTGTATATACACACACGTTTGCAGACTATCAAAATATGTTTTGTTTGAATGTAATGTTACTTCAGGCCATTGGATGGATGTATTGGCTTTTGAACAATCGAGTTTGCATGTGACCAACTAATAATGAATTCTGATGTCACACAGACTTTATTTGCATTTATTTTTGGCTGAGGGCACAAAATATTTATATTCCTCATATTTTTGGTTATTTCAATCTGCATATTTTTGGCAGCATTAACTCGATGACTTCATTTCCAGAACACCATGTTGTTGAGATTTGAATCCTCTTATTTAAAGGAATTTCTATGGTATAAATTTTCAGAAATGTTTTTGGAGATTCTATGCTCATAATTTCACTTTTCAACCCTTTCATGACCGCAACCACTCGGCAGTTTTTTTATTTTTTATTTTTTTTTTTTATTCTGCTCCAACCTTGATGGGTTTTTGTAACTTTTGTGGAGATTGCTTGTCTTGTTCCTTTTGTCTTTTGTTTTTAATACTTTCTTCATAAACTTGCTGTCTTCTGTCTTTCTGCCTTTCTCCTGCTCCTTCCGTGCCCGTTTCTCCTGGCACTCGCATGTGATTCTTCGGAGATGGGGGAGGAAGGGGAAGTGGTACAGTTTTTTTTTTTTTTGTTTTGTTTTTTCCCCCTCCCCATATTTTTTTCTCTTTCCACTTTTCCATGTTGCAGTTTATTGTTAAATTTGTCATTTGATTATACCCAGTTACTGACAGTTTGTGATGCATTTCTGTTACAGCTTGGTGGTGACATTGGTGGCACGTCTGCGGTGAGCACTCCAGCACAGTTTGGAGCATAATTTAACTTTCTACATTTAAAGGCCCATTTTGTTTGAATTTTAATTGTCTATTTTGTGTTTGTTTGTTTGTTTATTATTATTTTTTTTTTAAACTGGTTTCAGTTGCAACTCTCTCTTTGCAAAAAGAATGATAAAACTAATTTTAAATGTATGGTCTGGTTAAATGTATGGTCTGGTTAATGTATGGTTAAATGTACAAAGGAGATATTTGTTTCCCTGGATTTTACATCTTGTAAATAATAATATATTGGGTACAAAATGTGTTTTGTACTTTCCTCGCAATGCAGCTTTGCTTCCTTGAAGATTAGGATCTTGTTTTGTGTCATGCTGTCAAAAATGTTTTACACACCATTTTATGGAAAAACTGTTTTGTTTGGTTTGTCGATTGGACACGTTGTCAAGTTAATGTTGTGCAGCACTGAAGGAATGGCTGATTTCCTTGACTCGTTCCAGATGAGTGGGGGGCTCGGTGGTCCGGCAGTGATGCCATCGTCACTTGGTCCACCTGCTGGTGGTGGTCTTGGTGATCTTTATGAGCTTGCTGGCGGAATTGGAATGCCGACTGGAACCTATGTTCCACCAAAGAGTGTAAGTTTGGCCACATCACATGTGCATAGATAACTCTGCTTTACAATCATTCACTTATCTCTGCCATTTGCAAGTTGATCATTCAGAGGTGATGAGTGGTGTGCAATTTTTCTGGTGTGTG
The DNA here is from genome assembly GCA_024346535.1 of Eptatretus burgeri. Taxonomy (NCBI): domain Eukaryota; kingdom Metazoa; phylum Chordata; class Myxini; order Myxiniformes; family Myxinidae; genus Eptatretus; species Eptatretus burgeri. The sequence goes on along the minus strand of BROF01000466.1, from coordinate 161,124 downwards.
TAATATGACTTGTCTGTTGATGCTTTTGCTGAAGGTTCTTCAAAGGTGCAACCTCTCAAAACATGTCTTGGAAAGCTTGGCGTTGCAAGTGTGCCCGGTCAAAATATCTTGTTTTGCCATGTGTTGTGCACCTTCCAGGTATGGCTTCCAGCAGTGAAAGCAAAGGGCTTGGACATCCAGGGCACATTTGCACGACGACAGAGCCAGATCTGCTTGGAACTACTGCTGTCTAACAAGGCCCTCCAGGCCATGGCTGACTTTGCAATCCAGTTCAACAAGAACAGGTCAGCTGTGTATTCTACACTTTTGCCTTGCCTGCTGGCTGTTGACCTGACTGAAGTGATAATCGTTCCTTGTTTAACTTCAACCTCATTTCATTCTCCTTCCTTTCTCCTTTCCCTGCCATATTTCATGAAGCTTTGGGCTGGTCCCAGCTTCTCCTTTGCAGGTGCACGCACCCTTGATGCCGAACCAATCTATCGAGTTTTCTATACCGCTCAATACCCTCGGGCCCGTCATGAAGATGGATCCTCTTAATAACCTGCAGGCAAACCTCTTTTCTCTTTTTTTCATTGTAGGATTTTCTTTTGACTTGATTGAAGAAATATAAAACTTGTAACGGTTCTCTGCATAACTTTGTCCTTCAGGTAGCCATCAAGAACAACATTGATGTTTTCTACTTCAGCTGCTTGGTGCCAATAAACATCTTATTTGTTGAAGATGGCAAGATGGGTAAGAATATTTGAGCTTTGTTTCTATAGTCATGTGTGTTTCCTCATTTTGGAGCCTCAAACATTGACAAGCCGATCGGACCATTGATTCTTCCTTCAGACCGACAGGTATTTTTGGCCACATGGAAGGACATTCCCAATGAGAATGAACTTCAGTTCCAGATCAAGGAATGCAGTCTCAATGCAGGTACGGGCCTACATAGGGCATTGAACGTTTGTCTGGCTTAACGTTGGCATTGCGTTGGCATACATACGTCGGTGTATGCATGCGTAGAACTAATGGGAAATTGCTGCTTTGTATCTGACACTGCTCTTATTTAAATGCCTCTCCACCCTCTTTGTATTTTATCGAGGGTGCTCTGTAAATGCAACAAATTGGGATAACTTGTGATTGTGAATGTGTAAATGTATACCATGAATTCTTTCTCCAATATTAATGCTGCATCCTTTTAGTTTGGTAAAGAATTTATTTCTCTAATTGTGCAGATTATGCTACGGAGAAAGATTTCTAATTTGAATCAATAGCTGGTTTTGTCCTTGTTTACCCCTCACCAAATGGAACAAAAATAGCTGTCATAATTAATGTACGATATGAAGCTATTTACAATTGCTCAGCATCATTAAAAACGGCATCTGAGGAACTGAGATAATTGCTGAGTTTCAGGCCATGTGGACAACTTAAAAAAAAAAAAATAACTTGATTATTTGATACTCTGCGAGAACACTCAGGAGTGGCAGATAGATTAAGGGCTCATTGGCACACTAAATACCCAGGAAAGGCAGTTTCAATTTTAATGTGCAGGGAAGCACCGAATGCTGGAATTGATCTTTGGCAAAGTATGAAAAGTGCAATTGAATATTTTAACGTTGGCAATTGAGTCTTGACAGACATCACAGCCAGCTCATTGAACTACTACTACTACCACTACCACCCCCCTCCTGGAAGGCAGGTTCACTTTCAGATTAACCGTTTTGCCTTCAAGTTGAGTTTTGGTTTATTTCCACATTTGAAACAATTGTAGTAAAAAAAAAAAATTATTTGTATTGTACAGAAGAAAAAGTCCCCTCCAACAAAATTAGTATTGTGCAAACTAGTACGCAAAAACATTGTTGCACAGTTAGTTTTATGCGTTCACATGGAGGAACCTAATACAAAGCAATATTGTTGAATTTAGGTCCTTGGTATAAATCTTCGTTGATCATTGAAGGTGCCATACAAAGAAAGGAGTGGCAAAGGAAAAGGGGAAAAAAGTCTCCAAATGTATTTTCTTGTTCGGCAGAGGCCAGGCGAAGCGATGTCTCTGCTATTTATTCCTCGTGTGTGAAACACCCTGCAACCCCACCCTAGAGAAAACAGACTTTTTGGAATGCTGGCTGCATTTTCCATCCAATTGTCACGTGATTTTATTTAAATAAATAAAAATTCTCATGGGGAGAGGCGCTCCTCTGATGTTTAAGGTTTTGTCAATCGCTCAAGCAGCGTCGCGAAAACTAATTTAAAAGTGAAAAGGTGATCACCTCATCCATCATTCCACAACATGGTCAAGGATGGTTGTGGACGCCTATTACTTGTGTATATTATTTCATAGAAAATAGTTGTCATTTATTCTAAACTAGCCAAAGGACCTGGCATTGCTGTGCAACACTGTTCTTCCTGCCAATCCTTCCCCTCCCTCCCCTCAACCCACCCACTCCCTCAGTTTTCAATGTGATGTTTTCATTTTCATAATGTACTTCGACTTGGATGTGATGTTGAGTGTGAAAGTGTACCTGTACATAATAACTTCCAAAATAAGAAGTTTAAAAAACAAAAAAAACTCGGTCATTTCTCCGGCCTCCCGACAAATTAATTACGTACGCAGACATTTCACTCCCAAACCGATTTTCGTCACCTCTAATGTTTGTTTTCTTCACATAATATGTGAATAACTTGTCCATCAGTTTGTTTCTCAGCCTTGAAAAGTTGGGTGAAAATCCAAAGTTTATTTATTTATTATTATTGTTATTATTATTATGTTAATTATTAACGATTTCGCTATTTTCTTTCCTCTGCATTATCAGAACGTACCTTCATTGGGTGGTGTATATTAGACCGCTGCAAACAAAATGTACATTACCCCGTTTCCTTTTCATGAGTTGTCTTCTGTCTTTCTGCCTTTCTCTCAAAATCTACCTTTGTTTCCTCAAAACGGTACCTTCATTTAATGATAGATGTGTTGCTCAGTATTACAAATGGTCTTCCTTTTTCTTATGATATGGAGTACATGTTGTGATCAATAAGAAAAATGTATTTCCAAGGTTGTGCCGTAGCACATTGTCCACTGATGGTGGGCCGAGAAGGGTATGTAACCAATTTGCAAAAAATGTTATTGATAATGGGACATCAAAATTTGAGTAATTGTGATATTCATTATTTTTCGGAAACGTACTCGTCAACACTTGTGACAACTCATTTGTATTTAGTTTAAACATCATCAGTCTTAAACATGGCTGGCAGGGGATGACCTAGACTAGAAGTACGAACACTCGCCTCTAAGCTGTCTCGCTGGGTTTGAATCTCTGCCCAGCTCACTGTCATCCCGGTGTTTCATACATTGGGTGATTAATCAATGTGCGTGCCACCTCTCGGATGGACGTTGACCTTGGCATCCTGTCTGCCGGCATTAGTTGAAGGGTGTTGAAGACCCTATGGTGTGCTTGACAGATTATGACATCTTGATGGATCGGTTGGGTTTGTGTCGAGAACAAGCTGATTCGATTTTGGTTAAGGTCCGTATGCAGATCCAGCCTATCATTGGGCTTCAAATTGTAAACTGTCAACAATGAAGTTTGCATTGTGCCAAAAATTAGAAATCAGATAATTATTTATGCAAGTTAAACGAGTTGAAGTTGATTATTATCAGTTTGTGCCTTGCTTGTTTTTATGCAACAGATGTTTGGATGTTCCTGAAATACAGCCAAAACGGTACACGACAGCGCAAAAATTTTAGGGCCACCTTACTCGCCATTCTCCTGCGGTGTGCAGTATCAAGTTTCGTTCAAATCGGGCAACAAAAAAAAATTATTAAAAAATCAATTCCCGATTCAGTCAAGTACTCTTCGGGAGAATTTGATTAATGCAAATAACCTCAGTGGTATAGTTCGCTGGAGCTAACTTTTTTTTTTCTTGAAATTATTTTATCCATCAACTGCTGCCACAATGGGAACCTGACGGGTTCACACGTCCTCTAGTGCCATTTATAACTTTCCATCATGCTTTCCATGCCATATTTGTCAGCATTCAGTTGCTTAGAAAAATAACTTTCTCCTCTCTCTGCCTGTGTCTCTGCCTGTGTCTCTGCCTGTGTCTCTGCCTGTGTCTCTGCCTGTGTCTCTGCCTGTGTCTCTGCCTGTGTCTCTCTCTCTGTCTGTGTCTGTGTCTGTGTCTGTGTCTGTGTCTCTGTCTGTGTCTGTCTGTCTGTCTGTCTGTCTGTGTCTCTGTGTCTTTGTGTCTCTGTGTCTCTCTCGTTAATAATTAAAATAATAAGTCCTGTACTTAAGTGTTTTTTTTTTTCTTCAAGATTGTGCATTTGTATTTAATTTATAGATGGCAGAAATGTTTTTCCAATTTATTGATTTTGAGAGAATGTGATGCATGATGATCTCTATCTTTTTATCATGAGAATATCTTTTGAATTGCACAGAAATATTTGTCCTTTTTTGTTAACCATTAAAATATCAAGATTGATTTGCATCTTATCGATTGTAAACCTTTGGACAGGAAAGTGTTTTTAAAGTTCGTATTTTTTTTTTTTTTAAGTGCTGTATCCTTAAATTTTTGTCAGTCAACTTATTGGTATTACATTTACTCGTGCGTGCCCGTAGGTGCAAACAAAACAAAAAACTTTCAAACCGCGTGCCAGAAACAAACACACAGGCCGTTCCTTCGCTCTCGTAAACGACGACTGGATTGGGGCATTGTGTTTATCTATAAATGCGCAAAAGAAATTGAGAAATTATTAGAATACAGTAAGTCATCACTATGCGGAAGTTGTGCGTGCCCATATGGAATGTTCACATGCAATCCACAAATTATCGCTTGCATTGATTTTGCCTTTTATCGCAAGGAAAAACACAAAGAGAAGAGGAAAGAGGAGAAACAAAAAACGTGCAAAAAATAATTTACTTCCTGCTCCGGAGCATACCAGCACTCTGTTACCGAAATTTATGCACCGTCTAATATGAAAATGATCATAACTTGCGGCATTGTGTTTATCTATAAATGCGCATAACTAATCGAGAAATTATTAGAATACACAAAAAAAAATTTACTTCCTGCTTCGGAGCATACCAGCACTTTGATGTTACCGAAATTTATGCACCGTCTAATATGAAAACGATCATAACTTGGGGCATTGTGTTTATCTATAAATCGAGAAATGATTAGAATACACGAAGTCATCACTATCCGGAAGCCCGTACGTTGTAACCCGTAATGGGGAATGCGGCTGCCCGTAAAAAAAAAAAAAAAAAAAAAATTAATAAGTATTCAAACCGCGAGCAACAAACAACGACCACACAGACCGTTTCTTCGCTCTCGCGTGCCCGTACGTGGGTGGCGCGGAAGTTCGCATATCACAGTGACGATGACTCGCAATTTAGGTTTTAATGGCCAATTATTCAATTTGCACCAACGTATTTTGCCTTTTCGCAATGTCCTCGCAAGGAAAAACAAAAAGAGAAGAGAAGAGAGAAAAAAAAAATTACTTCCTGGTTCGGAGCATACCAGCACTGTTCCCGAAATTTATGCACCGTCTCGTATGAAAACGATCATAACTTGCGGCATTGTGTTTATCTCTAAATGCGCATAAGAAATCGAGAAATTATTAGAATACACGGTCATCACTCTCCGGAAGTCCGTACGTTGTAACCCGTAATGGGGAACGCGGCTGAGCTTCCCTTCCCCATCAGCCACGCCCACACAACGTGTCTTGTCATTGGTTTGGTAAATAAATGGCCATAACTTGGGAAGCACTTGTCCGATTAATATCAAACCTTGAAAAGGCACATCCTCAGGTCCCCAGCAATATACCTGGCAAGTTTCAATTAGATCGGACCAGCGGTTGTCGAGAAACAGCGGACGCGCACTGACGCGCACTGACGCGCACTGACGCGCACTGACGCACACACGCGCAGACACACACACACATTGCTGGAATTATAGATAGATGAAAAGAACTAGTGACGACATAACTGAACATGAAAATGGTCAGTCAAGTCGGGCAGGATAATATCCATTTCAGGAAGTATACAAGGGATTGAGGCACATGAGGAGGCCATTTGGCCCATCATGCCTCTGCCACACCAATACCAGATTTAATCAATCCGTTGATACCCTGTCCCTTCGTGTGCAGCCTTTTTGGCTGCGACACTGGTACTCATTTCGCCAACCTTAGAAGGATGACAGGTTGAGTCACCCCCCTGGTGTTAATTAATCAGCCAATGCGGCTTGAATTCAGGATCCCAAGCCACCACCCTAACCACTAAGCCAACACCAGGTTACATTTTACAGGTTACAAGTAGTTGATAATATTTTTTACAAACATTCATACAAAGAGTTCATGGTATCACTTACCTCATGCAGTCTTGAGAAAAGACGTGGGAAGGGTATTTTCAACTCTCGCTTTGTGTTTCTGTGCACGATATGTATATATATATATATATATATATATATATATATATATATATATATATATATATATATATATATATATATATATTCTTCTTTCGGCTGTTCCCGTTAGGGGTTGCCACAGCGGATCATCTGTTATGATCTGTATAATGATTTGGCACACGTTTTACGCCGGATGCCCTTCCTGACGCAACCCTGGTCGCCTCTTACGACACAGGGATATCGTACACCTATTCTAACCGGGGCATACACCGGGCCCAGTACACTGGTACTCACTTCGCCGACCTCGGAAGGATGACAGGCTGAGTTAACCTCCTGGTGTGTATTAATTCAAGTGGCCAACGGGGCTTGAACTCAGGAACTTTTGGATCCCAAGCTGCTACCCTAATCACTACACCAACACCAGGCGCATATATATATATATATATATATATATATATATATATATATATATATATATATATATATATATATATATATATATATTTTATATTAACTTTGTAAACTTTGAATAACAGGCATGATGGCCACCACACGAACCCGAATGGTCAAACGGAACGGTCCTGAGCTGAACCCTCTGCCAACTATTTTTGGAGAAACTGATTATTTTGGAATGATCTTTGAATAAAAGATGCACTAAACAAATATTTTTTTGGGATGAAGTTGGTTCTGCAGTTTCATCACCCTCAGAGCGTGTGGCAAGTTTGATTGGTCGAGATGGCGTAAAATTTTGTCGAAGTATTGCTAAACTGGAGGTTTGTGGAAGTGCAAATGAGGTGATGTGTTCCACAGTGTTCAAATGAAGAGTTCACATGCAAAAGCAGATAAATCCTTTTTTTTTTTTTTTTAAATCTTCAGTGAATTAATCAATCGGGTAACCCCAAGCAATGGCTCATTTTGAATTAAAATTTTGTTCGTACCAATTGATGCCAAAGAGAAAAGCCATAATCAGTGCTCCATTACAATAATCTGAGACTCCCTCGTTTTTTTGTTTTGAGTGAGTGGACTCTGTCGCGATCCATTCAGATAAAACACCAAGGGGCTAGGATTTTTCAAACTTTGTGTTCAGGCCATCACTGTATTTTTTTGGGGGAGGGGGGTGTGGGTGGGGGTGAAAACAAAATTGGTGCTTGTGTCTGGATAACTCCAGATACCGCAAATGCCAACAGGTCGCATAAAGTTTCTTTATTGTTTGAACCACACCATTACACAAAGATCCAGCAGAGAGGAATCAAAATGTCAGTGAGACCAATATTACTAGATGCATCCTTGTGGAATGAAGGTTGTATGAATGAATAGGGATATGGGGCCCCATGAAATATGAATGAATAGGCCCCCCCCCAAACCATAAATGTTGTATGAATGAAGGATAGAGAAAAAAATTTACACAGAATCCTCAAAGTAGTGTCACATTCTTCAGAATCCTCATAGTAGTGGAATTTGATCAAATCCCCCACCACCCCGAATCTCAACCCAAATATAGTTTCCTCTGAAACGATATGATTGGTGGAAAAATTTTAAAAATCAATGTCATGGCTTTATGCATAAACATAAATCCAGAGAATGGAGGAATCGGGCTCTAAATAATACCGGGCTGAAACAATCGTTTGTTTGCGGAAACTCAACTCGCACTCCTTTGGACAATGGCAAGCAAGCTGTTACTTCCTACCACGTTTACAAGATTCAGAATTTGTTCAGTTCCACCCAGTTTTTGTTAAGGGTCTTCATTGTCATCAAAACTGTCCATTATTTCAAGAGAAGTTTGCTTATTTTGGATATTTAACCTCTGCCATCGAAGATGGATGGAGGTTACTGTTTTCACCCCTGTCTGTTTGTTTGTTTGTGAACAGTATTACGGAAAAACTCCTGGACGGATTTCGACGAAACCTGGTGGGGGGGGGATTAGGTATGTTCCAAGGATCATGGCATTAGATTTTGGGCTTGGTCCAAAAAAGAAAAACTTAGAAAATTTTACAACTTTTTTTTTCAAAAATATTTCGATTTTATTTGAATTTTTTTTTTGCATTTCTACATGTTTTAAGTGATTTCCAACCCCCCCCCAAAAAAAAATTTGTTCGAGGAAAAAAAAACAAATTTTGCAATATTTTTTTTCAAAAAAATTTCGATTTTATGTTTTTGGCATTTCTACATGCGCGTCGATCTAGTTTAGTTTATTCAATCGTGGTTCAGTAGAGTCTGATCCGTTTTGACCTACAATGAATAGGATATCAGGTTCACTTAAGTGACCCAGCAGTATTGGCGGCGGAGGTTTTGCACTGTACCGAGTGCTCCCTCTCTAGTTTTTGGTGTGTTTAGTGAGGCGAAGGGATCAGAACATGGGTGCTGTTTTTTGCATCACGTGACCGTGATGCTGCGTACTGTTTGATTCAATGGCTATATCGGGTTTTGCTAACACTAAGGCACGGTGTGTATCGGTTTCTGAAAGAAAAAGTGTTGAATCGCAGTACGTAATGCATGGGTTATTTCGAGTTTTGAAAAACAAAGATTTGGAAATCGCAAAAATGGCACTGTGAGCTTCATCACGGCATGCCTTTGTTTAGTTTTGGCAGGAATGGCATTTATCGGTTTTTGCGTATGAACTCTTCGAATGTATTGTCTCATCAGATGGCCTCCGTTAACACGGGCCATCTGCGCCAGGATCCTGTGTCTCAAACGGCCAAACGGTTTCTAATTGCTGTGTTCATTTGAATTGATCTGCATCTTTAACGTCCCAAAGGTCCCCCAAAACAACCAAAATTGGTGTCACTCACGGGGCTGGATGGAAGAAGTTTTCTTTTCCTTTTTCAAAGGTATATCTATAATGAAGCAACATGTGGAGAAACGGGTGGATGGGAGGAACAGTCGAAGTGAGACAGAGGGACAAGGGAATGTTCAAACTTATGTATAAGGATGATAAATAAATAAAACCTTCCACGAGACGCCACAGATCGCACTTGAACAGACAAGATAATTTACAGGTGAGGACTTTTCTTTGGTGATTTTTATATTGGAATGCAGGGCGATGGTGTAGCTTTGTGAACAGTGTCACCGTTTCTGAGAGCCGTCCTCCCTGAACAATGATGAAACAGAGCCAGTGATGAAGTGAGCCCATGCGAGGAGAAAAAGCAAACACAGGAGCGAACTTCTTTTCCCAAAAGCTCAACTCTGTATGTGGGTGTCTCGACTCAGCCCTTGTGGAGCCTCTTCCTTTGTCCATGCTCCACGACCCTTATTTACGCATTTCACCTGGTCTGCCCTCCGTCCTCTCGCTAGTCTAAACACTTCTTTTCACAGGTCAGGTCAGGTATGGGATCATGTGCCAGAGCAATGCGTCCTTTTCTTTTCACCCCAGTCCTTTTCTTTCCCTTCTCTGGCATCCCATGGGAGGAGGAGTCCTCCAAGCTGTCCCACCCATGGGGAGGCCCCAATAGTCTTTTACTGCTTCCGAGCCCTGTAACGCATTACGCCACCCTGGCTTGCAAGCATCTGCTTGAGAGATTGTGATGGCCTTTTTGAAGTGAAACTTTTTGTGACTAAGTCCTTGCCTGGTCCCACCAGCAAACGAGGTTTTGACGCATATGATATTACCCTGATTATCCTGTATAAATTACATATGCAGCGTCTTGCGTAACAAAACTATTTACTCTGACAGTTTCATGTTACATGGCAATCTAACCTACTCAAAACACACAGACCATATTACACTTACTATAATCTAGCTATGGATACCCCCACCCCTTTTCCACCAAACAATACAATTCAATTGAAATAAAATAAAGGTTTTAGTTTCCTGTTTAGAATGATTTTCAATTTTGTCTCACTGCCAGACAGACAGACACAGACTGAATCGATTGCTTTACCATGCAGTGCACATGCAGACTCGGGAAGAGACTCCTTGCAATTTGCTATATTCATAGCCAAAGTACTACTAAGCTCCAGGTTCTTGTTCTGCAGTGTTCAAAGTTTAAAATTCAATTGAAATTGTTCCTCGATCATTGACTGACATCTGTCAGACAGGCAAACGGAGTGAACCAGTTGCTTCACCTTGCTTCATACTATACATGTGGGCGAGCTAACAAGTGTTCAACAAGGCTGACTGGTTCATTATTCGGGTTGGTTTTGTTATCAGGGGAATAAAGGAAACTTTGTGTTTTCAAAAAATGTTGAGAGTAGTAATGATACATACTGACAATTTAATAAATTAATATTAATCACCCATCAATGAACAATTAAGTAATTCATGAATGGCTTGCGAAAAATCATTTTGAATATATTTTAGGGGCCTAATAAATACTGGGTCAGAAATTGAACCCAGTAAAATATGTTTTCTAGAACTTCAATTTCAATAAAGACGGTTTACAGAAAAGTACTCATGCAATTCATTATTCAACTATAAGGTCACTCGGTGGAGCGCATACCTCCACCACACAAGGCCTGATCCATGAGAACATATCGGGCCCAATACGTTTTTATAATATGCTATACAGTGCTATATCTTTTTTGGCCCTATCTCTCAATGGTGAAGAATCACTTTAAAATACTAGTAGTCTGATATGGATCCGGATCTTCACCAAAATCTAATTGGTTCGTCCTTGTCACACACTGAACCCGACCACAAAATTTCATCTGGATCTGTCCACAAGTGTTTTTTGAGATCCTGCGCGCGCACGTGCACGTACGTATACACACACACACACACACACAGACACACAGACACACAGACACACAGACACACAGACACACAGACACACAGAGACACAGACACCCTCAGTGGATCCATCCTCTTCACTCTCATACGCACACACACAGAAAGGGGTGAAAAAAATATAACCACCTTCACCTTTGGTGGCAGAGGTAATTAATGTCTGATGGTGTAATAATGTTTGTGCAGCATGTATATTTTGGGCGGCCACTCCTCTCACTTTTTCTGGTCGATTATTCACACCCAAAAGGAAAGTGGGAGTATCAGAAAACTAAGTTTCTGTTCAGCCATTAACCAAACAATTGAAGTGTAGATTTTCTGGAAAGAAACACCACCACGTCTCCTTCTCTTCCTTTGATAAGGAGTGTGATGCCCAATGTCTGCCCTTCTGCCTATCCAATCTGCCCTTCTTGACAATGATACTTGTCCACTTCCCCATGCCCTTCGCCAACACTCTCCACTCTTCAACCACCCCTCACCTTATTAATATCCCCCCCTCACAAAATATTCCCATCTCCACCGTGGTGTACCTCTTCCTCGTGCCTTGCTCCCTCAACCTATCTGCTCCCTTTGTCATTTTCTCTGCTCCATCTGCACTACTTGACTAGCCCACTTCAGCCAGCTTCTTACCAATCTCCCTGTCAAGCTTATTTGCACACCAATCGCCCTCAGTGGATGTATCCTCTTCACTCTCTCACTTCATTCGCTACATTCTCTCATCCTCCTGACTCGGTTGTTTTCGTAGACCTGCAGCCTCTGTTGTGTCTGACAGTGCTGCTGTTTGCAGACCGTAAAAGTAGGCCAGTACTACACAAGACACTAAAAAATCCCCCTTTCAATTTCCTTGATATGTTTATCTGCCATCAATCCCTCCACCCTCATTCATGCATTCGCACCCACCTGAATCCTCCTCCGCATCTCTTCCTCCGACCTCCCATGCCCAGTCACTGTTCCCCTCAGACATTCAAACCTATTTCCCTGTGCTATCTCCTTCCCCTCTAACCCGTTTTAATTTATGTTCTCTGCTGCCTGATCCACATCACCTCGGTCTTCTCCATACTCATCTTCAATCCATGTTTCCAAATGCCTCCTTCCACTCCCCCATTACATTCTGTGTCTCCCACTTACTCTGCCACAACAGCCAGATCGTCTGCATACAACATCCTCCCCAGAATACCTTTAATTTTTATCCTCTGCTTTCCGGCTCCATCACAATGATAAACGTGAGTGTGCTGAGAACTTTCCTGCCTCAAACTGATGTTCATGCTGAACTTCTCTGACATCTGAGAACCAACCCAAATTCTTCCCTTTGTGCCCTTGCACATCCCTTCCAACAAATTTACTTCTGCGTCGGGCACTCCCGTCCATCTGTGTTGAGCCCTGTCCTCCAATCCTCTGGAATCGAGACATGCGTACAACAGCCTCTTCGTCCAGCTGACTGACTTCTCCCGTTACAATTAGCATCTTCATACACACCTCATGAATGTCTTTTGCTATTCCTTTCTTCCCTTCTTCATCCTCTTTAATGCTGTTGCTTCCACATCATTCCTCACCTTATCCACAGCTTTCCTTGCTGCTTTTTGCTTTTGCCCAAACAGGTGCAGCAACCCTGCATCTGGTTGTTCCCCTCTATCCTGTTGATCTTCTCTATTCTCTTCCAAACCTCCTTTTCATCAACTAACTTCGCTACTTTTTCCATCCATCATACTTGGTTTCTGTCTATAGACAATGCACCCTTTCCTGATGTTCTTCAACACAAAACTTCTGCAAGTCCTCGAAATGCCTCTGGACTTTTTCCACTCATCCAAACCTTCAGCTGCTTGCTAAGTTCCTTATACCTGGCCCTCATCCTCAACGGAGACCTTTCTGTATGAGACGAGGTTCACAAGGTGTGTGTGTGTGTGTGTCTCCGTCCTTCATAACTCCAAAACCATGAAACTTAGCAGCATGAAGGGAACTCCAAGGCAGTGCATTAGTAAAAATTGGATGTTTAGGTTAATTAAAACACCCATTTTGAAGATAATTAGCGGCTTTATTTAATTATATCCTTTTTCAGGCGCATCCTCAACCACCTCGCTCTCTGGGGTCTAAACTAATCTGAATTACAAAATTTAAGCTCCAGAATTGAACCTGCAGCAGTTCTGACTTCAAAAAAAAAAAAGTTCATTTGTCCAATTCGGTCATTGTTTTGGCGTTTCCGGGTCCATAGTTTTATCGATGGCAATTGGTATTCACTTGCTAAGCCAGACGTTCCATTGGAATGCTTGCTTGAGTGCTTCAGCCACTTACCGAGTGCCCAACAGTCGATAGCGGTACAGTTTGTGTCCCAATCGGGATGTACAGTTGATAGTTTCTACAAAGTTGAGGTACGTATACAGCGCACATGGACAGATTTGGAACTGCAGACTCTATGGGTGTGTGGACATGCCATGCTTGTTACGGGTGCTGTGGTGGCGAAGCTTCATCCTGTATCTTATGGAGGTTTTTTTATCAGGTTTTCCTTTGTCCTCACGACTTTCTAAAGCATTTTGTTATCGGGTTTGCTTTACAAAGGTGATACGTTTCTCTTTGTGAGTTTCAAAGCAAAATATTGTTGCTGTTTTACAAAACCACACTCCTCCGAGGCAATGGCACACAAACAACATCCAGCGATCTCGAGGCAGTTATTTAATTGGTATGTGTTCAGTTGGTCATTTCCATATGTCTCGTGGGTAAATGGGAAAGATGTGTTGCGTCGGGCTTTTAGTCAGTTTTCCAATCTTCAATCCTTGCTCTTATTCCACTCTTTTATCTTACTTTTCTTCTTTCACAAACAACGCAAGCAAAACACACGCACACGCACACGCACACGCACACGCACACGCACACGCACACACCAATATCGATGAAAGGAACCAAGCAAAGAAGCACAGCGGGGTTCATTGGCATCTGCGTGCCATTTTTCCATTCAAACCGTGCCAAAATCCAACTGCTGTCTCACCTCAGACCTTCATTCTGCTCACCACAACGCTCACCACAGCCACTCCACACGTCTTCTAAAAATCCCCACAACAATTTACGTTGTCTTCACGACAAATGCCACCATCACGCCACCTTTACAACCACTTCTCACGATCTTCGCCACAACTGCCATCTATCCTTTAGATGCACACCACAGCCTCGGAAGGCGCTGAGGGAAGGAGAGTCAGGTTGTTTCGGGGAATAACTCGAAGCACGAGCATGTGCTGTAGCTCGTTCAAAGGCATACAGGTAGTGTTGGGATTTCCCTGAATGGACACCAGCGCAGGTTCGGGGCCGGAGAGTGTTTCCAAAGACTCTCGCCCCATGTTGATCTCGGAGCTCCAACGCACGAGTCAGGGAGCGAATGGGGTCATTTTTGGTTTCGGGGCCTGGTGGGGCGTGGCTAAAACGCGGGACGACCGCCAATGGGGAAGTGTGAAATCGCCAACAGCCCTCTTTGTTCCGATTCTTAGCCCCTCCCTCACTTTGAGCCAATAAAAGGTGCAATTCAGCAGAGATTTGGTTAGACTGCAGGCAACTTCGGAGGGAGCAGACAAGTCAGATTTTCATTGGAGCCAGACCTCGCCAGACACACCAGATATCGGGGAACTGCAGCAGACTTCAGACATCAGCAGACAGCATAGGAGGGCAGGCTTCAGTGCTGAGCAAATAACGCCACGAGTCAGCAAGGATCCAGAGTGAAGAGAGTGATGACTACTATTGGCCGAGACCATTCCCATTTCATCGACGCTCAGTTTGGCTGCATCCAGCAGCCAACAGTTGCACTTAGATTCTTACACCACTCCATTTGGGACTCGCTCTTGCGCATCTTTCTCTTCCATCTTTCTCTTCCATCTTTCTCTTCCATCTTTCCCTTCCATCTTTCCCTTCCATCTTTCCCTCCCATCCTTCCCTCCCATCCTTCCCTCCCATCCTTCCCTCCCATCC
>BROF01000466.1:124538-138998 GCA_024346535.1 Eptatretus burgeri | reverse complement strand
TGTGTGTGTGTGTGTGTGTGTGTGTGTGTGTGTCACATCTACACACACAGTTGCATCACTGCTTCACGTAGTGCATTGCCAAGTGCTGTCCTTCTGTCCCCTTGAAGCCTTTATCCAAAGTGCTCTTGCTGTCACCATTACCAGCGTTTCAGCTGTCTGTGCTGCGCATGCATAAGAGGTGCTGTGCCCTCCATGAGTGACGGCGTAATCTGTTGGAGTGACGATACCTCAATTGGATTTGTGTGCTTCCACTGACACTTTCCTTGCTATACCTCAACCCTCCTCTTATCTCTCCAATTTTTCTGTTTCTCACATGTGTGTGGAGAACTGCTCGAAGTTGCCCACAGTGTGTCGTTTCTTATAAATATAAGCTAAAATGGATGCACAGTGTTGAACAGTATGGACCTGATTTAATGAGCTGGTTGTAGCGGAGTGCTGTGACACACAAGGGAGTTTAATGGAGTTTTGCATCATTTGCTTTGCAATGTCACAGCCTCCTAATGACCTACAGTGTGACTGTTTTGTCTTGGAAATGCTTTTGATTTTTTTTTTGTTCCTTCGTTGACTCGACATTGAAGACGCTGGTTTGTTCTCCCTTTGTGGCCTGTCTTGTGATGGCTATTGGAAGTGCTCCGTCCGTTTAATGATTTTGAAACCCTTGTGATAGAATATTTTTGAAAAAAAAAAAAAAAAAAATCGAGTGAATTGGGAATTATGATTGTAAACCGAGTGAATTGGTCATGATATGGAATGAGGTGCACGATAATTAAAATACCGTGGTTTATTTATTTATTTATTCCCCCGATTTCACGACCTCTGTGCTGCGCTTTTTTTTGTGTTTCTTGATTAATTGAATTAATTGGATTAATTTGACCCCACAGGATACAAGGTGAAATGGAGGGTCACCAGAGCGATTGCTTTGTTCCCAAAACAAATGTAGAATGTGTTTGAGAGACAATGAATGATGGCTTTGGTCCACAGCTTTCGGAAATGTTCACTTTGAACATGTGAAGTACCAAGTTGATTTCCCCCCCCCCCCACTTTCTTATTGGGTGTTGTGTGTTCTATCCTTGCAAGAAGGTGATGGTTCGTTGAACTCATAAACCCCCTCCCCCATCAACCAATACCCCAAACAGTAAATTGCATTTCTTGTGATCAACTCTCATTCCCTCTGCCACCTAAGGTGTGTGGAGGTTGTGTTTTCACCCCTGTTTGTTTCTGTGACCAGGATAGCTCAAAAAGTTATGGACAGGTTAGATGTGACGAAGACAGATTGATTAAATTTTGGTGAAGAGGCCGGATCTGCATCCGGATATCAGTGGGATACAAAACGTAAACTGTTTAGCCTGGCAGAGGTATGCTCTCTACTGGATGTCGTTCTCGTGTCTGTCATTGGTAGAGTTTGTACCTTTAATGCGTTTCCAAACTCCGGTTTCAGTTGGGAGGCCTTGTTGGGATGGTCTCATTATGTTTTGAAAGTTTATTGCTTTAAGACTTCATTTTGGGTCCCTGTGATTGGATATCATTCGTCCCCGACTGGTTTCACCAGCAGAGACAATAGGTTTTCTCTCCGTCTGTCCGTCCCACGTGTGGCTTTTTTCTGACTTTTTTTCCCCATACCCTTCAACATTTTCAACTGAAACTTGGTACATGGCTTTATTATGATGAGCTCCAGAACAAGCCCGAGTTTCAGCGCGTTTTGTCAATTTTTCACAAAGTTATGCCCTTTTTCGACTTGGAAAATATCCCACGTTATACATGGGTCAGTGTTCAGCTACTCTGACTCCACCCCACTGCTTTACACCCATTCACGAGATGGCTGGTCCGACTCCACCGCCAATAAAATCATGTGCCACCATTGCATGAAGCAGTACTGATAGGCAGGCCTGAGGCCTGACTGTTAGTCCATGGCCCAGTGCAATTGGAATTGTCCCAGGTATATAACATGATGTATTATATATGCACATAAGCCGTACACATGTTTTAGCTTAATTTATGTACATTGGATTACTACCTCCACCAGCAAAGGTGAAGGAGGTTGTGTTTTCATCCCTGTTTGTCTGTCTGTCTCTGTTTGTGTGCAGGATATCTCATAAAGTTTTGGACGGATCTGGATGAAATTTTGTGGACAGGTTGGTTATGTGACAAGGACGAACTGATTAGATTTTGGTGAAGATCCAGATCTGATTACTAGAATTTTAAAAGTAATTCTTCACCATTGACTGAGAGAGGACCAAAAATTATAAATAGCACAATATCTTAAAAATTTGTGGACGGATTCGGATGAAGCTTTGTGGACACATTGGGTGTGTGACAAGGACGAATTGATTAGATTTTGGTGAAGATCCGAATCCGGATCTGGATACGAGAATTATTTAATTTTTAAACTGATTCTTCACCTTTGAGAGATGGGGCCAAAAACGATACAGCACTGTGTTGCATGATATTTCAAAAATGTATTGGGCCCGATATGTTCTTGTGCATCAGGCATTATGTGGCGGATGTATGCGCTCCACCGCGTGCTCTTCTCGTTTTTAATATGAAATGGGCAAAGCTTAGAAACAAACGAAACACAGTGGGTTAGTTTATTTTTATTCTTAGGTCATCTCTATAATCTCAGTAGAGATGACCTAATAAAGCCAGTCTCGAAGTCTGTTCATCCGTCCGTACGTCCGTCCGTCCACAATCAAACCGAGTGGAGACAAATCACCAACAGTGGAATGGATAGAGGTCGATGAGACCTGCACAACGATATAACTTTCAAGGTCGTCCAAGGTCGAGGCCAAGGTCACGAGGCTGTCAAATTTGCGAAAATCGTCGATTTCAAATCGTATCTCCTCCCTCATTTATCAAGAGAGATCAAATGTTATTAGTGATTCAGATACTATGGACTATTATCTAGAACAGCACAAACCATTTTTTGAAATTTGCTCTCGTTCCGATTTTATAGCCTTTCAAACTTCGCTCTGATTCTTACATGTCCGGTGAAAATTTGAAGTGGTCATCCGGAGGCCCGCGCCAATCTCTGAAGATGCTCCGGGTCCTGTGCAAATTTTTGCATATTTTTGTCCTGTATGGCCGTTCATAAAGTACATACAAAAATGAGGAGGGGGGGGGGGGGGGGGATTTAAAGCCCGCGTACGGGCTGTGTACAGGGGTGGGTGGTACGACGGCTGCATACATACTTTATGAAAGTGGTGTCGGACTACATGAAAGCGTTTCAGAAGATGAAGGTGAGCCTGTCATCGCGAGGGGGAAAAATATCCCCGTTCACAGGAACATTTTCGACGTGATGTTGAATCCGTGGACGTCAATAATTGTTCCATATTACCGTCGTTAATAATTAATGATGCATTTGAGATAAATCTACAGTTCTTTGTAATCTTCAAGTATTGTGATGTGATATGAGACGCATATGGGGGTGGGTGGTCACGGGCCTGCATACAGAGGGGGGTGGGTGGTTTTGAAACCCGGAAGTAGAGCGTACGTACTTTATGAACTGCCCCTATTCCAGTATGGCACAGCGTTACTTTTTGAACTTTTTTGAGTTAGGCAAAAATATGAGTTCTGCCGAGTTGTAATTTGATTTTGCTTCTGTCGACCTCTGGCAGAGATGACCGGCACTCCCGCTCGGGGGTATTTTTCATTTTGGTTCCGGTATCGGCTTGAACGTGCGTTCAAGCAAATTAAGTTTATTTTTACTCTCGTTTGTTATCCTCGTTGTCTAAATTGGTTTCTCGTCTTCAAAATATATCTGTAAATGAAAATTGCTTTTCCTTTTATTTTGAAGAACAGACCCAAGCTTCTTAGTTTCTTCTTTCTTTTGTGTTCGTTTCTTTCTGTGTTGGTTTCTTCTTCTTTTTGGTTCCGGTATCTGCTCGAGTGTGCGTTAAATGCAAACAAGTTTTTATCTCCCGAACATTTATTGGGACCACAAGGGGACATGCATGGCAAAGCAATTGTCGCTCTTGTTACTTTTGTCATCCTTTGGAAAACACAAAAATAAGTTGTGGGCAACCTGTGTTGTGATATTGGTCCCTGTTTTCTGCTCATTTGCAACTCTGAAATGGTTTGGCCTTGAATTCCGTAAGGCTGTTCGCAAAGCTTACAAGGCGGTGTTTTTTTAAAAAAATTGGGGGGGGGGTGTTTGCCTTCCATGATGCAGTAATTGAGGTTTGAAGTCTGATTTTACCCTCAAACTCATCATACCCTTGTGTGTCACAGATGCTGTGTCGAACCGTTTGCAAAATAACAACATCTTCACGATCGCCAAGCGCAACGTCGAGGGCCAGGACATGCTGTATCAGTCATTGAAACTCACAAATGGAATCTGGGTCCTCGCCGAGCTGCGTATCCAGCCTGGAAACGCCAACTACACGGTGAGGGTCGTGTCGAGATGGCAACTTGGCTCTGCCATGGAGCTGCTCGGAGGATCGATTTGCCGAGTCCATTTAGCTATTTATTTCACAAGGTTGCGTCGGGTTGGGGAGGTGGTCAATAAATTCAACCGTTTCTATATAGAGTGCAGATACGATGACCTGAATGTCTCAAGTGTGGTTGGATGTTAATGGAGAGCTGCTTCTGATTGGTTGTGATTGTTTGCAATGTTAACTTGTTTTGTCAAGCCAGCAGTTCATTTTAATGAGCAGTATTTCTCCATTGTGGAGGAGTTCCAGGGTTTAAGTTGGCTTTGGGGAGAGGGGGATTGTGAATGTCTTGTTTGTGTATTTACTTTAAAAAAAATTTATGACCTCTTCGCTCACAAAAGTAATCTTTTTTTTTTTTGACGGAGTTTCTCACTTCTTTGACAACACCTGAGGGCTATTTTGTAAAGATGGAATGGTAGATAGCTTATTCGCTCGCTCTTGAGGAACGATGCCCTTGTAACAGGTGGCAAGTATCCAGATGTTTTTAGTGCTGATTGGAATTATCTGAACTCGTGCGGCATTCGTTCATTACCTTGTTTGCTGAGCCATTGCCAATTGCTGATGCAATTGCCTTTGCTTTGTGCTCCATTGCTAGTTTTAGTAACAGTGGATGCTCGTAGAAGCGGGCCTGAGAGGCGGCAAGAATCCTAAGGAATGAATCGTTTCTGCCTTTAATTCGATTTTTCTTTCGATGAAATTGAGGCTCGTGGAAGACCGAGGTCGCAGAAGTGGGGAAAAGGGGCAGTGCCCTGAAAACGGAGCAGCAAGGAAATGTTAATGGGATTGAACGAACAGGAAAAGTGGCATTCTGTGACTTTCCCGTCGTCTCCCAGCCCTCCTCCCCCCCCAACCTCCCCTTCCCCACACATTACTTTTCGATTGAGTGCTTTCCTTGAGATTGCATTGTTTCATTGTGCTTGGAACATGGATATGTCTCCGACAGTTTGACCATATGGCCGACTGACTTTCACGGCTGTTTTCTCGTGGAATTTTTTTTTTTGCAGAAATAGTGGCATTTTCATTGCGTGCTGCAATGTTAATGGAGTCTTAAAAATCGTCGTTTTGTCTCTGTAAAAGAAATGTTCGGTCTGATTATCCGTGCAACATACATGTTTGACTTGACGGGACTCTGTGATGTACTTGTATAATAACGGGATCTTGGTTTGTGACATCCAGCTCTCCAACACCGGCAAGTATGAAACCGTGTCTGAACTGTTAAGCAGCACGTTTGGTGAAACCAACGTTTCCCTCGTCACCAAACACGTTTTAAGACTTATCGATGCATCAAGTGATGTTCTGCGGTTTGAATAAAGCTTGTGAACATACCGTGGGCTCTTTGGGGGGGAGGGGTTTGTAGTAACTATTTTCTATTTTTATTAATTTTGAAATGCATGTTTGAACAGCTTTTTGTGCGTGGGTAACCTGTCTGGTCATTCTGTGATTCAGAACAGCAGCTGTGTGTGATAACTGATGTCTTTTGCAAAAAATATCAACAACTTCAAGTGTCATTGGGTTGATCAGGATGGAGGAGAGGTTCGTGCGCACTCCTCGAAGCTGTCTTTCCTGGGTTTAAATCCCGACCCAGTTATACACTGTCGTCCCGGTGTTTCGCGGGCAGGATGATTCGTCGATGTGCGTGCCGTCTCTCGGATGCCCGTTAACCTGGGCGTCCCGTCTACCAGCATTTGTCGCACGTTAAGGATCACACTTTTGTGACCTCGCCACCTCTGTCCATCATTGAGAGGTGACAAGCTATCGCCCGCACTCTGGACAGATTCCTTATGCCTGCTATAAGCGCCAGGGTTCATTGCATCAGCACCACAACCGTGTACCCAGAAGATCAGGGAAGCAATGATGTTGACCTAGATTTGTGGTGATGAACCTGTGGGTGTTTTGATGAGTGATGTCACTTCCGCCAGCATTTGAGTCTGGCACGGTCGGTTATCGGAGCGTTTTTCATCAAATGACGCATACTTGACCAAGGTGGACTGCTTCACTTCATCAAAAAGTGATATAAAAATTAAAAAATATTAAAACAAAATTCCTGCATTGCGTACGACTCACTGGGGGAACGTCAAAACCATCAACACACAGGTTCTTCATGGCCTTACCATGGGCTGTCGTCACTTTAATTTTGTTCTCTGAATAGCTTGAAAGGACCTGAAATGTTGTTTTTTGTTTTTTTAAAGTTTGGTGCACATTTGTACATCCACTCATTTATCCACACTAAGTGATGGCTTCATTGTTTTGATGAACCTGCTCTGTTTGACCTTATTCATCACAAAGAGGAGTCTCCTTGAAGTGCTCTCTGGTTCACAAAAGTGTCATGTCGTTTGTGATCCATTTCATTTTAAAACTTTCTGCTTTTATCGTTTTATTTAATTATTCATTTGTCTCTATTTATTTTTATTTTATTAATTTATTTTAGTTATTTATTGGTAGAACCAATATTGTGTTTTCCTCCACTTTTCCATTTCAATAATTTTTTTTAATTTTTTTTTGGATAAATCTGTATATCTTCCAAGGCACTTTAGGCTCGACTGTTATTGCATGTTGGAGTTTTTTATTTTATTTTATTTTTTAAGGGGAGCAAAGAGTAGGTGAATCACGATCGTGTGCGCAGGGTGTTCACTTGGACAGTATTAGAGCCCTTGCAAAGCACACTTGCCTATTCTGCATCCAAGGACCAAACGAAGTCGAGTGATTTGGTGTCGGTCCCACGTTGGATGGCAGTTGTGAACAAAATGTTTGAATCTGATGTGGATTCCTCATTGGTGGAAACTCCAATTTTGCCTCCATCACAAAACATCCCGAGTGTGTTCACCCAAATTTCTTCTCAGGCTTGCCAAGAAAAGAAGGAAATCCCGTGTACGCTCTTCCCCCTTCTCGAGTCAACAGGATGTCCAGCTTGATTGTGAAGCGGACACACTTCTTGCACTTTACAGCTACTTGGGGGATTTTTTTTTTCTTCTTCAGAACTTGTACAAAGTGCAGCAAGAACTCCGATTCCTCCACTCTCCACGCAGCCCCCTTGTTTTCCTTCCAGAGATCATTTGGAACTTGTCGTCATTTATTAAATGGTTTGTTTTGGATTGTCTTTAATGTTGATCACTTGCTGGAATTGGAGCGGCATGGTTTTTGGGCATGGTGTCCGCGACTGATGGTTTTTGTGCCGCAAGCAGGCTGGCCGACAGTTGGGGTAATTTGGCATTTACTCATCCTGGTGCGGTTTCCCAGTCGGGTTTCAAATTTAGAATCGTCAGTCACAGTTGCCACCAGGGATCGCCAAAGTGAGGAATAGAGGCTTGTCGTCTTCATTAAAGCCATCTGTTCAAGCAAACAGCA
Source organism: Eptatretus burgeri (assembly GCA_024346535.1). Taxonomy (NCBI): domain Eukaryota; kingdom Metazoa; phylum Chordata; class Myxini; order Myxiniformes; family Myxinidae; genus Eptatretus; species Eptatretus burgeri. The sequence continues at coordinate 131,226 of BROF01000466.1, read as the reverse complement.
GCACAGCCATTACACCAGTTGTTTCATAGTGGATAAATCAATGAATGATAGCTTCTTTCTTTCTTTCTTTCTTTCTTTCTTTTTTTGTAAAACAATTGTGTTCTTTTGCTTTCCCAAAAGAAACACAAATTGTTGTAATGCGATGAGTTTGTAACACTTTAGAAAGCTTTGTCAATGTCCACATTGTGCTACTCAAGGCCCCTTTAGTTCTGACAGAACCGAACAGAGACTGTGATCCAGTTTGCATATTGTCCGATGAGACGCGTGTTGTGTTGTGTTGTCAATATTTTATTTGCAGAATGTCACATTTCATGATTTCTTTTGGGGTTTTTCTGCATAATCATGGAGGATCAACAGGTATCATTCTGGTCCCGAAGCATGCATCATGTTATCCATCAATTTCAACCTTGTTGAAGGATCTGTTTTTAATCCCGTCAAGTACTTGATAATTATCGGTGCCATCAAACTTGAAAAGGTCATCATTTGTAATCAAATGATTTTGAGGTGGGCTGGCAGGGTGGCCTTGAGGTACGCACAGTCGCCTCTAAGCCTTCTCGCCTGGGTTTGAATCCTGACCCAGCTATAAACTGTCATCCCAGCGTTTCACAGGCAGGTGATTCATCAATGTACGTGCCGTCCCTCGGATGAATGTTAAACTCGGAGTCCCGTCTGTTGACATTAGTTGGTGGACGTTGGATCCTCCTACGGTGTCCTTCGCAAAGAGTCGGGGAGCTATCGCTGGCACAATGAACAAATTACAAATTCCTGCTGGGAAGGCAATGGCAAACCAACCAGTATATCTCTTACTGAGAAACTGCTTCAGCACCCTCGACGCTCTGTTACAGAGTATGCCACATCAGAATCAGAATTGAATAATTTTGTGGTGTATTCATCATTATATGAGAGTAAAATTGGAAAATACAACCCTGAAGAAAAGCTAAATGGTTTCTTTCACAAGTGGCCAGCTCCGCACTACAAATGCAAAACAACACTGAACATATAAACAATGCAAAGCCTTGTCAGGTACAATAGATTACAGTCGATGTGTGAGAATGAACGATCTGTGTTGAAGTAGATACGTAAAAACCATTGTTATAGTCTCTCCTCAAGTGGGGTCGAGGTTCATTAAATACCATCTCCCTGCTCCCACCCCTTCCATATTGTGTGCCCCACTTTACGAGTCCCCATCTTTCCGTATGATAGTTTTACCAAATGTCTTTGCTTTTTCGTCTTTTTCATTTCCCCATCTCTGTGTACGTAACATGTAGAGAAGACCGACGGCTTGTTGGTGGATTTTCTTTCCCCTCGACCTGTCACATTTGAATTGACTTCTCTGGTGGAAATGTCTGCTTCCCCATCCCCTCCCATCTCGATTGGCATGTTCGTAGCTGTCATCTCGTCAAAAGGCCTCAAAATATACTGTTTACGTTCGGCATTTTTCCATCGGCACGTGACCTGAGAGCCCCGGCTCCCACTTATCAAACGATCCCATTTGTTTATTTTGATGAATTATTAAAAAAAAAGGTTCAACTTGGCAGTAACAGAGAACCAGGTTTACAAATTGCTCTTAAGATTTCAAATTGCTGATGTCATTGATTAAGTAAAACAAGCTCGAATGAGCGAAGATCCTCGTCCTCTTCATGATGACGTCATAAAAACGAATATGACGTCATTGTGATGTGTCAGGTTTGCGATAAATTATCTGTGCTAATGCCCGGCTTGATTCCCACTAACAAAATTCAAACAGCTTGCCTAGTTTCGGAGATAATGGTATAGGCGACTTCCATTAGCGGCGATATTATGACGTCAACTTTTTTTAGATCCCCGTGGAGGATCTCTAAGTCTTACTCACATTGTTGTTCTTCATCTTCTTCTTGTGGACTTTTTTGTTTCACCTCCTACAGTTTTCATCGAAACTTCCTGAAACTTGGCGTATCTATGTAAAAATACCCTGCGCAGGCAGTAACCATCTCCGATTTTGGAAATTCTTCCGAGAAAAAAAGTTGACGTCATAATATCGCCACTAATGGAAATCGCCTATACCATTATCTCCGAAACTAGGCAAGCTGTTTGAATTTTGTTTGTGGGAACCAAGCCGGGCATTAGCACAGATAATTTATCGCAAACTTGATAAATCACAATGACGTCAGATTCGTTTTTATGACGTCATCATTAAGAGGACGAGGATCTTAGCTCATTCGAGCTTGTTCTTGGAAGAATTTCCAAAATCGGCGATGGCTACTGCTTACACGTGGGCTTTTCTGCACATACATGGCAAGTTTCACGAAGATCCGATGAAAACTTTGGGTTGTGAAACAAAAAATGTCAAAAAATAGGAATGACTTCATAAAAATTGATGACATCATCGTGATGCATCATATGTGCGGTAATTCATCTCTGCTAATGCCCTGTTCGATTCCCGCAAACAGAATTAAAAAAGCTTTCCTTGTTTCGGTGAATTTTTTTAGGCGATTTCCATTAGCAGAGATATTTTGACGTCATATCTTTTTTTATAAGGAATTTCCAAAATCGGAGATGGTTACTGTCTGCGCAGGGTATTTTTACATATGTATGCCAACTTTCAGGAAGTTTCGATGAAAACTGTAGGTTGTGAAACAAAAAAGTCCACAAGAACAACAACGTCAGTAAGACTTGTCGATCCTCCATGAGGATCTAAAAAAAAACAAAAAAAACTCGCGGTCAAACTTCTAAAATCGAGTTTCAACTGAAAAATCGTCGATTTACATCTGATTAACTTGAAAATTAAGCAGCAATTGCACCATAACTTTGTTGCACTAACATTTGCACGAACAGCTGAATGTGGAAACCAACTCTTTTTGAGGTCAAAGGTCAACTCGAGGTCAAACTTCTTAAATCAATTTGAATCTGGAAAAATAATCAATTTTCATCCGATCGACCGAAAATTTGATTGAGATTGTGAATTTAAATTTTGATGAAATTGACAATTTGTTGCGAGTATCTTGCTCTGCACGGAGTCGTCTTCTTGTTTGTTTGGTTGTGCGTCTGTGTGTCTGTACAGGATATCTCAAAAAGTTGTGGACGGATCCGGATGGAATTTTGTGGACAGGTTCAGTGTGTGACAAGGACGAATTGATTAGATTTTGGTGAAGATCCGGGTCTGGATCCGACTACTAGAATTTTTTTAAGTGATTCTTCACCATTGAGAGATCGGGCCAAAATTATTTATATAACACGATATCTCAAAAAGTTTTGGCCGGATTTTGACAAAACTTGGGAGACACATTGAGTGTGTGACAAGGAAGAATTGAATTCATTCAATTTTGGTGAAGATCCAAATCCGGATGTGAGAATTATTTAATTTTTTAAGTGATTCTTCACTTTTGAGAGATGGGGCCAAAAACGATATATAGCACAATTTCTCAAAAAATGTATTGGGCCTTATGTGTTCTCATGGATCAGGCATTATGTGGCAGAGGTATGTGCTCTCCCTAGTGCCCCTTCTCGTATACATTGTGATGCTCTTACTTTTTGTTGGCCAGGGACAGTGTATGGACTTTTGTGGAACAATTTAAAATCGAGCAAGGCCGAACAACGAATGGTCGGCAATCATGCCGCAGGCTCTTTGGGCCAAATGGCTTGCAGCTTTGTTGAAGTTTTGTAAGGGAATTCCTATTCTTTATGACTTGATGAAGCTGAGCAGATTGGTTCGAGTAATTTGGAAAAATGTTTCGTGCAAATGGTTCTCCATTCCTCAAAAATATTGCTGGAGCAGAAAGCCAGTCAATGTTGTCCAGGAAGTGATGTTCCAACGTCCAAATGTGGTGTGAAGTGCCAATATGTCCTCATTGATAATTTGTGTCATTGTTTTAATCTCTCCTTTCCCTGCTCCCTGTCACCCTCCAGCTCTCTCTCAAGTGTCGTGCTCCTGAGGTGTCCCAGTTTGTCCACCAAGCATATGACAGCATCCTGAAGAGCTGAGCACGTGGGACGCTTCGCCCAGCTTGGTTGTGGGACCAAAACCAACGTTGGCGTTTACAAATCATCCATCCAGTGTCAAATTGCTCGTCGGCAGCCTGTTGTGACCTCTGTTTCATATATTTTATATTTTAAATAATTATTTTGCTTCTCGATACCCTCACCCCATCCAGTCCTTTGGAAGCGGTGTTTCAGAAGTTGCTCCTTTGCCTGTCGATGTATCGATCGATGTGCCGTCTTCAAAGTGGGACGGGCTACGGTAAAGGCCAAAACCATTTGTCAGTTTTTGTTTTGGTTTTTTTTTTGTGAAACACGCGGTGATGCCTCGGTCTGTTTAAAATAGGCGATCGGAAAATGCAATCTCAAACATTTCTCCATCGATTTATTTTTTTGTTCCGCTAATTGAACTTAACGTGATTTCACTTCAATGCCTGGCGCCTTGGCCGATCCCGGTCCAAGCGGGAGTAATTTTTTTTTATTTTAATTATTATTATTTTTTGTTCCCCTAAAGAAGCTCTTGTGTTGGGTAGTTGCTCCCAGGTCACTTTTCTGTAATCAAATGCTGTTCGGTTCAACTTTCCTTTCGCAAACGCTCAAAAGTCGGCTCTTTTGTGGGCTCGGATGGAACCTGATGTTGGCGAACAACCTGTACGCATTTGTGCTGTAAATGTACACGTGCTTGATCGCAGTGCATGTTCCTTTTTCAGGTAGGTGTGATTGGTGCAATGTCATTTCAAAAGTGGGTGTTTCACCCTAAATGTGTACATTACATTTATGCATGGAATGTGTTAAATTAATAAAATTCTGCTCCACATTGATTGCGTATGTATTGCTTTTTGTGGGATTAAGCCTGTTGTTTTTCAAAAGCCGGCACTATGAGTACCGGCTCTCTGTGAAGAACGAGCCATTCCAGTGTCCTGTGTCGGAGCGGTGACCCATCCAAGTCTCACCACTGAAACTGCCTCGGCCTACAAATGGCAAAGGAGTGAGCGGGTGTTGGGTTTTTTTTTGTTTTTTTTTTGTTAATGGGGTTAATCGGTTGATGGATTCTTTCAAGATGGGATAACTTTTTTGTACAATCCTTGTTTGGTGAATCACGAACAAATGTAACTGAGCTGTTCGATGGTTGAATTTTATTTCGGTCCAATTTTGATGGAAACGGTCGCCATACGTCTCGTGAAGCAGTCGTATGTTGCACGATGACGTCATGATGGGGCCTGTGACGTTCCTCATGAGATCGTTGGTTGGAACGTGCGTCACGATCGTTCATAACTTTCATATGACGTGCAGTTGGTAATTACAGATTCCACGTGTGTACGAATCGTCTCGCTTAAAACGCTGCGACGGGACAATTTGCTAGCAGACGATCTTGTTCCAATTCGAGTGTGCAGTTTCCGTCGTGAACTTGTGCCGCATAACATTGGCGTGTGAGCTTTCGAAGCGAACAACGCGCCGTTTCCACGATTTAAAGCGCAGCTTCCCTTTAAAGGTTGGTGAATGTCATGCGATGTCCGCGTCTTCAGAATGGGAACATTGGGAGCCGGACACCCGTGGCCTCCTCTGATTGCCACGCCTCCTTATCGGAGGCCACGCCTCCTTATCGGAGGCCACGCCTCCTTATCGGAGGCCACGCCTCCTTATCGGAGGCCACGCCTCCTTATCGGAGGCCACGCCTCCTTATCGGAGGCCACGCCTATCAACCCCCCCCAACCGCTCCCTCACCTCAATCTCCTTTAACTCCTATGGCTCGACCAATACATCCTACACATATACATATTTATTGATGTATGTATAAAATATAGTTCAATATCTTATATATATATATATATATATATATATAATTTTTTATTTTTTTATTTTTTTTTTCCCACGATCCGAACCTCTCACGATATCCACAGGATGAGGGAAAAATATTCCGCGCGTGATGCGCACGATCGTCGTGCGGTGCGTCGCTTCAGCACCACTGTTCCGGACGTTCAGGGTGCTTCGAGCCGGCTGCTTCATCGGCGCTGCAATTGAATTGAAGGTAACGTTCCTATGCTGTGGGAATGTTGAGACGGAGTGGAGTTTGATTTTGTTTTCGCTGTGGGGGAAGGAAAGCTGTGGCAGGTTTTCGCGACAAACGGCGCGCGGTCCAGGCCCTGGAAGCGCATTGCAGCTCAGATGCCCGGCGTCTCATCAGTGCACATTTGCGATGTGCTGATCTCCCTTTGGGTGGTGTACCCCTTGCCTTGCTCTGCCGTTGTACTGACACCTGGCTTTGTCAAACGGAATGCGGCCACATAACATAGGTGGACACTTCGCACGTTCTTGTTGCTTTTTCATTGCATCATCACTGGATTTGAAAATTCTGGTCATTCCAGATCATCCGTCCCCTGCTCACGGAATTATCCCTCTCTCCCAAGTTAATTAACGCTCATGCCCCCTCCACTCATTAAAACCCCCTCACCCCAACGATCATTAAAAAAAACCCTCTACCCACAGCAATTAACACTCCCTCTCCCTCATGGTCATTATTCCCTTCCCTCAACCCCCAAGTCATAAAAACCTCCTCCCACCCATGGTCATTAAAATCCACTTTCCCCCCACTGCCATTAACACACCCTTCAAGCCCATCTCTCACCAACATGCTACCCCATAATCAGCACGCACACCCCCTCCCCATCATAGTCAACACCCCTCCCCCCATGGTCGACTCCCCCCACCGTCAACCCCCTTCACAGTCGTCAAC
>BROF01000466.1:83783-103662 GCA_024346535.1 Eptatretus burgeri | reverse complement strand
ATATATATATATATATATATATATATATATATATATATTGTTGCGAATTCGCGCCCGCCGGCGTGCGAACGGCCACGTAACTCGAATCGCGGCACGTCGCCCACCGGACGGACAATTCTGTCGTGACCTCTCGGACCAACGCCGGGAGCTAGTCACGGGTGGGCCTTTTGACCTCACCACAATCGTGCCAATCGGCCACCCGAGTGGGATAGGGTTGTTCGCCAAACTCGACCTACCTAAGTACCCACGCGGATGGTAAACCGGGCGATCGTACCTCGCCGCAGGTCGACTCCGGACACGAGCCGCTTGGGCGGCCCGTTCCGTACTATCGGGATAACCCAGCGGTGTTATCGTCGACCTGGACGGTTCAGATTAATTACCGGGATGTTGCACTCACTACGAACCCCTTAAGTGATGCAAGATGGAGGGTCAATAAAGAAAAGACGAAGCGAAATGGGCACAGTTCAACAAGCAAGCATTTTATTCATAGCCACAGATACAAAGCATGTATATACAGCCATACAATAATCAAAATGCACATATAACAGCCAAAACAAAAGTAACAATGCAGAGCTACAACCGAATACGCGTACACATGGCAACACTTAAACAGTTCTACTTTACGAGACACGGCGCCACAAGATCCATAAAAAAACCTTGAAAAGAAAATGGTGACTTCCCTTTGGGCCGTCGAGTCCCTCTCCCACGTCCGTCGGCGTGGTCGCGCCGAGCCGCGACTCCGATCCCTGGCGTGGTAGGCGAGTCCTCTCCGGCGTGCCTCGCGCCGGCACGTGTTGGCCGCTCGACGCCATGGACGGGGTTTCCGGTGCTATCTCAGCGCAGATAGAAAGGGGGGGGGTGGGGGGAAACGTTGCTCGAGGTAGTGGTGTGGGAAATGGCAGACGCTCCGTCCCGCCAGCGGGGTCTCGGGACTGCACCACAGAAGACCAGGCCAGCGGCCAGCACGGAGAGGAGACGAAGAGGAAGAGTGCGCCGGAAGAGAGAGAAGAAGACAAAGAGAGCAAGAGCCAAAAAAAAAAAAGCGCTCCGCCTGTGTCCGACTTTTATACCCCGGGGCTCCGCCCTTCACTCCGCCCCCGTTTTCGGCTCCACCCTCCTTCGAGAGGATTCTCGAAGAGGGGCGTTCCCTCTCCCTGACCGCCTCACGCTAGTCATCCACCAATCGGCGGCGAGCTGCCCTCCCCCCTTCCTTCACACCAAGCATGGGGAAAAATGGTGGGAAAAACAGGCGGGAAAACCCGCGCGTCCTCGCAGCTCCTTCCTTGGCGCCCTTGTTTGCCGTTCGGAAGCGGACGTAGTGACGAAGATGTGGTAGCGTAGATGGTGGCGGTGGCATGGTTGTTGAGTGTGGTTGGCGCTGTGGTGGGGATGGCGTGGTTGTTGAGATGCTGTTTGTTTGAAACAAAAGATAGAAAAAGAAAAACGACTAACTCAAAGCGTCGCAGCCCGGATGGATCACATAAATTCCCTCTATACAACGGGTTTGGGCTAACTACACATGTACCTATGAAGATATCTCACCTGAGGGCCCTTTATGGTGTAATGCGAATTTCCACAGCCGTAACTATATATGTATGTGTATATATATATATATATATATATATACACACACACACACACACACCTGGTTGTGTTGGCAGAGGGAATTACTATTTCCAAATTTGCTTTGGCTACAAAGTGTTACTTATTCACATTTCTCTTCCCGCACAATATCTATATATTACTAAAACTCTCAACTTGCATGTATGCTCCCAAAATACAGCCAAAACGGTACACGAAAGTGCAAAAAATTTATGGCAACCTTACTCACCATTCGCCTGCAGTGTGCAGTATCAAGTTTCGTTCAAATTAGGCATCGAAAAAATTATTAAAAAATCAATTCTCGATTCAGTCAATTTCTCTTGGGGAGAATTTGATCATTGCAAACAACCTCAGCAGTATAGTTCGCTGGAGCTATCTTTTTTCTTCTTGAAATGATTTTTTTCATCAACCACTGTCACAACGGGAACCCAACGGGTTCACGGGTCATTTAGTATAATAATAAATGTCAGTCTGTGTGTCCATGCGTCAGTGTGTCTCCTCCATAGCTCCAAAACTATGAAACCTAGCTGCCTGAAAGCTTGCACGCATACCGAGGGAACTCCAAGGAAGTGCATGAGTGAAAATTGCATATTTGAGTTCATTAAAACATCCCTTCTGAAGATAATTAACGGTCTTATTTGATGCATGCAGTTAAACAAAATTAAAAATCATTCTAAACAGGAAACTGTGTCTGCATGTACGATTACCTCCCATTACGAGCTTTTTCGTGTTTCTTCTGCACTGCTTTTAATGGCACCCGAATGTAAAATGATGGACAAAATTAGTTGTGCCAAAAGGCAGAGAAAGGTTATGATGTGTTGTTAGACAGGTTGGCTCGAGGTGAAAGTGTGCGATCTGTGGGCCACCATTACAGGATCAATCAATCTACCGTACGGTTTATCTGTTAAAGTGAGTCAAATATCCATGCAAGTGTTGCTGCCAGTGCTCTGCAAAGCACAAAGTCTCATTCCAGTCCCATGATCCTGATATTGAAAGGAGAGAAAAAAAAAGATAGAAAATTTTTGGAAGATGTTGCCATCTGATGCCTTCCTTGTCCAAGCAGGGAAGATCTGCTCTGGGGTTCAAGGTGGCTAAGGATTGGCTTACCCTTCTCCATTGTGGCAATACAGCCTCAACCACTTCCCAATGATCCAACAGCAATTACAATTTCTGCATCCGCATCTTTCCAACACCATCTCTCCCCACTCTCCACTCTAACAGCATCATCATTATCCTGAGCTAAGTCTTATGTTTTGTATTTATGGCAGAGTATGTAATAAGGTAAGTTTTTCTTTATGTCATACTGTATTTCTTTTATTTACATGTTTATTTAAATGTAAACATGCTTTATATATTTCACATGTTTATTTCATTGATAACATGTATTATATTGTTGTGGACATGGGGACCGAGACACCAGGTTGTCACTCAGGGGGATTAATCCCCGGTTGTCCTCGGAAGAGCCGGACCTGGGGCGACTGCTCACAATTAACGTTGCGGTCCGGTGGGTTGTTTCAGAACCACGAACGCCAACCAGTTAATCACGAGTTCCAGTGTCCACCGTCTAATTATTCCATTTAACTGGAGGTCACATGGTTACCTGAGTGGGGAGCGCGCTCTCGGCAAAGCACCAATCTTATCTGGATTAGATTTTAATTAGGGTGGCCGAGCGTTTTAACTACTGGTGCGTGCCGACTATTTTTGGTCAAATCTGTGGTAATTACCTCCCAGTCTATCTAGGTTCAGACAATGCCAGACCACTGGAAGGAAAGGACAAACACGGACAGGTTGGAAGTCAATAAATAATTTATTAATAATAAAATAAATAAACGGAAAGAACTTTTTATTTTCTGTGGTAAATAAAATAATATTTTTCAAAGCAAAATCAATCAAAATGCCAGGAAAGAGACAAAGAGCAGATGCTTATCGTCGGTTGACTTACAGCTAAACACAGACAAGGGTACCAAGCAGATCATTCGGTGGGGAGGGAGAAGTCATCTCGCTCACCAGAAAGTAGTTGTCTGTGAAGTGAAAACGTCCTGAAATGTGTGCGTGCGTGTCACATCCATCGTCAGCACCCAGCCTTGCCGTGCACCCTCTCACGAACAGCCTTGAACACCAGTCGACATTGATGAGGCTCATATGAGAGCTAACACACAGAACACACGACAAAAAGGGGGGGGGGCAGGAGAAGGAAGGACAAAACAATGGGGTACACAGACATTAGGAGATCTGTGGAAGGGAGAGGGAAGAGGCGTGGAACATGGGGTAAACAAAATGGACATGACAAGGACTTTCAGGACCTCACATTACAGGGACTTTCAGGAAGGAAAGCAGGGAATTTGAAGGAATTGGGTTTGGGGTGGATTAACAGAGTTAGAAAGGATCATGGTTTTGGATGGGGACGATAAGTGGTGGCGGTGAACAGCTGTTTTGAAGGCCTGGAGGGAAGAGGGGGATTGAACAGAGTGAGGGAGTTTATTCTAAAGGTGGGGAAAAAGAGGAATGAAAGAGTGAAGGTGAGCAATGATTCGTGATTTTGGTAGTTTTACCAGAAGGGGGTTGTTCGCGGACCTTGAGCGCCCTGTGGAAATGTGGTGGGGACAAATTGCAGAGAGAGAGAGAGAGAGAGAGAGAGAGAGAGAGAGAGAGAGAGAGAGAGAGAGAGAGAGAGAGAGAGAGAGAGAGAGAGAGAGAGCAGGGGGGGCGAGGCTGGAGAGGAGACGGTAGAAGACAGAAAGACCACCGACCAACCTGTGGTGATTGAGTGAGAAGCCCAAAGACTCAGCCTCATTGCGGGAGATTCCAATAATCCGAAATGCCTTGGTTTCTACAGCGTGAAGCGGAGAATGGTGGGAGGCAGGAGCACCAGCCCAGAGAGGAGAGCATTACTCCATAAGGCTGTGGACAAAAGCTATGTAAGTGGTCAGGAAGGTGGGGTGGGCCGAGGAAGGACTTTGCACGACGGAGGATTCACAGTCGGCGACTGGCTTTGGAGGCGAGGTTTGAAATGTGGCTTTCCCAGGAAAGGTCATGGCAGATAGGGAGACCCAGAAGCTTGAAAGAAAGGACTTCTTCCATAGTATTGTTGAGAAAGTGGATGGGGGGGGGGGTGGTTCTAAACGGTCCTTTCGAAGAGACATAGTGAGAGTGTGAAATTTGTCCGGATTGAAAGACATGTTCCACGTGTTGGACCAGTTTGTGATTTTATCCAGATCAGCAGTGAGCGAAGAAGCTGCTGCTCGCCGGTCTGAGGGATGACCGATGGTACGGCAGAGGGTGGAGTCATCAGCAAAGAGATATAGAGAATTTCCCAGAGAGTCGGAGAGATCATTGATGAAAACCAGAAAAAGAACAGGGCCCAGAACGCTACCTTGAGGAACTCCAGCCTGGACAGGAAGAGGAGATGAAAGAACTCCATTTAGGGCCACACGTTGACCGACAGGAGAGGACGTCTGTGAGCCATGAGTGGAGATGGCCTTGGATACTATAGGAAGAGAGTTTGGGGAGTAGTGCAGGGTGCGAGACCGTGTCAAAAGCACATTATATGTCCAGGGATATGGCTCGGATTTCCTCTCTGGCATTGAGGACCTCCATCCATTGTTGGGAGAGCAGAAGCAGCATATCCTGGGTAGGGTGACCTGGTCTGAAACCAAATTGATGATCAGAAATCAAGCCATTTGAGAAGAGGAAGGATTTGATGTCTGAAGCGATGATGGATTCCATAACCTTGCTGATGATTGGGAGAAGGCTGATTAGTCTGCAGTTGCAGGGATCTGGTTTTGCACCTTTTTATGCAGGGCAGTAATGTTTGCTGATTTCCAAGCAGATGGCAGAGGACCTTGAGCAAATGAGAGGGTGAATAGAACAGAGATAGGGTGAGCAAGAGCAGAGGAGCAGGTTTTGAGGACACGTGGGCTGATGCCGTCTGGACCGGTTGCAGAATTTGAGTCGAGGTTTGACAGCAAGCTCTTCACCTTGTCAGAAGAAAAGGACACAGAGTCCAGGGACAGTTGGGTGGGACTGGGTAAGGTGGGTAGAGAAAGTGATGGGTTTTGGACACAAGATTTAGCTGCAAACACCGAGTTTAGGCGTTCAGCTTTTTCACGTGCGGTGTCAGCAGTGCGCCCATTTGAAGTAAGGGAAGGGATGGAGGGGAAACATACACCCGAAACAGATTTGATTAGACGCCACCAGGATTTTGAGGAGGGAGAGAGGTTTGAGAGTTCGGACTTGAGATTAGAAAGATGTTGTTTTCTGGCTCTCCTGAGGGAAGATACACTCTTGTTCTGAGCTGTATGGAAGGAACTGAGATTGCCCTCAGTTGGGTTTGCTTTCCATGAGGCAAAGGCAAGTTGTTTCAGGACAACTGCCTCACCACAAGCTTCAGTGAACCAAGGGGGGGGGGAGGATGGGTAGGACAACTGAAGACGAGAGGGGATAAATCTGTTCATGAGGGAGAGCAAGTTTCTTTGAAAGAATTCCCAGGATGAGTTGATGTTGAAGAAAGTAACGGTAGGAGACCAGTCTATAAGTTTAATGGCTGCTTGGAGACCCTGCCAGTCGGCTTGAGTGAAATGCCAGACTCGACGGCGGTGAGGTGGTTCTCTGATAACAACCAGAGAGATGTCCACTTTGACAAGGACGTGGTCCTAAGAACCGATTGGAGCGGAGGAAGAGAAGCAGATATTGTCAGGGAAATTTGTCAAAATCAGATCCAGAAGAGATGGAGTACCATTGGTTGAGATCCGGGTTGGTAAGTTGACCGATTGAGTCAGTCCCAATGAGTCGCAGAAAGCTTTTGCTGAGGTGCCATGACAGGTGAGAGAGGTACCCACACCTAGCCAACTGGCATAATGACAATTGAAGTCACCATATATGAGGAAGAGAGTTTGGATGAGAAGATAGAAGTTGGTCCATGTTTTCGGATAGTGAGGTGTAAATGGAGTCACCACTGTTTGGTGGACGGTACACTACACATATAAACATGAGGTGGTAGTGGTGGGTTAGCCGTAGCCAGAGGTATTCCTGGGGGTGTGGGGGAGTGAGGGCAGTGCATGGAGAGTGAGGAATAGTCTTTGATGAAAAGAGCAACTCCTCCACCAGGATGAGGCTCAGGTCTGTCAAACCGGAGGAGAGAGTAACCAGGGAGAGATACTTGGGAGTCAGACACGTCTTGGGGGAGGAAAGTTTCTGTGAGGCAGCTTATGTCTGGTTTGTCAGTGGCAACATGTATGGAAAGATCTGAAAGGTTTGAGCGAAGGCCCCGGATATTTGAGGTCCACACTTTTAATGAAGATGTAGGGGAGGAGGCTTTGGGTGCAGGGGGTGGGGGGGAGGATAGCACAAGGGACGAGGGGGGGGGAGGTAAGGAGGTTTGTTGAAAAAGTGTGGGGGATTGCAGAATAGCTTGCGGAGGGGCCAAATGAGGAGGAGAAAAGGCTCTGTGGTGCTGGGGGAGAGGGGAGACAAGAGAGGGGAAGAAGGCAGTTGAGGATTTGAGGAGGTGGAGTGAAGAGATGGAGGTGAGATGGCAGTGGAAGGAGGCAGCTTTGTGGATGGGAGGGGGGGCAACTTTGAGAAGGATGAGTGAGGGAATGAATGGTGGGAGAAAGGTGAGGGGGGAGTTTTGAGAGGGAGAAGATTGGGATGGTTGCTTTGAGAGTGAGGGGTGAGAGGAGTGAGTTGGCACTGAAGTTGGAAAAAAAGAATGGTTGATGGAAAGCGAACATTCATAGAAAACTGGGTTTTTATAAAAGTTTTAGGTCAGAGATGTGATTTAACACAATTATTGATGGAGGCAATAAAGGCGAATTCAGAGAATGGAGAGAAGAAATGCTGTAACAGTTGGATTTTTTTGGCAAGGTATGAAGGAAAGGTCGAATTGAGAGCAGTCTGTTTAAATAGCAGAAGCATAGTGCATTACGATACAGTAAAGAGTACCACACGTGTGAAAGAGGAAGATGAAGCATTATAAGAGATCGTTTTTGTTATTATTAATGTTTGAGAGAGTTTTCAACAGATTAGGTTATGGAAGTGTTGTAGAAAAAAATCGAGGAAGAAGAAGAAGAGGAGGCAGAAGAAGAAGAAGAATCGAGACTCGAGAGTGTGCAAGGAGAAAGGTTGCATTTTTTTTTTTTTTGATTTAAGATAAGAAATAGTGATTAGTTGGGAGGGATGGGGGACGTTAGGAAAGTGGGGAAGATAGAAATTGAAGGTAATGGGGAGAAAAAACAAATGAACACGATCGTACACCGAGGGGAACCGGAAGTAGGCCTCAAGCTTCAAGGGTAGGCCTCAAGCACCCGGTATGACAAGATTGACAAAATCTCACAAAACAGCACGATTTTTGAAACAAAACCGAACTTGGAACACAGTTACATGCAGGTGAGAAAATAAACAGTTAAAACGGGACAGATAACGACCGGAAATTTAACTTTGAGATCATTAGCAGAGAGCCCTGAAGGAGACCTGTCGACGCTCCAAACCCAGAACCGGAAGTCCCAAATGTTTTCATTTATTTGATTTTGGTGAAGTTCCGAATCCAGATACGAGATTTGTTAAATTTAAAGTGATTCTTCGCGATTGAGAGGTGAGGATCGGTATGGGAGCAAGCGCCGGAGTAGCACGTCGCTGCGTGCACCTTCCCGCAGTACTCCAGCAGCCTTCATCTCGCCATCCCCCAGGCAGATGCTGAGCCCATCCCCATCTCCTTAAGATGCTGATCAACCTGCTGCAACCTGCAAGCGTTGGTCCCATTGGCCATCTCTATTCACGAAGCTCCCTCACTGAAAGAATCTGGTGAGCAGGATCAGCACCAGGAAAACGAGCCACATGTCCATACAGCCGCAGCAGACGCTCATGGACTATACAGGAAACAAATCTCATTTGAGTCTCTCAGCAACCACTCATTGGACACAAAGTCTGACCAGCAATAGCCAAGGATTCTCGGAAGAGATCTGGTACCAAAGGAGTAAAGTCTCCACCTCAGATACTTTGTCAGAGTCCAAGTCTCACATCCATAGAGCAAGACTGGAAGCACAAAGGAGCTGAAGACTTGGACTTTCATCCTCCTGCACATGTAAATCCATGACTCCACAGGCCAGACCCAGACGTCTATTGACCTCCGGCTCACAACATGCGAAGACATGAATATCACTGTCAAGGTAAGTGCATCTCCATGACCTCAACATCCTCACCACAAACAGGTACAGACAAGATGGCAGCATCCAAGATGCCATTGAAAGCTGGATCTTTATTTTGACCAAGGAAACCCGGAGTCTCAGCGGCTTTGATTCCTCATGCAATGCCTCGAGGGCCCCCAAATGACATCCAGTGTTTCCACAAGGACGACTTCATCGTCTGCGAAATTAAGGTCAGAGATCTTGACATTCCCAAGCGATGCACCACCGCAGCTTGATCTCTCTGACATTTGCCCCAGAATCCAGTCCATGCAAGTGTTGAAGAATGTGGGGGCCAGTAAACACCCCTGACAAACTCGAGTCACAATTGGAAATCAGTTGGAGGTGGAACCACCACACCTTAAAGCACTCTCTGTACCAGAGTATAATTCAGAAATCAGATCGATGAACTTTGGTGGCACCCCACGAAGACTGAGAATCCTCCAGAGGGCGGCCCAATTCACTGATTTGAATGCTTTGCAGAGATGAACATCGGCTGCAAGCAGCCCCGACCGAAACTCTCGTCTGTGTTCGGCGAGGAACACCACTAAGGGCATATCGGTGTCTTCATTTCTGCCGTGACACCTTCCAGGTTACCGGTGCACTCACTGCGGTGTCCTGAGGTTGACATGTAGCAACGTAAAGACAGATTTTATTTTTCCTATAATATGTCTTGTTATATCCTGAAGAGTTTATGTATTATACTGTAGTTTGTCCCAAAAATAATTTTCAGGTATACAGTGTCTCCCAGAAAACACATCATTTTGTGGGAAATTATATTCTTGTTGCATTTTATATTATAAAAACATTACAGTATTGTCCAGAAAGGCAAAATATGGTTACAGTGTATCCCAATTTTTTCAAGTGTACAGTGTTTCGCGATCTACCAACAGTCACAGTTTTATTTGAACAATCCTTTTTTCCAGAAGAAAGTATCATTTCTGTAAATATCACCACTTTAAATTGCCCATCAAAGGTGGGCTGATGATAGTGTTGGAAATTGGCCAAGTTTGCCAAAATCAACATTCATACTTGAGCTATTTCATTCTCACATTAAATGTTCCCGTGTAGAGTTCACCTTCCTCATTGGCTCCAGTTGTGAATTCTTAGCATCACGTGTCAGCCAGAGGCAGTCACCTGCAAGAGGTGTAAGTAACATGATACTATCATTAATTTGTTAAAAAGCCCCTGCCTCCAAATATATGAGCAATGCCATGAGACTTCAATATTATTTAAATTAATGAATGGTAGAACCCACAATGGAACTGATAATGGAGGAAACGGTGACATTAAATAGTGAACCAGAACGGCACTCGGTAGAGCGCCTACCTCCCCCAGGCTGAACAGTTTACCTTTTGTATCCCACTGATAGGCCAGATCTGAACCAAACTCGAATCGGCTTCCTCTTGTCATCTACTCAACTCATCCACCAAGTTTCGTCTGAATCCGTCCATAACTTTTTGAGATATCATTCTCACAGACAAGCAGACAGGGGTGAAAACATAACCTCCTTCCACCTTCGGTGATGGAGGTAACAAATGCAATCGGCGGTACAAATGAACACATTGTTCGCAGTGTTCCAGGGTTTTGGCAAGTTGAGGAATTTCGATTAAAATGATAACAGGAGACTAATCGCGATTGTTTGCAAAATACAATTGCACAACACGGCTTATAATTTTGGTGCAGGTGACACAACGTATGTCGTAAGAGATTAAGACTAATGAAGGACTCGAACTAGACTGTTTGAGTGAAGCATTGGTCAGGTCAAATTGAGTCATCGTTTTTTGAAAGTTACTTATCAACCTTTCTCAAATAATATGACATTATTCCTTCTTTACACAAAAGGCATCAATGTATCTGCCACACTTCTATCTTCCTTGAGTGTTTGGCTAGTTGAGGAGTAACAGCCTGTTTGCCTTTATTAGTGAATCCAAATTAGGGAGAGGAAGGGGAGAAATGAAGGGGTTGAGAGACCCGTGTAGTTCACTGCAAAGGAAAGTGAGGTGTTTCCTGAGTTTCACAGCCATGGACACCACTGGGGTTCTCAATGGTCAGAAGAGTGGTAATCTCTCACAACATGTGCTGTTGCACCTGCACCAAAATTACAAGCTGTGTGTTTCTCAACAAACCTCTCAAAGAGGTTCAGTCACTCAAATGCCTGGATCTCACTCTCAGCCATGATTGTTCTTGGGCAAACCACATTTCAAAGTTGGCCTCCAAAGCCAGTCAAGGACTGGGCATCCTCTATCGAACAAAGTCCATCCTTGACACATCTGAAGTCTTATCTACCTACAAGCCCTTCATCTGCAGCTTCATGGAGTACTGCTCTCCCCTCTGGACTGCCCCCCGCCTCACACCCTGTGTAGCTTGACGATGTGGAAACCAAGGCCTCCATCCACACCTTTATGGAGTACTGATCTCCTCTCTGGGCTGGTGCCCCTGCCTCACATCTTGCTCAGCTTGACACTGTGGAAACCAAGGCCTTCAAGATTATTCGAATATCCCGTGATGAAGCTGAATCTATGGACTTTTCACTTCGCCGTTGCAGACACGTCGGTGGTCTCTATTTTCAACCACCTCTTTTCTGGTCTTGCACCCTCTGCCCTGTCTGTGCTTCCCCCCGCCATCCTCCCAGGTATCTGCAGGGTGCACACGTCCTACCAGCAATCCCCTTATGGTGAAACTACCTCAATCAAGGATCACTGCTCACCACCACTCAATCTTTCCTCTTTTTTCCCACCTGTGGAAACAACTCTTTCCTCCATGTCTTCAAGACAGCCGTTCACCACCATCTCAGAACATCCACAATTCCAAACCATGATCTTTTCTATCCTCGTTAACCCCACCTCACCCCCACCAATTTTTTTTTTTGTTACTTCTGCATCGACCTTGTCCACCCCTGGTGTTCTGCCCTACCCCTCATCATTACCTGTAACCCTTGTTTGTCCGTCTCCATCTATTTTCTCCCTCGGTCCAATTGATGGCATTTCCCCATTGTCCTCCTGCTGTTTATTTAATGTTGTGTCCTGATCCATTCTGTGTTCGAGCTCTTCCACGAGCCTTGACTCTCCAAAGAAAAAAAACGAACATGAACAGGATGAAAATAAAGGCACAAAGCAAAGAGCCGGACAAGTTATATGAGCAGTTGAGCACAAGGATACCAGGTAAACCTCATTATGATTATTGGGGTAAGTTGTAGAACCAGCTAAATCTTGCTGGGGCAGTCATTGTGAAGAAAAGTAAGGAATGGGTTATCATAGTTATGGAATAATAATGATGAGAGTGGTGAAACAACGGTCAGTTCAAACATGAGTACAACCAACTGTGGGAAAAAAAGATATATACACTAGCGGGGTGTGTTTACACATTATGTAAACATACAAACTGTGCTTCTCCATTGTCTCGGGTCGCTCATCTGCATTTGATTTTCCATTTATTTATTTATTTCCATTTACGGATGCTTTCCGATAGTTGTGTGATTTTTCCCTCGTACATCAGCTTCGATGTCCATTGGCACACAAAACTATTGTGCTTCCCCATTGTCTCGGGTCACTCACCTGCATTTTTTTCATTTTTTTATTTTATTTATATTTTCCTTCAGTGATGTTGTCTGATGATTCTGTGAATTTTTCCTGTATACTGACTTCAATGTCCATCGGCATGCAAAATTTCAGCTTTCTGCATCACCTGGAAAGTACCGATCGTTAATATCAGGCAGTGGTTATTTATATATATATATATATATATATATATATATATATATATATATATATATATATATATATATATATATATATTGTTACGGCTGTGGAAATTCGCAGAACACCATAAAGGTCCTTAGTTCAGTTAGATCGATAAGTCTGTGTTCAGTTAGATTTCCCCACCGTTGTTTAATGGGATTTATTCGTGTTATCGGGGCTGTGAATCTTCAGTTCGCCGTTTTTCTTTACTATCGTTATTTTGGACTAACCACCAACATCACTCTCATCAACCACTTCACAACAACCACAGCCACACCTGCCTCTCAACAACCACGCCATCCTCACCACTCTGCCAGCAACCGTCAACATCTCCACACCACAAACATCGCCTCACCTTCATCTCTGAAACGACTCTCCGAAATCACATTCCATCTTTGCACCAGCCGCGGCGAGTCCCCAGCGAACAGCGTCGCTGTAAACCGACGCGGGGGGGCGGGGGGGGGAAGGGTTCGTTGTGAGTGCAAGCAATGGTGATTCCATGCACGTCCACTCTGTAAAAGCTTCGCCTCGGAAAACGGATCACAGGAGAGAAAGGGGCTGGGACTGTGGGGGTCGAAGGGTGATGATTTCAAACACGTCGGCTCGCTCTCGGAGAATCGGGTCCAGAGGGCCGGTGATTTCCACAACGTCCGCTTTCCGCGCAGAGGTCAGAGGTGAGAGTGCGGAGATCAGATCTCATCTCACCGGCCCTATAAAAGGCCGCGCAGAGCGCCAGTTCAACCAATCTGGAGAGGGGCTGGAGTCGAGTCTGGAGAGGTCGAGGAGCCGCGTGGAAGTCTGTAGCCTGCACTTGCTGGAGAAGCTGAGGAGAACGGAGGAAGCCCGAACGGGGTGCACGGCTAAGCCTGCTGTGCCGCACAGAGCTGCGGAACGTTTACTAGCCGGAGAGAGCTCGCCCGCCAGCGCCAGACGGTCCGAGGTGATTGGGCTTCGGGACAGTCCGAGCATCGCTGAGGAACGGACGGGTTCTTACAGAGCATCAACTCTAAGAGAGCAAAGGCCCGTTCGTTCCTCTCAGGCATTGCTGGCCGGGACCCGTACCACCAGGTCTGGGCCGGACCGCGGTTACGCTAGCTGCCGTGGGGAAGGAGTGTCATGGGTTGCCCAGCAAGGAAGGTAACCTGCGCGGCCTCGCGGAGCCTCTGCGGTCTACATGGCTCCATGTTATAAAGGTCCACGGGCCCAGTCTGACTCCCCTGTCTATGGGGGTGGTCTTTTTCCTGGCGTTTTGCTTTCGAATGCATGTTGTGGCGCCGTGTCTTGTAAGTAAAACCTGTTAAGTGACTGTATACAATTGCTCATAGACGGTCGTAGCGCTTTTTGCTCTTGCATTTATTATTGCTTTCCTGTGTATGTGTGTAGAAATAAATGTGCTTCTTTAAATGTTAACCAGTTCATCGTGTCTTTTCCCCCCCATTGAACCGCAATCTCGCTCTCGGAATACGAGTTGGGTTTTGAATACCGAAAAATAGAATTGGGTCCGGTGAGGTCTGGCGATAATACCCGCTCGGTTATCGCAGAACGGAACGGACCGCTTAAGCGGTTCGTGTCCAAGCAGGCCTTCGCCGAGGTACGGTCCCTCGGTAGGTTACCCGCACGGGTATTAGGTATATCAATATTAGGCGATTGACCCTATTTCGTGCAGGTAGAATACGGACTGGGCCGTGGTGGGATTGAAAACCCACCCGTGATTGGTTTCTGGCGTTGTTCCAGAAAGTCACGACTGAATTGTCCATCCGGTAGGCGAGACGGCCGCCATTGGCTAAAGCGGTCGTTCGAACGCTGGGCGATGTAGATTCGTAACAATATATATATATATATATATATATATATATATATATATATATATATATATATATATATATATATATATATCAAAACATGTGGAGTATGACGAGCATTGCCCCCGCATTGCCCCACTGCCACCAATCCCCATTTAGCGCAGTCCACACCAAAGCATCGCCATCAACACAGAGGCCTCAGCTCAATGACTGTCAAACAGATAAAGATTATATGGTCATCAAACAGAACCACTGATATGGATTTTGGGCTTATTTGCCCTCATCAGGATGGCATACCAATACATATCTAACCAATGATAACCTCATTCATCAGTTATACATCAGATGCGCCTCCTGACTCTTATGGTGAGCATTGCCATGTATTATGTCTCACGCTGTAAAACTGCATAATCCACACAGAACAAACTGTGGTGTGTGTGTGTGTATATGTATGTATGTATGTGTATATATATATATATATATATATATATATATATATATATATATATATATATATATATATATATATATACACACACACACACACATACATACAGGAAGTCGTCGACTTACGACCACGATCGGTTCCGACCGACCAGTCGTAAGTCGGCCAACCTTTATTTTTACCTTTATTTATAGTGTATAGGCCTATGCAAAAATTACTGTATGTATATTATACTGTATAATGATATAATAATCATCTATAAGTCATATTTTATTAACATTTTCTTTGTTCAAGTCAAACACTGCACTACTACAGTACAATTGGTTTAATATCTGCAAAAACATACAAAAATACAAAAAATACAAAACATGTTATTGGTCACTCGTGTTGGTGTGGATCGTCGATGTTATCAGCGAGGGCAGCGCTCGGGGTAGCCGGAGTTGTTTTTTTTGTCAACATGGTGAGCTTTGTCTGAATTCTTTGTTACTTTTTCTCCTCGTAAATTTCACGATACGGACGAAAAACATCGTGTGCCATCCGTTCACATGCATTTTCGTGGCGAGATCAATGGCCTTTCTTTCGTTCTTGGCAGGTTGAGGAGTCGAAGATAATTTCCTCTTGGTAGACATCTTGGGGATGACATCTTGAGACCACGCTAACGCGCTAGCAATGGTGGGCGCTGGGGCGGAAACTGAGCAGTCTGAGTGGGCGGAGACGCGGAGCAGTCTGATCGTAAAGTCGTAAAGTGGTCGTGGTCGTAAAGTGGTCTAAAGTCGAACAATCGTAAGTCGCATCGGTCGTAAGTCGACGACAACCTGTATACTGAAATATGTGGAGTGTGACGAGCACTCCCCCGATTTCTATTGGACAGAGTCCTACAGTGCTCGACACACTCCACACATTTCAATTTACCCACCGATCACATCACGTGGCTTCCGGTTGAATGGTTTGCATTAGCAGGAATGATCGCCTGGGTGGCAGAGGGACGGTTGTTCTTTGCGGATTTTGCGGTTTTACCATCTGAGACATAATCTGTGGCGATGCTCACCATAATAGTGAGGAGGTGCATCTGAGTATTCACATAATACTTACCCTGGAAGTCTTAAGAAAGATATGGTGCAAGCCAAGTCTTTTGGAGGCCAATTTGCAATTTTCAATTCAATTCAATTGAATTGGTACAATCCTGCATTGGAATCATCAAAAGGAACCTGAACAAGGAAAAAGCAAAGATGAAGTCATCAGGAGGAACTCAGATAGGATTCACATTTCAGCTGCTGCTCCTCTACCCCCAAACCAATCCAGGCACAGCCAAGTAATCCTTATTCAAAAAATGTATACATATCAAAAGGAACCCAGATTCAAAAAAATTAAATAATTCTGACTGCCAGACCATGCGTCCGATTACGTTGAAATTTAAAACATTTATTCCCCATCACTATTCAATCATAATTGAAATGTTTCATGTCGATTGATGCAGCGGTTCAAGAGAGAGAATTTTTCAAACGTTTTCCTTCATATGGCTGCCAACCATGTGACCTATCAATTATTCTTGAACATCCTGGTATCCCCAATACTTGGAGAACATGTGTGTGAAGTTTCCCCTCGATCTGTCCTGCCGTTCCGGAGAAGATTTTTAAAGGTTTTATGGTAAATGCAATATGGCTGCCAAGCAATGTGATCTATGACGTCATAATTATCATTAAACCATTATACATGAGTAGTCGTACCAATGGTGAAAATTTCGTATCAACCTGACAAGCGGTTGTCCTGACAAGACAAGAAAAGGGATTCAGAAAATTCAGACACGCACGTACGGGACTGATCACTTAACCTCACTTTTTGCTTGGAGTGCGCAGGTAAAAATAGCAAGATAAAAAGCTTGTATAAAACATGAAGGTCAGTTTGAGGCTATCCTTTGCTTTGGCTGGGTTTCTCGGAAAGGAAGTGCAAGTCCGCACGATGCCATCAATAACAAGGCAGAGAGGTACAACATCATTCTTAATTCCTGGAGTTTCTCAGTCGTGTCCACATGCCAAAATAAACCAAATCGATCAAGGAAGAAGAAGGAGAAGGAGACACAATTATCAATGGAAGAGTAAACCATTAGCCATTTACCTTTTATATAATTGATTAAAATGTTCTCCTAAACAACTACCCTCTGTGTTGCATTGCAATCTACCCAATGACTCGTGTTCCACCTCACTTGCTGCGCCACTGTCTGATGGGATGGTGCTTAGGTTCGATTCCCCTTCTGACTAGAAACTACCAGTGTCGTACAACATGTGGCTACGAGAACAGTATTATCATTGACAGAGAGAGTGTGGCTGCGCTGCTGATGCAGTGCCCCTTGTAGGTCAGAGCAGGAATTTGTAAATTTGTTCAGGATGCCGGTGATATTAAAATTTTCTTTTTGACCTTTGAATGAAAAACTTATTTACGAGTTGAATTATTTAGTTTGATGGAATGTTGCTTTTCAAGGGAAACGAACTCCTTTGGGAAAAATGGGAAAACACAGGAAAAGTCTGGAGAATATTTTCGAGGCCAAGGAAGATGTTAATGAGATACCTGTTTACGGTTGGCTTATGTTTTGATTGTTGTTTCTTTTTCTCTTGTCTTGTGTGCGAATGTCTGCTCAAACAGTTTCGTAAGGCTTGGAAAGTCATCACGAAGCAGGTGGTCAAGTCTTTTCCTTCTGTATTTGAAAGACAACATGCGATGTGAGAACTCTCAGTGAGAACCTTCGATGACTGAAACACCAGCAAGTGGTCTGTCATGGTGGATCGATTCTGCAAGGGGTGAGTGTGTGTGTGTGTGTGTGTGTGTGTGTGTGTGTGTGTGTGTGTGTGTGTACGTACATGTATATGTATGTATGTGTATGTATATGTATTTGTGTGTGTATACAGTAACCTGCAACAGTATTCACCCCCCTCCAATTTTTCATGTAAGCACTGTTCAGGAGAGGGCGATAAAAAGGTCTCAAAGTCACTCATTATCGCTTAGAGTCTGATGAAATGCATCTATACTAATAAAAGGCAATATGTGTGTGTCAGTGTGTCTCCTCCACAACTCCAAAACCATGAAACCTCACAGCGTGAAACTTTGTATGCACACCGAGAAAACTCCAAGGAAGTGTAAGAGTGAAAATTGTGTGTTTGGGTTAATTAAAACACCCCTTTTGAACATAATTAACAGCCTTATTTAATTATATCCTTCATCAGGTGATCCTCACCAACCTCGCTGTCTGGGGTCTTTAGGCGTTTCCTTGATAACCTCGCCGGGGTTTGAAATCACCATGTTTTTTTTGGCCTGCTCAAACATGCCTTGACTTGGAACAGGTCGCAACTATTTCTTAACGATAAAGCTTTTTCTTTTTCACTTTCCTTACTCGTATTATCGAATGCCTGTTCATCATAGCTACGAATCGGTGTATATTGCAATATTTATACACGCTTGGAGACATCAGCGTTCATGGTTTTATTTCATTGGCGCATATGAATAACCAAGAGAATCTCCTTTACTAAGCAGAATTACAAAATGTAAGCTCCAGATATGAAAGTATCAGGAGTTCCAACTCCAAAATAAAGTGTTGATTTGACAAATTCGGACATTGCACGGACGTTTCCGGGTGCATCGTTGTATCGACAGCAATTGGTAATCGCTTGCCAAGCTAGGCATTCCGTTGGAGTGCTTGCCTGAGTGCTTAAGCCACTTCCGAGCGGTACAGTTAGTGACCCGATCGGGATGTACAGTCGACAATTACTAGGTGCGTATACAGCACACACGGACGTGGTACATATGGGTAGATTTGGATCTGTACGGGCTCTCCGCGGATGTGTGGACACGCCATGCCTGTTACGGGTGCCGTGGTGGCAAAGTTTCATCCTGTATCTTATGGAGGGTCCACCAGGTTTTCCTTTGTCCTCACACCTGTTTCTAAAGCATTTGGTTATCGGATTTGCTTTACAAAGGTTAAATGTTTCTCTTTGTGAGTTTCAAAGCAAAGTATATTTGATAATAACGCTCGATTTCCGAGCCGTTTGCTGTATTGAGGTATTTTTTTTCATTACCGAGCCAACTTGTTTTTTTCCACCCGTCACACGCAGCTGATTATATCGATTGATGTTTGTGATCATATCCCTGAAACGTCCACATAAATACAATGTTTTTCGGAGAATGCTACTCAAGGTTTCTGGGTTGAATACCGTATGTACTGGAGTCGGTCGTCACATGAAATCCAATCTGCCGGTTCCTGAAAAATTGCCGATATCAGCCAAGCACTAGTGTGTGTGTGTGTGTGTGTGTGTGTGTGTGTGTGTGTGTGTGTGTGTGTGTGTGTGTGTGTGTGTGTGTGTGTCAGTGTGTCAGTGTGTCTCCTCCATAACTCCAAAACTATAAAACCTTGCAGCTTGAAACTTTACATGCATACCAAGAAAACTCCAAGGAAGTGCAAGAGTGAAAATTGTGTGTTTGGGTTAATTAAAACACCTCTTTTGAAGATAATTAACGGCCTTATTTAATTATATCGTTTATCAGGCGATCGTCGGCCACCTCTCTCTGGGGTGTTTAGGCGTTTCCTGGGTAACATCACTGGGGTCTGAAGCCGCCATATTTTTTGGCCTGCTCAACCACGCCTTGACTTGCAACAGGCCGCAACGATTTCTTAATGACAAGGTTTTTTTCACTTTTCTCATTCATATTATCGAATGCCTGTTCATCATAGCGACGAATCACTGCATACATCACTTTTGTAAGTGCTCTAGTTTTCAAGTTAGGATCTTGGAGTGATTTAATGATTTTCCACAATCTATTCTCACAGACTAATTAAAGTATACCATCGAAATATTATTTTGGTTTTGAGGATCGGATATGGTCCGGACTAAATAAGTGTCAAAATCTGTTGTGAAATCTGATAATTTAAAGAAATAACAAGTCTAATAACTAAGCCCATATACCTATTTACTTAAAGCAATCAAGGCTTTGTTTCCTCAGGTCAGGTATGGGAGCATGTGCCAGAACAGCACGTCGCTGCGTCCACTTTCCGCCGGTACTCCAGGGGCCTCCGTCTGGCCATCCCCCAGGCAGATGCCAGGCCCATCCCCATCTCCTTGA
>BROF01000466.1:63908-76402 GCA_024346535.1 Eptatretus burgeri | reverse complement strand
TTTTTCCCCACGCCCGATCCCACACCATCCCGTCGAATCGCCCCGGATCCCTCTTCTTGCCGAGTCTTGTTATTTCTGGTAATAATAAAAACAAATAAACATCATCAACTCAGTAAAAAGTGACTCGTACCACCTTCCTCGTCCCGTTTGCGGTAGAGCGATTAGAACCGCCATGTTGGGGTTATAAATAAATAAACCGCCTCCATCGTTTCGGCTCATTCTACGTTGTCGGGACTGTTCAAGTCCCGTGGACGTCACAATATATATATATATATATATATATATATATATATATATATATATATATATATATATATATATATATATATATATATGTAGATCAGGTACATATTCTGACATTGAATGAAGACAAACTTCGCAGCTTTTCACAAGAAATGGTTTGACTGTTAAACTTGGGGTAGATTTTGATAGACGGTAAATTGTGATGTATTACGCAATACCTGTGAATATTTCATCTGGGCTCCGAGCCTAATTTTGAATGGTTTTATATATCAAACATCCATACCAAGTTTGGTGCTTGTATCCGCTTTGTAACGATTGACTCAAAATATGCCGATAAGCCACCAGATTAACCGGGGAATTCACACCCTCGACGGACCTCGAGTGGAACGAGCCGTTACCGTGCCAGAAATGTGTGTAACCTGAACGGAGGTTACCAAGGCCTGTCAGTCCAAATGAACAATTTACTGCCTCGCTATTTCTCAATACATACCATGCTAAGCCAATGAGAGAAACACAGAAACGAGCTGGAACATTCAACAAAAGGGGTATTTATTTACAATGGGGAAGGGGAGCACGGAAGAAGGCAGAGTTAACCGAAAAAGCAATACAAATAATGTACAACAAAAAGCACTTAACAATTCTACTTATCAGACGGGCCCACACACAGGCACACACACCCCCAAAATAAATGGTGGCCACGGCCTTTATTGATACCCCCAGCTCGGAGGGAAGGTGAGCTGGAGGGAAGAGCCTGGCTTCGACCTTCCCGCTTTGTGCGGTTACACCGACTTTGAAACCACTGGTGGGACTCGAACCCATGACCCGAAGTCCACGGCCCTCGTCCCTGGCTGCTCGGCCGCCGCACTGTGCGGTCACCACCACCACCACGGTGAGCCACCACAAAGGACCGTAGACCGCAATCGCCATGATCCCGCAGAACCCTCGTCGACCACCACTCTGCCGTTGCCACGATCACCCGGTCTCCATCCTCTCCTCTTTCTTTTCTCCCTTCCGGTCCAAGCGATTTCTTTTCTTGGCACGCTCGCCTCCCATTGGCTGGGGCGCGCGTGCGATGCTTGGTCTTGGTTCATTGGGCAGAGGAAAACATTCCATGCCCTTTTTTGGAGCGGAGCTTCGAGCCGAAGCGATGGAAGCCCCGTGCCCGTCTGCGCTCAGCACGCATGCGCGTGAGGAAGGCCGATGGTGGCAGGAGTGAAGGAGCGATATTGTTGTCATTGTTGTGGTTGCTGTTTAAAATGTAAAAATCCTAACTATAAAATAACTCACAGCACATGTAATTAATCACCCAATAAACATAGGACAGGACCCAAACTAGAAACACATACTTACCGATATAGCTGATCTATAGGACCTGACTGTTGTGTGCAGTAAGGTCTCCAAATCCGCAACAATACATTCACTGCTAGACCTCGTGCTCTGTCCCCCAGAGGGACAGTCTATCCATAGCATCTGCCAGATCTGTGTATTTCTTTTCGGAGGTTTCGTGAGGTGCTCTGCAGGGAATCAAAGCAAATCTTATTTAAAAAATCGGACGTTTTAAAATAAAGTTTTAATGCTTGGACGGACCCCGAACCAATGTTCCACGTGACACGTGCCCAGATGAGCAGGTAACAGCTTAAGCCACTTGCCGAGCATCCATTGTCAATAGCGCTACCGTGCTCGGTCATTCTGAGCAAATTGTTCGCTCACTGCAGATGCTTTAGCCACGTCACCTCATTCAGAGCGAGTGGTTCCTGCTCCGTCACCCTGAGCGAGTGGTTCCTGCTCCGTCACCCTGAGCGAGTGGTTCCTGCTCCGTCACCCTGAGCGAGTGGTTCCTGCTCCGTCACCCTGAGCGAGTGGTTCCTGCTCCGTCACCCTGAGCGAGTGGTTCGTGCTCCGTCACTCTGAGCGAGTGGTTCCTGCTCCGTCATGTTGAGCAAGTTGTGAAATAACACCTGATTTCCAAGATGTTTGCAGTGCTAACGTGTTTTCTCAATTATCGAGCCAAATTTTTTTCCCACCCATCACACGCATCTGTTTATCAAGAATAATCCATCCATCCATTGGGACCATACTCTGTGCAGAGTGTTGGTAGTAGATGATAAATGGGGCTTCTGCGACTTCCATTGAAATTAATTTGGAAAAAGGGAAAAACTTTCTGACTCAAGCCTCAAAAACCCAAAATAGGAGACTGATTTTCTCCCCACCTATCCCCTTCCATCCCATACAAGCAAATGTAAAATTGAGACTGATTTTCTCCCCCTCCTATACAAGCAAATGTAAAGTTGAGAGTGATTTTCTCCCCACCTATCCCCTTCCCTCCCATACAAGTCAATGTAAAATTGAGACTGATTTTCTCCCCACCTATCCCCTTCCCTCCCATACAAGCCAATGTAAGATTGAGCCACGAGCACACCGTCTCTCCAACGATGGTCCAGACAACCACTTCTTTTCTCTTCAGCTGGGAGGGATCTCTTTTCTTTCCACTCGCCTCCTCATTGGGCGGTTCCGTCACACGATTCCCTGGCCGTCCTCCATTGGACAGGCCCACGGTAGGCGGGGCAACTCCCGCTCCTCTGGGCGGAGTCCCGAGCGGAGGTGTTTGTGGCTCCGCCCACCTTCTCACCTCTGGGCCATGTGCGTAATGGCGATCGTGAAGAGTCAGAAATGGGAGGGTGAGACACCCGCTCTTTGCTGATTGGCTAAAGAGGGGCGCCATGCCTATACTAGACTCTGCCCACACGTGCGCTTGCTGGCGAGCGCGCGAAGGATGCAGCAGAGTGTTGTCGTGTGGAAGTGAAGATGGCGTTGTTGTCATTGTTATAAGTGTAAAAATCCTATCTATAAAATTACTTTGCAGTGCATGTACACTTAATTACCCACTAAACAAGGGAAAGGGAGCTATCTATCCCCATTTACTTATCGAAATAACTGAGCTATGGGGACCTGAATGTTGAATGGAGTAAGCTTCAAGATCCGTAACAATATAACAATGACACAGTATCCTTATACTTTGATTTTAAATTATTATAGTAATAGTCATACATTAACGACTTTGACAAGTCAGGAATTGATGTTCCTATATAAATAGGTTTATCCATTTCAATACTGTCTTTT
Source organism: Eptatretus burgeri (assembly GCA_024346535.1). Lineage (NCBI taxonomy): Eukaryota > Metazoa > Chordata > Myxini > Myxiniformes > Myxinidae > Eptatretus > Eptatretus burgeri. Next base: position 73,039 of record BROF01000466.1, on the reverse strand, counting down.
GTCAAATGAATAGCATAAAAAGTTCTCTGAAAACACCTCCGTTCGCTCAAAACTTGGTCTATTAATTAACTTTGAAGCCTGTTTCCAAGATGTAGCAAGTCTTATGTTTTGTCGATTCCTAACATTTTCCATAGTCTTTCCAAATACAGCATTATTCATTAATTTATAAAAGTCCTTCTCAAAATCTGTTTTTGCTTCTGTTCTCCTTCTTGTATTAAAATCAATATACTTCTTTAACCAATGACTTTGTTTAAATTTCAAAATCCGATGAATTTTTCTCACTCTCAACCCAGCAGATAAATATTGTCTCAAGTTCCTTTGATGCAAAACATAACTTTCTTTATCATTTAATGTAGTAAGTAGTTTTTCTGGAGATTTACCTTTTAGATTCAATGACTCTTGGTAATCACTTAACCATTCTTTTCTTGGACTTTCTTTATCAGGGGCAAAAGGTAGGTCTTTATGTTTGTTATGAAGTTCTTCTGGATGTTTTAAATCAGCCTCAAAATAATATCCAACTTCAGCTTCATCCAATTCTTTTTGAGAGGAGACAACAATGTCTTGCAAAACTTTTTCATAATGTTTTTCTTCAACCCATTTAAGTTTTCCATCAGGTAAAGATTGAGACATAGCCCACCCATACAAATTGTTCGCATCATAATACATCAGGTAAGTGTTGTCCTCATTGTTATTATAATCAGGAAGATATTTGTTATTTGCTTTAGCATATCTCTTGGAACATACTTGAGACATTCCTCCTCTTTTAGCCTTCTCTATCATTAACTGCATATCTATATCACTGATTAATTCCAAATTCTGTTTTGTCATTTTTAACATGGCACTCCAAGGCAAACCCGGGGCCGTGTAATAGTGAGTGGGGTCTAAGCCATAAGAATTTTTATTATGACAGACTGTTCTAAAAGGTTCAAACACATCAGCCAATAACAATACATCAGTTTTAAGATACAAATCATGATATTCTCCAAGATTCTTTATAGTAAACTTCCCCCAAACCTTTTTAGCTTGTGTATAATCTCTATCGAAATATGAGTTTTATTCAACTTGCTATAGAAACTTTCCCTTGAAGGAAATTGTGTTTCTTTAAACTTCTCAAATGAATCCATGTAGTCATACGGATATATTCCCTTTTGTGATAAGAGATCAATCTCTTCTTGATTTGAGAAATGTGATTTAAGATTTGGTAAGTTTTTAATATTTGATGCTAAGTTAGATAATGGACTTGCCATAAACTTGTATGTGTCAAGAAATCTGATATGGGTTATGGGGGATGTATGAATTGTTTTTGTGAATGAGATGTATTTTTGATCTGTGTTAGGAATGGCAGAAATATCTCCAGATGTCTTTGAAAGTTCATTTATAAATAGATGTGTGTCTTCGTGAGCATTGTTGTGAATAAAGACAGGAATAAAGTTTGGGGGCTTGTAATTAAGATGACAATGGGAATGAGCTGGACCTCTATATTTTCCAGTAAGATGACAATGATCCCTAACTTTGACCTCTCCCTCAATTTTCTCCTCACAAATATGACAGATACTGTTCTTTCTCAATTCCTTTTTCTCTCCCTTTGTTAATGACATTGGTTTATAGGTTTTAATCATTATTTCTCTTAGTCTTATAGTCTTTTTCCAATCCTCTTCCAAACTCCTCTGAGGCATCTTCTCCTCTATAAAGTTCTAACTTGTTGTATTCATCACCAACAGATGATTTGATATAATAACAGAAACCACAAGGAGTTCATATTTATTTGTATATGATTTATTTGGATTTGGGAAAACAGTATCTTTCTTTTTAAGGATACTTTCAAAATCAGCATATATCACAAACGGATGTTTTATAGATTTGTTAAAATCTTTGAATGATGTGTTTGAACCTGCTTTTGGTAAATTGATTACGGTTGATTTATAATTACGACAATATTTTGAATGTTGATTTAATCGTTCTTTTGTGTGAAAGGAGTTGAGACATCTCTTACAATGATATGTTTTACATTTTCTCTTGTATGTTGTGATTTGGTTAATCTTGATAAAAGCATAATGTGATTTTTTCCTTTGAAGTAAAGTAGAGAAGGTCAATGTTTGTTTCATCATTTTTATAGTTGTTTGAAATTTCTTATATCTGAACTTTGTTTGTATCCATTAATCCATATACATTAACAGATAGATTATTCATTTTCTCAAATTTAGGAATATCTCTCAATGACATTGGAAACTTTTAATGTTTAGCATTTAATGTATTTTCGTATTTCTTATAATGTTCAACCCTTTCAGGTTTCCATTGTGGAGGATATAAGTGAGCAAGAACAGACCATAGAAAACATTTGTTATCTTTGTTTTGAATATTAACAACCGCTTTCTTAAGTTTTATCTCTTTTGGTAAATCAATATAAGAAGAAGCTTGAAGAGGATCTGATTTTAAGATGTGTATATCTAAAAAGATTATTTTTGTAATAACAAATCCACTACCTACTACAGTGTTATCAACATCTTGTTCTTGTCTCTGGAGTTCATCGTAAATATCACATCTTACAAAATTTTGAATTGATGAGATAAAGTGAGGGGTTGTCCTCATATAGGGAGTAGTTTCATCACCTTCTCTTACCATATTCAATTTTACTCCCATATTAAACTTAAAAGTTTTCATTTCACTGAATGTGTTTTTAATTATAGTTTTAATACTTTGTTTAACCATATCAGATGGTTAAACTATTTCATGATTGAAGCTTCCATGATTGAAGCTTCCATGATTGAAGATGGTCCAGGGTCTTGAAAGTGAAACAATCTTATTTTTATATGCCCTTTAAATGTCCCATCAGTGTTTTCAATGGAGAATTTAGCTTCCCTTTCTTCATCGTTCTTGTGTTTGCGTGATTGAAGGTGTTCATTATAATTTTTTTAAAAAGAATATCATTATCACATCTATCACAATGTTTTGTTTCTTGGTCAAGTGGAGATATTTTTCTGAAAAGATTGAATGTGTGTTTGTTGGTTTGAAGGTGTTTTTTTTTTATAACATTTATATTCATGATTACAAACATCGCAGTATGTTGTATTCACCATATTTATAAAACAAAACTTTGCTTAAAATATAATTTTCTTGATGAAAATTCCATTTAATTTATAGGGGAATCTGTGCTTTAAACCATTTTATCCTCCAACTTTTTTCACTTAATAAATTCAATGTATCATGACATAAAAGACAAGTTTCAATCAAGCTCTTCATTTGTAAAAGATACTGAGAAATATATCAAGGATGTAAAATTGAATAAAGATAAATATAACAACTATTTGATAAAAACAATAATGGTGAATAATATGAGTTCTTCAATTTCCTTCAGTGCAAGGGCTTTTAGTGTATCTGGAAGAACATCAATTAAAGTAGCTCCAACAAAAGTTTCTCCTCTCCTGGCAATATATTCAAAACTAGAAAAAGCAATGAAACAAGAAAAACGTTATGGATGAAGCTTTCGAAAGAAAAGATAAAACCATCTTTAATATGCAAGGAGAAATTTGTATTTTTTTCAACAACCCTAAAGATGTAAATCCTGATGAAATATAGGATGTTAACATATCAGGTGAAATGACATTTTGTTCAATAGTAGTTAAGGACCATTTTAAAATTACCTTTAATATAAAAAATGTAGTAGTTGAATCTGTAAATGAAAAAAAGTATATAGATATAGATGGTCATGTTTTTTTCTACTTATGAAATATGAGTCATTATTCAACTGAAGATTTTGAAGATTATGAGAGTGATGATAGTGTCTCTGTTGGAACAGAAGACAGTTATGATACCGAGAGAGATACCGAGACAAAACAACCAGCAATGTTCAAACGATAGTTATGAAAGTAGTTTCACAGATGATTGTGAAAGCACCAATGAAAGTACCGTAGATGATACTGAAGATGAATTTTATTTAGAGTAAAGTTTTACTTTATAAATATGAATAGTTTTCTAGATTTTGAGCCTCTTGAATTTCCTGATTCTCCACATGACAAATTTGAGAATTGTCCTGCGTGTGAAAGACGGGGATGAAACTATAAATGGGGATGAAATAAAAATTTTATATATATATATATATATATATATATATATATAAAAAGTCAAAAGCCTATAAACAATGAATGTTCTATGATTCGCTTCTAATTAATGATATTACAAAATCTAAAAAGGAATATAATTCTTTGAGATTTACACCAAAACTGAATTACTTTACAAGATTGATTCGAGAAATGAATGTAAAGTCTTCTTCTTCTTCTTTCGGCTGCTCCCGTTAGGGGTCGCCACAGCGGATCATCCATTATGATCCGCATAGTGATTTGGCACATGTTTTACGCCGGATGCCCTTCCTGACGCAACCCTAGTCGCGTCTTACGACACAGGGATATGGTACACCTCTTTTAACCGGGGTATACACCGGCCCAGTATACTGGTACTCATTTCGCCGACCTCGGAAGGATGACAGGCTGAGTCAACCCCCTGGTGTATTAATTCAGTGGCTCAACGGGGCTTGAACTCAGGACCTCTTGGATCCCAAGCCGCTGCCCTAACCACTGCGCCAACACCAGGCTCGAGAAATGAATGTAAAGTATGAAGGTGATAATACACCTTTTCTTACAAGAGAAGAGACTGAACAAATGACTACCATGTTTTGTGGATTGATGATTTATATTATTAACGATTGTCATTTTCAGGGAAATATCAACACAAGATATTGGATTAATAAAATAATGGATTATCTTGAAATTAAACCTGAATTTAGGATAAAACATAGTTTCTAAAAAAGCCAATGAAAAATTAAATAACCTGTTTTACAAATATTTAAATGAATGATTTTTTTACCCATTTGGGAAAATAAGATAAAATTTAACAACCATAAAAATCTTCCAAATTCATTGAGGTGTCTCATAGTTGGTTCAAGCGGGTGTGGAAAAACCTGCTTACTTTTAAAGATGCTCCTCACTCCCAACTTTTTGGATTATGATTATTTAATAATTTTCACAAAGTCGAGTTTTCAACCTGAGTATCAACTACTCTCTCAAGGTTTTAATGCTGGTCTTCAAAAAGAAGATATAATCGGTTAATTTGAACTTCAAAACAAACTAAATGATAACAACATTGAAGATATAATGCAACTATTTTGTGATATACAGAGATATAACAAGAAATCAAAACCGATAACTTGTATTCTTAGTGATAATACGGATGATATACCTTCTCCTCAAGATTTGGATAAATCAAAAAAGAACCTTGTTATCTTTGATGATTGTGTTCATGAGAAAAATCAAATGGTCATGGATAGCTGCTACACAAGAGGGAGACATTCTTGTACTTGTATTTCTCTTAGTCAATCATACTTTCAACTCCCTCGTCGCTCAATAAGAAACTATGCTAATACTTTTATTTTATTCAAGTTAAATTCAATAAATATAAACAATTTTTGGAAAGACAATTGTTCTTCATTATGTAGTAAAAAGGAATTTGGGGATTATATGAAGCACACGACTAAAAAATATAAATATATTGTTGTGAAACAAGATGAGATATTAAGGGATATACATTTTATTTTATTTTATAAACAATTACATATATAAATGACAACTCTTATTATAAATTGTTTGGGTAAATCTGCTTTTGGAAAAAACTTTCATAAACCAAGGTTCTTGTATTGTACAAATGAAAATATTGTAAATTTGCTTAAAAAGCACCATGTAGTTCGTATTGTATCAACAACAAGTAGAGCAATAAGACCTGCAGAAGTAGAAGGTGAAGATTATTACTATATTTCAGAAGAGGAACATATGCGATTGAGGAACGAACGCCAAATATTTGAGGAGGTTTCTCTTGGAACAACAAAATATTCACATTGTAAGAGTGAGTTAAAGAAACTAAAATCTGGTGGTCTTGGTGTATTAGAAACGAATCCAGAAGGAATGAGACAAATTATGAAACATCTGAGTGGTAATGGGGTTAAGATTTTATGATTCGGTTTTGATGTTGATGAAGAAACTCAACGCAAGCGTATGAAAAGTATAGATACAAGTATTAGTGAAGAAGAAATTACAACTCGTATTAATGTTGATAAAGAATTTGATGAAATATTTAAAGAAAAGGATTTATTTGAACACATCTACTTTAATGATGAAGAAAAGGAAAATTTCCCTGTTGACCTTTATAATTCAGTGAATGATATTTTCTCATAAATAAATGGATGCGAAAGAAAGAGCAAGAAGATTTAAGGAGCGTCAAGAGTTGGTTTCAAAAGATGTAAAACAACAGGAAGACATGAAGAAGAAACGCAGACAGAAACTAACGGGTGAAGAAGCATTTGAAAGAAAACGAGAATTTTTTAAAACCACTTTTAAAAAACTTCCCAAGAAAAAATTATAGATGCTTCCACAGTTCCCACAATAGAATATACTCCTAAAAAAACTTCAAATGTTAAAAGATTTCAGTCAAATGACGGAGGAAGAATTAGAGCATATTGGAGAATTAGAATATGATGATGAAGGGTTATTTCAACAACTGGAAGAGATGAATCAACCCCCTGATTAGATTGTGAAGGCTCTTCAAAACAATGAATATTCAGTGGATTCAAAAACCAAAGGAGGACTCATTCCAACAAAACAACCAGCAATATTTAATCTTGTTCAAGAAAAGGGATTGATATTTAATGATGAATTAAGGTTCTTGAGTTTTGCTCAACCCCTTGTTAAACTAACTCCGAGATTAATGTTTCTTCAAACAAAAGATGGAAAACAAGGTTCAACTGTGAGGGATGAATCAAAGTATTTTGATAAACCATTGGACATGAAAAATATGGATGATGGAGTATATATTGATTTGCTGGACTCTCTTAATTATCGTGCTTGTCTATCTGGTAAAAATAGGAAGAATGAGGAGAAACACATTATTCAGGCTTTAAGTAGGCTTGGTTCAGGTGTTCGTTTTCTTCTAAATGACTCATCACAATTAGTTAACCTCCGCCATCGAAGATGGACGGAGGTTACTGTTTTCACCCCTATCTGTTTGTTTGTTAGTTTGTTTGTGAACAGTATAACGGAAAAACTCCTTGACGATTTCGCCGAAACTTGGTGGGGGGATTAGGTATGGTCCAAGGATCATGCCATCAGATTTTGGACTTGATCCAAAGTCCAATATGGCCGCTATGGCAGCCATTTTGAAAAAATATTTGAATTTTTGTTTTTGCATTTCCACATGTTTTAAGTGATTTCTAACCCCCCCTGTCCCCCCCCAAAAAATTGTTAGACAAAAAAACCCAGAAAATTTTGCAACTTTTTTTTCAAAAAAGTGTTGATTTTTTTGCATTTCTACATGTTATAAGTGATTTTCAACAAAAAACATGCCAAATTATAATTGCGGCTGATTTTGGAACTTCAGGTGGATATACCCACGTAAAATCAATTTCTGTCTCAAGGAATCTAGTTATGACGAATGAATTGAGTATGTAAAAGTTAAAAGTAAAAGGGAAAGTTGCAAACTATAACTCTGTGAGCACTGTTGACGTCAAATTGAAGGAATAGGATATCAGGTTCACTAGAGTGACCTAGCAGTATTGGCGGTGGAGGTTTTACACTCTACCGAGTGCTCCCCCTCTAGTTAATAGACTGTTATTGCTGTTAGGTAGTAAGATCGCTGGAAATAACAATTGTTTTAATGAAGCATCAGCCATTTTAGACCAGTTGATGAACATGAAAATAATTAATAAATGTCAATACAAAGACATTTTATCCCATATTAAATAAGATGAGATGCACAATCCTCAGTTTTAATTTCACAACAAGCGACCACATGTCTTCATTCCCATACCCACTACAACTTGACGCAACAAAAGAATATGAGGTGTCTTTATTGTCCATGGAAACTTTTAATACCTTATTTAATATCACCGAGAAAAATGACAAGTTTAGTTTTAATCCGGGAAGTGGATACAAAACGATAACAGTCTCACCCGGAGCATATGAGATTTCTCAATTATCTTCCGAAATTGCTCGTCTTATGAAATAACAGGGTGATGAACCAAAAAATATTGTCATAGATTTTCAAAAACATACTTCAAAACCATTGATTAAACTTAAACATAACTACAAGGTTGACTTCACAATTGATAATTCATTTTGAGAGTTATTGGGTTTCTCCTCAAAAAAGATTGAAACTAATGGGACGTTTTACAGTGATAATGTCATTCAAATATCCTCAGGCATAAATTCGGAATGAATTCACTGTGATTTGATTGATGGCACTTGTAATGATGGAATAAGAACAAATACAATATTTTCATTCAGCACATACTCAACCCCAATTGGTTATAAATTCAATATGGAACCCAAAAATCTGGTTTATCTACCTGTATCAGGAAAAACCATATACAGAGTAAATTTTAGGATAACCGACCAAGATAATCGCATGATTTCTTTTAATGGAGAAATTATATTCATCAGAATTCACTGACTTGAAGTTTTCCAATAAATAAATACGATGGTTATTGTGAGGAAACATGAGTTGGGAAAATATAAAATAATTACAGGGGATGGGATGTTCCTTTCCCCATACTACAAGGGTGAAGGTATGTATCTTAGTGGAGGCTACTATAAACCGAAGAGACAAAGGGGTATCGGACATCAATTTAGAAAAAAAGGAGATGGGATAATGAGTCAAAGACAGACAGACAGACACACACACACACACACACACACACACACACACACACACACACACACACACACACACACACACACACACACACACACACACACACACACACACACACACACACACACACGCGCGCGCACAAACACAAATACACACATGCATACACATACACGAGGTGTGTTGAAAAAGTATCCAACCTTAATTTTTTGTGCGTAAACAAATGAAGCTAGGGAGGCATGGTTTGGTGCACGTATGTAGGCGATCCTAATTCGTATGCGTGAATATTTTCCTGCCTGCAGAAGCTGTCAGTCACCGACAGACCGCCGATGAGTGAGGAAGTGTAAGTGAGCGCCGTCGGATTTTCGTTTTTGACAAAATGACGGATCACTGTGGTCTCATTGCCAGTGATCACTGTGTTGAAGAAGTTGGGATCGCTGTTC